>JAGPOW010000261.1:230566880-230583434 GCA_030014935.1 Caiman crocodilus
GGGTTTTTGAACCTGAAAGCTTGCTTAATAACTATTCTCCAACCATTTGGGTTGGTCTAATAAAAGATATCAAATTCACCCAAGGAACCTTGTCTGTCAGCAACTAGTGATGCATTTCAAATTGGTTGGCCAACAGCCAACAGGTGCTGGCCTCCATTGGACCAGGTAAATGAGGTCATAAGCACTATATAAGTTAAGAATTGCCCAGAAGGAGGGAGCAGCAGCCATGAGGAAGACTCAGAGAGAGAGAAGAGCTGAACCATCTGAAACTTGCTCTCTCTCAAGACTCATGATCAAGGAACTGCTTGCCTCCAGAGGGAATCTCCAACAGCCTCTGGATGATATTTGTGACTAAGCTACCTGAGATCCAACTAGATATATAGCTTGCAGTAACTCAGATGTGTAATCAAAGGGTACTCAGCCATGCCAGTTTGCTCTATGAGATTTCTCTGATATTGCTCTACCCTGTACCTTATTCTAACCCTACCCCTTGTAACCAATAAAGTTCTTCTTTTCACCTAGCATGGGAGACCTACTGGAAGTGGGTCTAGATTATGCCTTGGGGTCCTTGTGCTTCTGAGCGAGGGAAGCACTCCAAGTTCTTAAAGTGAATCAAGTACCCTCAGCTACGAGGCCTGTGTTTCCCAGGGTGCACAGAGCCAGAATCAAGGCCATCCCTCTGTGGTGGCAGCATTACCCCCAGGTTAGTGAGTGTACTCCAGGAAGGGGGTCGGCAAGGCACGAGGTGCCTCCAGGGAGGCACTTAGAGCCTGGAAGGTGGTGGGGGGCAGTAAGGTGGGTGGCTCAATGCAGCAGCGCCCCCTAGTGGCCTGCCACAGATCCCAGGACAGAGCCTTGGGGGACTCCGCTGTCTACATTTCTCCTGGCGGAGCCTGACCCACTCACCACCACTCTCTGGGTGCATCCCATATGCCAATTTTCTACCCACCAAACTGTGTCATAATCTACATTACAACTGTTTAGTTTACTTATAGGAATTGGGTGCAACACTGCGTCAAAGGCCTTTTTAAAATCTAAGTAGATAACATCTACCTCTCTTCCTTCATCCAAGCATTTTGTGACGCATTCATAAAACAAAACCAGGTTAGTCAGGCAGGATCTGCCTGCTATGAACCCATCAAGATTGCCTCTTAGCACTATTTTACAGACTGGTCCCCCACAAATGTGATCCCTAACAATTTTCTCAAAGGTCCTGCCAAGGATAGAAGTGAGGCTACCTGGCCTATAGTTATACCTAGTTCCTCCTTCCTTGTCTTCTTGAAAATAGGGACCACATTGGCCCTTTTCCAATCCTCTGGGACCTGTCCTGAGCACCACAAGCGCTCAAACAGCTGTGCCAGCGACTCCACTTAGTTCCGTAAGTACCCTTGGATGAAGATCATCAGGGCCTGTTGATTTAAGTACATTCAACCCCTCCAGGTGCCCCTTTCCTAGGTCAGCATGAACAGTTGGTGGGTTGGTATGCTTGCCTAAAGTCCCAATGGGATGCATATTTGTATTCATGTCCAGGAACACGGATGCAGAGAAAGCATTGAGAAGCTCTGCTTTAGCCAATCTATCTGTTACCAGTTGCCCTAGTTCATCCTGAAGGGGCCTAAATTACCCTGTACCTTCTTTTTGCTTCCTATGTATTTAAAGGATGACTTTTTGTTATCCTTAACTTTTGTTGCCAAACATCTATGAAACCTTAGTTTTCTATGATTCTGGATACTTCAGCCGGCTTGCCCACAGATGCTATGTTTAGGCTGACCCTTTAGACACCTGACCCAACTCTAGTTCGATTTCCTAGATAATTGACTCTGCCTCTGGACCCATGCTCTGACCCTCTGGACCTCTGACTCGGTTCCCAGATGGATCTTGTGGCTTCCCTATACTCCAACTTAGCACACTCCCCTTTGACCTTGGCTACTTTTCCTAACGCTGTGGTAACCTACAGACCTAGCTACCTATGACCCTACATGACAGACATGGACAAAAGAAGAGTTTCACAGACACCTAGAAGGCCAATATGAAAAAATGAAATATTAGCATTGATACCAGGGAGGCTCTAGCACTGGATCATCCCCAATGGTTCTATGTTTGAAATGGCATCAATCATTTCAAGCAAATCGGTCTTACGATCAAGGCACACAAACAAAAGACACAAAGGGAAAGATAAGCTGTGACCTAACAACCAGAATCTACTCCTTCCTCCCAGAACTATTTACCACATCTACAGATGAACATCCAGATCTAGAATCAGTCTCTTCAGTCCTCTAGAGACTCACCTGTGACTTCTGTTTACTGGAAAAAACTGTCATCTTTATACTGAGGGCCTTGTAACAGCAGCAGCAAACACTTGCTTTGGAAGGTTATTACATTCAATGTAATCCATCATTTTACAAGAAATTGCAATTTAAAAGTGGCTTCATGTACTCAATATTTTTAAAGAAACATGTTGAATTGAGTGCTCACCTGTACAAAAGTTCTCTCTCTCTCCAAATTTATTGTTTGAATTTTCACTATTACTTGCAAAAATTAAAAAAATATTCAGGCCTAATTCATAATTAGTTGATAAATATTTAGGGCCCAATTTTTGGCTTGTGTAAACAGGCAGAGCACATTGAAACAACTGAGGATCTGGCTCGTGCTCCTTAACGTCTATATCTTTGCAATCATTTAGCTTTGATTTTGTATTCAAAGCATACATAACATTTCCTCAATTTGTGAGATGAACTGAAGTGTAATTTAACAAGGAGTTAGTCATATAGGGTACAAAGCACCTCTGGCAGTCAGTCTGCTGATTTAATATGATAAACAAGTCCAGCTTTAAAGAATTCAGCTGCCTTTATGTCTTTTTATCATCTCCTCACACTTAACACCTGATCAAAAAGGATGTTTTGTTTTTCAGAAAGGAGTTATTGGCAAATTCTGCTCTCAGATATATGCTAAAAAAATCAATGGGAAGATAGAAATTGGCCAGTAGTTTTAAAGTGAACTAATCAACTTTTGGTAAGCTGAAATGGCTTGTGACACTACATTTTTATAACCCTATTAGCTTCCCCTCTGAGCTAAAAAGTGTTATCAATGTGGCATCCAACCTACACTGGAAAAATGGCCAATTGCTGACATTGTCAGCTCCAGCTTTTTCCTGATCTCACTTCAAATGATGTAGAAAAATATCTCCCTGCTTGTACATATAAGAAAACACAATTCTGTCCCACTACAGACCGACATCCCCATTCTTTCCAGTATTGGTGCTAAAAACTATTTGGTGCCGTTAACACCACCAATAAATCCATTTTTTTACAACACCATTTGGGAGAGGTCCGGGAGACCTACCATAGATTACCAATGTCACCGGAAAATTAGTCCATGATGACTGATTTTCCCCAATATAAATGCAGCATGGAACCCCAGCTTTAATGTGGCTTCTGCCAAAGGCTCAACAAGAGGCATTCCCATCAGCCATTTCCACAGTGGTGGCATATAAATATGTTCTTAATTTTAAAATTAACAATAAGATCATATTAAAGGAATCATAATGTTCATTTGATATATTATTTTTGTGGCCTGCACCCTATGACTTGATATGCTTTCTATAAATAGTAAACATTAGAAGCTAACAGGGGTATTAGAAGTCACCACCACTGGTGTCCGTTGGACTGCATAAACTGTATATGCATTCTGGAAACCTGCCCAAATAGTGGCTATTACTTTAAGTACAGCATGCCTAGCAGAATAATCATGGGACATCTTTTGGTTGACAAGAGGCCAGATTTGACAACATCTCTCTGAGTGTTGATGGACATGTTTCTCTTAATTTTTATAGGAAAGACAATATTTAACTATTCCTTTTAATGGGGTGCTGTTAAAAAAAAAAAGGAAAGAATTATGTAAAAATAAGCACTGATACAGATGTGAGACACCCACTGTTTGACCATCTCACAGCAGGCAAACATCTGAAGTCGTGCAGGAGCTTCCTCATCAGCACTTAACCTCTCAATGCCACATCCAACGAGACACAGCTACCGATGTGGGTGAGAGGCTGAAGAAAATACCTGACAGTGAAAAAATGGACATTACAGAGGCTGAGACCTTACCACCAGAGGCTGACAAACCTTGGCAAAAGTGGTGATGTCTCAACTGCCTACATACGATAAGTACCAAGGATTATTTTTGTCCTCAGACTGTATGGTGAATTTGGTGATCATCCTTACCAGTACATTATGTAAGCTGGGTAAAATATTTCAGTCTGCAATTGTTTCTAATACCAAGTATATTTCAGTTTTCATGTTCATCTCTCCTTCCATTTCTATGTCCAGAGGTCCCTTTCCTTACCATTTGCAATTTATCACAACCCTTTGATATCTATCATTACATACTTGAAAAAGGCAGAAGTTATGGCAGGGTTGCACATTATAGCAGAAGCATAAGAAGGAGGGCTCTGTGCCCATGGCAACAAGCAGCTGCAGCTGTTCCTGGACTGCCAGCAGTGCAGGGGGGTTCTTTCAGTGACCTCTCACCCCACCACCAAGTCAATTACAAGAGGTGGTGCTTTACAGTATTAACTGATTCAGAGAGGCATGTTCATAGGGAACAACCTACAAACCTACTTTGCTCTGACAAAGTATCTGATAAAGTAGATCACAGATCACTGCCTAGGAAACCTCATAACTCTCTGAATCAGTTAGTCTTTAAGGTTTGACCCTGCCCTACCTTCTGACTGACTTCAGATTAAGGATGTTATTAGACATTACCTGTCCCATGTACTAAATGCTCTTAAGATGGGAGTACCCATAAGTTAAGACAAAAGTTGATTAGCTAAGTGCCCTCTGAGCTTCTCAAAGTTACACCCCTTCCATCAAGATGGTGTTAGGCAGCTCATGTTGCACTCAAATCAGAGCCAAGCACATTATATAGGGTATTCATCCTTGCCATGTGACTGCTTACAGCAAGTGCTAACTTTAATACCACCTAACTTTCTGGAGGCAAGAAACAGACATTGCTGAACGAAGAGGATCAACTGTGATGCGATGTTTCATGGCACAGCTGATTCACTTCATTAGTTGAAACACATTGGCCCTAGTCCTGCTTTTAATAACAGGCAGGTGTTCTAGGGGCTTGCCCCGGGTGGCTGGTGAGTACAACCAGCTCAAGCTGCCTGTACTCTTTTGCCACAGAACAGACGTCTGCTGCAATAAAATGGCAGAGTCTATTACCAGCTTTATCATGTCACTAATTTTCCTTGTTACTACTTTTGTCATGCCACTAATGTGCTGCAACAAAGGGTAACAATGTCTATTTGCTAACAATTTGTACACCCATAAAAAATTGTGCTGTATCACAGATAAAACACCAACTGACATCTGTTTCCACCTTTAGAGTTAGCACATGCAAACTATAACATGTAACAACACTCTACCATAGCTAACCACCTTTCTCCTTGGTGAACCAATACTTAGAAAGTGTTTGTGTATTTCCAGGTGTCATTAACTGAACAAGGGTCTTTTTCCTGTTTGAAAAACTTAATCACCTTGCCCCTTTTTTCTCTTTAGTTCATCTCCTCCATCTCCCTGCTTCTGATCTCTCACTCTCAGCTAGAAACAAGGAGAAGTGATTCCTTGTTACCAGACAACTCTCCATAGACTATTAGCAAATACTGTGCAGTCATTCATGGTTTGAAAATCTTTGGATTACATAAAAACATAGTAACAAATATGAATACCAGGGAGGACTGGAATTTTTTTCTCCAACTATCAGTGTTTTGGATAATGAAGTCAGACTTTTAATATTAATTTATATCTATTAACTTAATATTCATATAATCCATTTTTTTTACTTAACAGAAACACAAACATTTATGTATACAAGGTTCCTTGGGTGAATCTGTGCAGCAGTGTAGGTTGTAGCCATGTTGGTCTAAGAACATATACATTTATGTATAGCATTAGTATGTTAATCATGTTTTCATTCTAGCACTGAATAGAACATAAAGTAATTTTGTAAGTAAATTTCCTCCAGTTAACTCCAGTCACTGTTATTGAGAACAATTTTCTTTGGTAAAAGTACTAAAAAGGTGAAGATCTCTCTCTCACAAATGATTGGGTTGTTAGTAGATTTTGCAGCATATTCCTATTATGCAGCTCTAACCCACACTTAAACAGGGTAATAATATTATTCAAAATGGTGTAAAGACCTGCAGCACATGACAGCTCAAGCGATCAGCACAAATGTATTGTAAGTGGAATACAGTCTTAATTTTTAAAGGAAATTGCATGTTTCACACAGGTATAAATGTCAGCCTTATTTTAAGGCCGAGTAAATAGTCTTAAACACATCCTAATCCTATTAGATGCAAACCCTGCATGAAAAGGGTGAATTGAGTTGGCAGACCATTGTAGGTAAACATGCATTTGGCTCCCATAGGTATACTGCGCCTTGTGGTGGATAAAAGAGCTTTGTCCTCCTATTCCCTCAGTAGTTTCTCTCTTTAACACCGTACTTCTCAAAACCACAGTTCTACAAATAGCCCAAGTTCCATATGACAGATGCTTCATATTTGAAATCCTTAGTGCTCCATATTCAGAGTTAAATGTGAAACCTCAAGTGGTTCTTAATTAAACCTTTACTTACAAAATGAGAAATCCCCAAGCAAATATTCAGCATGGTGCTCAAGTAATTACACACAGTAGGTGTGTAACTCCCATTATTAATAACTAGAGTTACATGAGAGTTCCTTGTGTGCAATAAAAATATATTCCCACTGCATCTTAGTTCCATATAAGCAAAAGAAAAAAAAAGACTATCTTGAAATAGATTAAAGGAGCTGTTTTTTTCCTTAGTTTGTTCATGCTGAAGGTTTTTTCTTCATGTTTTCCATCACCTATAATATTCTGTTAAAAGGATCATGTCAAGATATCATTCCCTTCTCTGTAACCTCATATTTGTTTGTGAGGGTTTTTTTAAATAAATTTTCTGTTTGGTCACAGACATAAGGAGATACCATGATTATTTTCCTATTTACTTGGTCATCTGCAAACTGCCCTCACTATTGATAGTAACAGGGATATGTGCAGCCATGGACCAATGGGGAGTTGTTCTGGACTGGATTTACAAATTTAACCTCAAAGGACATCCAACCCCACATTATAATAATTTTGACCCAAAAGCAGCTCTCCACTTTCTCCTCTTCTCGCTCGTCCATGTATTAAGGATTCCATCTCTGCCCATTTCTGTTTCTTTTCCTTTTGCAAACACAACCTTCTCACCTCACTGACAGGCCATCACCATCCCTACTGTGAACCAGAAAAGAAATACTATATCATGGGCAAAGAGCTCCATGGTGCAAGTTCTCTCCTTATAACTGATCCCTCCCCACCCAAGTTGCCTCTATCTCAGCTCTTATCATCTTTAAACCTGATGCTGGTTTAATAACTTTCAGTAGTGGGCAAAGGCCAAGTTGGACAGGCTGTGAGAAGATTCCAGGTAGGGAAGAAGCAGGGCTGGCTGGGAATTGCTCCTGGGTTTCTAGTTGAAGCATGTATCATAAAAGTAGAAAAAATTCCATTTCCAAGCACAAGGCCCCATAATGAATCCTGACCATGTACCCCACAGGTGAGAACCCTGGGCTCCCTACCTGAAGTTACTCAGTTACTTACTGTTGCATACCAGTATTGCATGAAAACAGAAAGATCTTTTTCTTCATTTTACCTTTCAAAAACAAGCTGAGTATCATATTTGGGGGATATTATGTTGTATGCAAAAATATGATAAATGTGTATGCAAAGTTTTTAAAAAAGAAATTCCAATGGATTTAAAAAATCGTGAACATTTTATTTTATATGAAACAAATAGACTTGATCCTTTAAAATCAAGGTTAAAAAAGATCACATACATTACTCTGCTGTTTATTGACTTCCATGGCATGCATAACATCTGGAGGCTTCTTCATGTGAGCATAACTGGATGTCCCTTTTTCAGCATCATGCTTCTGTCTGTAAAGTACCTAAAACAGCAAAATATATAGTATTAGACATTACAGTAAAATCCAATATAATATAGCTGCTTTGTGACCTCATTGTATCAGGTCCTGTTTTAAAAAGATATGAGTGTTATGACTTGAGTTAAACTTCATTAGAACTACTGAATGCAATTTTCACCCTTCACTGAGGAAAAGAAATGGAGGGAACAACTAAATTTCTCCTGGAACTGGAAAGAAACCTTAACTCAAACCTATAATGCATGTAAAAACACAAAATAAAGACACACCAAGGACATGTGGGCAATGCAGTTTTACTAAGAACTATATTTATACAAATCTAAGATAACCATGACATTAAGACAATCCCCAATAATTAGATTCCATACATGGAAAAATGTACAAATTTGTTATGTTTTTCCAGATATAGAATCTAATTATTGTAAGGTCATCTTAAATTCCACCTGTGCACTGCTGCAGTGGGGAAAGCAGTGGCAGAGGGGCAGATGGTGGGAGAAGCAGTAAGGGGAACGGGCAATGGAGGAGTTGGTGAGGTGAAAGGTGGTAGGGGAGAACAAACAGTTTGACCGCTGCCCCTGGCCCTCCTACACCCTGCCCTTTGTTGCCTGTTCCCCTTCATCACTTTCTCCCCCTACTGCCTGCCCCACATGTGTCTGCTCACCCACAGCCTCTGTGAGGATGAGGGGCCTTTTCCCCCCATGTTAAATGGAAATAAAAACCCTGCTTTGGAATCAAGTAAATAGTGGTATATTATTTTAATAGAGGTCTGTGAGAGTGAGAAAAGTAGTAAAATATGCCTAGAAATAGACTGTAAGGAAACAAAAGCCAAAAGCACAAAGTTTGAATAAACACCAGAAGGACTGCCCTGAGAATACCTATTGCGATAGACATTTAGATTTAGCATTGGCTTTAAGTGAGTTGGGCTTGTGGCAGAATACTGTCTCTGCCTCTGCCCAAAGTCTGCTATCTGACAATTTGGTTGCCATGGTCACTACAAAGGGCAGGCACCTCTGCCCCATCAGCTTCAGGTAACCCTGAGTTGTAACCTGAGTTGTAACCTGAGTTGTAACCAGAGGGAAGGGGAAACCTGCTCCCTCTGCCTATATGACTGGCCTCACACATACCTGAGTGGGGGGGCTTAAGCTCCCTATTGTTCTAAGCAATGCCAACTTTGTAGCCAACAACATGACTGGGAGGGGCTAAAGACCCTGCCAGTTTATCCAGCAACCAATGATGCATTTCAAATTGGTTGGCTGGCAGCCAACAGTTGCTGGCCTTCATTGGATCAGGTAAATGAGGTCATAGGGGCTAAGTAAGTGAGGGACTGCCCAGGAGGTGGGGGCAGTAGCCATGATGAAAACTCAAAGGGAAGCTGGACCATCTGAAACTCTCGCTCTCTAGAAACTCATGATTAATTAATTGTTTGCCTCCAGAGGGAATTTCTACCTGCCTCTGGGTGGTATTTGTGAATAAACTACTTGAGATCTAACTAGATATGTAGCTTGCAGTAACTCAGATGTGTGATCAAAGGCTACCATGCCACTGTTTGCTCTAAGGTATTTCTCTGACACTGCTCTACCCTGTACCCTATTCCAAACCTACTCCTTGTAACCAATAAAGTTCTCCTCTGTATCTAGTATGGGAGACTTATTGGGAGACAGCCTAGATTATGCCTTGGAGTCCCCTTATTTCGGCTGACTAAGGGATACCACTATTTGTGCTTCAGACTGAGGGAAACCCCCCAAGTTCTTGCAGTGAGTCAAGTACCCTCAAGGACTACTAGGCCTGTGTTTCCCAGATGGCACAGGTACAAGATCAGTTCAGACCCTGGGGGGTGATGGCATTACCCCCAGGTTTGCAGGTGTGTTCCAGGAAGGGGGTCAGCCGGAGGTCACATGAAGTGCCCCCAGGGAGGCACTCGGAGCCTAGAAGGTGGTCAGGCACAGTGAGGTGGGCGGCCCAATGCAGGAGCACCTCCTAGTGACCCATCACAGGCCTAATAGTAGAGAATTTACAGTCTATTTGATTCCTCTAGTGTTTGCAGAAACAGGATCTTTGCCTTCTTTGTATATCAAACATGACTGTTGAAAGGTACCTGCCTCCATCAGTTCACCGCCCTAACAGTAACAACCTGCAGAACCCAAAGTTTTACAGAACTTGTACACAATAGACAATACATGTGCAAATAGTGTGGGTAATACATGTGCAAATAATGCAGGACCAGTTTACTCTAAATTATTCCAGAGTCAAGTGACCTGGGCATGCATCTACACAGGCAGGGACTTGGGAGTAGATGTCCTGCTCATGGCAACAATCTGCTCCCAACCCATCCGCCCTGCACCAGCCCCCTACAGAATCCAGGGGGAGCCCTGGGTGCTAGCCCAGGGGCTCACAGGGAACACAGGGACATTGCTCCCTTCCCCTGGGACCTACCTGTTCCCAGGATGAGCTCTGCCACCGGAGCCTGGGAGGAAACAATGTCCCCCTGCCTGGCAGCAGGGAGCTCTCAGCCTCCACTCTGCAATCATTATCATGGGGCCTGGAATGGGAGATCTCATCTCCCAGCCCTAGCTCCAGTCATGAGGCCCAGGCTGGGAGATTCTTATCTCCTAGCACCAGCTCTGCAGTCACAGGGCCTAGGCTGAAAGCTTCTTCAACTCTCAGCCCTAGCCCCATGGTTGCAGGGCCTGGGCTGGGAGATACTTATGTCCCAGCTCCACACTCACGGGGCCCAGGATGGGAGATCCTTCTCCTCCAGCACCAGCTCTGTGGCTGTGGGGTAATGATGGAAGATTCTTCTCTCTCAGCACTGGTCCCAAAACCATAGGGTGAGGACTGGGCGATAAGGATCTCCCAGTGCCAGCCCCAGACCATGGAGCAAGTGCTGGGAAAGAAGAATCTCCCAGCACCAACCCTGCTGCAATGGAGCTGGCACTGGGAGAGAAGAATCTCCTAGCCTAGGCCCCACAACCATGGGACAAGGCCTGGGAGTCAAGAATCTACCAGCCCAGGCTCTGTGACCATGGGGCTAGGGCTTGAAGAGGAGAATCTCCCAGCACCAGCCCTACAACCATGGAGCCGGCACCAGAAAAGACAAATCTCTCAGCACCTGCCCCACAACCATGGGGCTAGGGCTGGGAGATAAAAATATTCCAGCTCCCAATCTCCAATTACAATTGTAAAGCTGGGGCTGGAAGATGAGAATTTCCCAGTCCCTGCTCCCTGACTGCAATCGCAAGGTGGGGGCTGAGAGCTCCCTGTTGCTGAAGCAGGGGGACATTGCCCAGGCATGGGCTCTGGTGGGGGAACCCTGCCCAGCAGCAGGCAGCTCTTGGGGGCAGGGACCAATCTCCTGCCCCCTACTGCCAAGCAGCACATTTGCTGCCACTTGGCAATCTTCACTTGCACTGTTGTGCAGTAAGTAATCAGGAATCAATTTGCTACTTGTATTTACAGGTACCAAATTTACTTGCTATTAAAGCAAATTACTGCACAGTAAGCACTCATGTGCAGATGTTGACATTTACTGGGCAGTAATTAGCTCTTGTCTCAAGTAAAGCATCTCATGTAGATGTGCCCAGTATAATATAAACAATATTTATATTCAGTATTCACTTTTTAGAAAGAAAATTGCATAGGTTTGAATTTATTAACTAATTTATTTTTAGAGCACATATTAAGTCAATGGTAAGCCATCCTACAAGTTTTATAGCACTGTATTTATGAGCATGTGCGCACACACACTGAAATGGCCTTGAAGTCTCACACTGGGTTTCTCTTTCACATAAGCATTCATGCTTACTTAAGAACATTCAACTGGTTATTGATACTTGAAGAAAAAGCAAGAATCAAAATATTTTCAAAGAGATCTCCATAACAGGCCTTAAAACAATTCATGAGTAAAGCAAATTCTAAATAATATTATAAGATGATCACAGTAATGATTTGAAACTACAGCCCTCAATACAAAGAAGACAACAAAACTACATGTTTTGAAATTGGAACTCCTGAGAAAACTGACCTAGACTACTAAATATAAAACCAGAACTGTATGGAAATGACCTATCTCTAGAACTTCATATGAGAGCAACAGATCAACTGCCCTAAGGGAATACAGAAGGGAATACACACCAACAATATTATATATATCTAGATAAACAGATAACCTTAAATATACACATATATGGTGTGTGTTTAGGGGTGCAGAAAATGACAATCAATGTGTACATGAGAACACTGTGTAACTGTATATGCTTGCATATAAAATACCAGAACTAATAAAGAGAGGGGCATTAATATCTGTTGTTATTCCACCAGAGCAAAAATACATTACTGTAACAGAAACATTAAGAATTATATGTAAGGGTTTAACAATGTGTAATATGACTGAAGCTCAATATTTAAAATGTAAGGCTAATGTTTACAAATTGGGTGCTAGGCTTGGATTCAATTATTTCTTTTACAGAGATATAATAATGTACATGAAATGACTTAGAACATATATTAAAATACATTTCAACATTTTCTGTTTATTAAAAATAAGTTACATGGATGTTCCAAAAACTCTCTCCAATAAGTTGAATACAGTACTTAAGATTCACCTGATTCATCATCTTCAAACAAACAGAAAATATTGTTAAACATCCATGTATAATAACTGCCCAAGTTACTGCAACTGCAAAAGAGAAGAAAATTGAATTGCCTGTTGACATGCCCTAATCTTCAATTTGCTTTCGTTACTTATTTTCTGATAAGGAGTTGCTGGGCAATCTTTTCTCATGGCAGAAACAAATTGATAGAATGCGTACAATTCTTATGATGTACCTTGCCACATTTCCGCTCAGCCATTTGAAATACCATAATACCTTTCTAAAAACATGTTGTGAAGAGGGAAGAACTTGGTGCATTGCTTTTCAGACTGGAAAAAGATAAGACATGAAACTATAGCTGAGCAGGAATTTTCCATCAGGCAAATTTTCCACAGGAAGAAGCAATTTTGCTGGAAAATTGCAATTTCCTGCCAGGAAATCAAGATGAAGTGTCCCCACCTGGAAGGCACTTGTCAAGTTTGTTTTCTTGCGCATAAAGAAAGCATAATTGACAAATTTCTTCCTAGTAGGCAAAACAAGAAGCTTCCCTCCAGCTGGAGGCAGAGAAGCTGAACATCTCTGGTATCCCTGAGGATAAAGTGGTTTGGGAGGGAGGAAAGCCTAGGTGTTCAACCTCCAACAGCCTACCAGCTAAGCTACTGTCAACTTCACTTTTCAGCCTCCATGGAATGGACTACACAGAACCAAATTTCTATTTTTCAACCAGCTCTACACAGAACATTAAGAAAAGTGTCAAAAGGGTTTTTGCAAAAGCTAGTATATATGTTCAGATATCTGCTGTCTCTCACCTCCCACTCCAAATAAAGCACAGGAGTCCATCCTATACAATGCCAAACACTGAACGCATAGGGAGCAGGAGAAAGAACTGATATAGTTTTCTATTTCCTTTCCAATACCATAGAATCCTCTTCATGTGAGCAATACATGGCTGAAATGCTCCAGGATGAAATCCTGGCCCTAATGAAGCCAACAGAGTTTTTCAATTGATTTTAAGGGAGCCAAGATTCCTTGTCTCCTCTACGAGGTTTTATGGATGTACAGTTGCATTACAGGCCAGACTAAAGCAATTGAATTGAGTTTCCTCGTCACATTTTAGAAAAGGGTAATTGTAGGTCAGGAAAGCCACACTGGGTTCCACTGTTCTGTCAGAAACCAGGGAATTTTCTGTACAGTTTCCCCACATGGCCTCTGTCACACTTAACTGAACACTTATGCCAAAATATTCAGCGTCAGCATAGAAGAGGTATAAAGGTTGTAGTCAACTCAATATCATAGCAGAACCATCACTGCCTTCAAAAAAAGGATTCTGGCTTTTCTACCTATTTCATAACAACCTTTTTGTAAAGAAGGTATTGGCATCATAACCAGCAAGTACTTTCCCTCATATCTCCCATTTTGGGTTTTCTCTTGAAAAAAAATGACAATCTGTTGAACTATAACTTCACTGAAACAGCAACAAACATCCTTCCTACCATGGCACAGTTAAAATTTGAAATCATTTCACTTGCTACATAATACAATAATAATAAACACAATGTGGATCAGATTTAGATACTATAAAGACTTTCCAGCAAAAATCCCTCAGGATGTCTCCCAAAGCTGCATTAAATTCAGGATTGTTGTAAAGTAACCACAACTTGGAAAAATGTGTCAGCACATCTTAAGTTTTATGGTATGTTATGATTTATAATGCATTTACTCTTACAGGAGATGATACATATTTTTGAGTTATAGCTTGGCTCCTACTACACTGCATATTTATTTAAGAATATTGGATGTTAAGCAACATGTTCAACAAATGAAAATGGCAGTACCTATTCACTTTTGTGATTGTTTTGCTGACTCAAATGTTTTTAATTTTAGTGTCAGACCATTTCCCAGAATCACTCGTGGGAGGGGGGATTATTATTTAATTTTTATTAACCAGTGTCGGAACTGATCCAGGTATAAATCCCATGGCAAACAAGTTAACTGAAGTTTATAAATCAAGCCTAATGTTTTAAAAAGTTATACAATTTTAATCTGAAATTTATTTTAGCTACAACTTTTCTAATCACTCATTTCACAATGGGGTGCCACATTAATGTCACTGTAGTTATTGCTCTGATTGAACTTAGTGCAGGGGCCAGAAGCCTTTTTCAAGCTTTGGGCCAAGGACAACCTAGCCATAGTCTAGTATGGGCTGAGTGGTTTCAGTGATGTGTCAGAGGCAAATGGGGGTATGCTTTCCCTGCACCCATACTGGATCAATGCAGTTGGGAGATGTGCTCACGCTTCTCCCAGCCCCATGCTCCCCAGCTGCAATGTCAGCACAGCTTCCACTCTGGAAGCTGCACCCCCACCCTGCTACCCAGCCTAGCCCTGGTGCAGCTTCACGCCAAGTGAAAGCTTCTCTTGCATTGCAGCCAAGGAGAAGGGGAATGAGGAGGTGGAGGCAGGGAGAAGCAGCAGTAGTGAGGAATCAGTTTCCAGCTGCTACACCCCAGCACAGGAAGCTGTTCTTGCACCCCAGCCTTGTGGAGAGTGAGGAGAGTAGATGGGTGCGGAGAAGAGGCAATAGTGCGGGCATATCTTCCACTTCCCTAGCCCTGGCACAGCTGCCCTCTGACTTGAAGCTGCATCTATGTTGCAACTTTAGAGAAAGGAAGCAGGGGACAAGGAAAAGTGGCAGTAGTGTGGGCACAGCTCCTGGCTGCTCAGCCCCATATATGAAGAACAGTAGACTAGAAGGATCCCTCCTGGGCCACAGAGCTCAGTTCCCTGCATTTACAAGCCACCACATGCCAGAGTCCAAATAACTACCCAATGCAACCCATCTCATACACAACAGACAAATCATATTACAAAGGCAAAGTTAAAAACATCCTACAGTATGCGACAGGTAAAAAACAGGAGAGACGAGCATGCCAGCAATGCCCTGCTATTTTAATGGAAGAAAAGTTGAGGTATTAGGTTAATACACAATGAGCTGATCCTAGGAGATGGATAGGAAGATGTGGTAGCTGTACCAGCAGAGGTCCCAGCTCCCCAGCCCTGGCACTGAACACTGTCTCACGGTGCAGAGAAAAGCAAAACCCCTACAGTCCTCTCCAAACTGTCTTCAGAATTTGGCATTTCCTTTGGTTATGAACTTTTAATTTCAATTGAAGCATTCCTTAAAGTAGTTCAAAAGAAAATCAGTGTACTGAACCACTTTTGAGATATTTCCACTAGTATAAAATTAGCAGTGTGTTTTGTTTTATGACACTTCAATCTACAAATAGTTCATTTGTCTAAAATGATGGGGCGGAGGGCATAAAATTAGGCAATGTTAGGGAGTAACACTATTATTTTTAGCTGTACATTTCATACCCAAGTTCAAAACCAACTTCTTGCTACTTTGAGGAGTTGAGAAGGTGCTGCGGGACTGTAGGGTTGAGGACATGGGTGTCCACGAAGGGTGGACGTTCCTTAAGGAGACGATCCTCCGAGCCCAATGGGTGACCATTCCTGCCCAATGCAAGATGGGCAAAAGTGCCCGGAAGCCCCTGTGGCTTAATAGGGATATTCGGGGGACCCTGAGGGCTAAGTGGAAGGCTTACTATCTTTGGAAGAGAGGAGCAGTCTCCAAAGAGGAGTACTCCTCTTGTGCTCAGGCGTGTAGGAGGGCTATTAGGAAGGCCAAGGTGGGAGGAGAGCTCCGCCTGGTGACTAGGATCAAGGACAACAGGAAGTCCTTTTTCAAATATGTGGGGAGCAAAAAGAAAGCCCCGGGCAACATCGGGCCCTTGAGGGACTCATCGGGCAACCTGATGCTCGCAGCCAATGGGAAGGCGGAGATCTTCAATGGGTTCTTTGCCTCCATCTTCCTGAGGGGGGACCGGGACTTCCCTCCCATTGGAAGCCTGTATTCCCCCTCGGGAATCACTGCTAGGCCGTGGGTGAGGGTTGACCTGGTGGAAG
>JAGPOW010000261.1:230583534-230615375 GCA_030014935.1 Caiman crocodilus
CCAGTTCTGGGCACCGCACTTCAAGAGGGATGTGGACGGCCTTGAGAGGGTCCAGAGGAGGGCCACTAGAATGATATGCGGGCAGCAGGATAGGCCTTACGAGCTTACGAGGAGCGTGTGAGGGACCTGAACCTGTTCAGTCTCAGTAAACGGAGGCTGAGGGGGGACCTGGTGGCTGCCTATAAACTGCTGAAGGGTGATCAGCAGGAAATAGGGCAGGTTCTTTTTTCCCAGGAACCACCAGGAGTAACTAGGACCAATGGTCACAAGTTACTGGACAGCAGGTTTAGGTTAGACATTAGGAGGCACTACTTCACAGTTAGGGTGGCTAGGATGTGGAAACAGCTTCCTAGGAAAGTGTTCTTGCTCCTACCTTGGGCATCTTTAAGAGTAGATTAGACAGGTATTTAGCTGGGGTCCTGTGACCCTGGCATGCGTTCCTGCCGTTGGTGGGGGGTCAGACTAGATGGCCTGCTCTAGGCCCCTTCTGACCCTAGATACTATGATACTTGGTCTTATGTGGGGTTTTAAATTCTTCCCATTCTCAGTACTGACTGGACATGGCCAGAATGGAGAAGGAACTAAAATTTTACTGTAGAGAAAACAAACAATCCTGACAAACAAGACAGACTATATAAAGGAGTCAATCCTTCAATCTCTCTCTGCTATGGTTGTAATGAATAATACTGAAAATATCTTACTTCATTTCTAAGAAGTGCTGAACACTCAGGCCTCTAGCTCATGTTACACTTAAGATGCGATTAACTGAATACCATAAATCTGTAATAATTTTGTGCCTAGTTCCTATTTCATCATTAATTGAACACATGGCCAGACTATGGCTCCCATCCACATGGTGTACCCTTTGACATAGTACAGCAGTGCAATGCTGTAGCCAGTAGGGCAAATAATACTCAGGCATGCATTAATCAATGGATCTCCAGGAAAACCAAGGAGGTGATTCTTCCACTCTACTCAGCACTGGTGAAACCGCAGCTGGAGTACTGTGTCCATTTCTGGGCACCACACTTTAACCACTCTTTAACATGGACACCACACTTCAACAAGAACAAGCTTGAGATAGTCCAAAGAAGAGCCACCCATATGATCAGAGTTTTACACTGAATCCATACAAGAAAAGGCTGAGGGATCTGGGACTCTTCAGCCTGAGGAAAAGAAGGCTGAGGGGACCTGGTAGTAGCCTACCACTACACTAGGGGAGTACATCAAGGGCTCAGTGAGCTACTGTTCCCCAGAGCACCTGAGGAGAAAACTAGGAGTAATGGCTACAGACTCATGGAAGACTGATTCATCCTCAACCTTAGGGAAAACTTCTTTACAGTCAGGGTGTCCAGACTCTGAAATAAGCTCCCTCCAGAGGTGGTGCAATCACCTACCCTAGAAATCTTGAAGACGAGACTAGACAACCACCTTGCTGGGGTTACCTTACCCCGTTATCTTTCCTGCTTGGTGCAGGGAGCTGGACCCAATGATCTTCCAAGGTCCCTTCCAGCCTTACAATCTATGAATCTGTGAAACTGAGAGCCCCATTAGCTGACAGGGCTTCCAGCCACAGGAGTTTGCTATTTGCCAGTGCAGGGACAGCCCAGAAAAAATAAGCCCAGGCTGCCCCCTGCAACAGCAGGAAGACATGATAGAATCTCATACTCTATCCCACAATCATGCCTCTTGCCACGAATGTGGGAGGCATTGGGAGAGTCCCAGCAGGCATTGGGAGAGTCCCTATTCCCCCGAGCAATCCTAGGAGTTACAAGAAACAACGGACACAAGCTAACGGAGGGTAGTTTCAAGCTAGACATTAGGAAGTGCTATTTCACTGTCAGGGTGGCTAGGACCTAGAACCAACTTCAAAAAGAAGTGATGCTGGCTCCTACCTTGGGGGTCTTTAAAAGGAGGGAGGACAAACATCTGGCCGGGGTCATTTGACCCCAGTACTCTTTCCTGCCATGGCAGGGGGTCAGACAAGATGATCTCCTCAGGTCCCTTCTGATCCTATCAACTATGAAACTATGTGTGGCATGGCAGGAACCACAATCGTAGAGATCATACATCATAGTTCATGGAGCCTTTACTTGCATGTCTGCCAAGAGTCTCTGAATTCCAACTGAAGTTAATAGGAACTGAGGGCTTTCAGAACCTAAAATTGGTTCATTATATTTTTTTTAGTTGTGCATATTGAACACAGATTAATTATTTTTCTGATTGCTATTATAATATTCCATAAATTGGAATCCATATCTGTAAATCTCTAAAAGATTTTTGACTGGTATTATTTTGAATATTTTAATACACTTAAGTTGTTTATTATGAATAAAGAGCATCAGGGAAGTCACCGATTTTAAAATATTTTATGCTTCTTCTTCACCTGTTCAAATCAGTGAGAGGAATTTATGAAATATGTAACAAAAGAAATAGACCACCTGGAACCACTGTGTGCAATATACATCACAAAATAATTAACTGATTTAAAGATTTGCCTTCCTTTACACACCTTGTGCCCTAACATTCTATGAAATAATGAATGCATGCCTGGCTCTCCCATTCAAAAATATTTAGATTAGTACATTTTCATTACAGAGTTAGCCTGGAAGGTTATTTTTTATTTATGTCTAAACTGCACCTTGCTCTGAAGCTGTGTAACTTCTTTTGCAAAAACACTATCAATTGTGGCTGGCATTTGCTTGTAGATAGAGTCAGAGAGGTCTTTCTTCGCAGTTCCTTTGTACTTTGCCTAGAGAGGAAAAAAGGAAACAAATAAAAGCAATAGCTTCAAGCAGAATCACATAATAACTTTAAAAAAATAACTTTGTTTTAATGTGAAATAAAATTGATACAACAGAACTGTCATATGGGAAAAGACATAAAAGTGTGTCACATAGGAACTTACAAATTTATGCACATCATCAAAAATTATTTAAAGAATCTTAGATGAGTAAAGCTAATCCATAAAACAATGTAAGGTACATCTCCCCTACCTCTTTTTTTCAACTCAGAAAGTGGTACCAAAATATTAGAAATACCCATATAAATACCTGTAAACTTATATGTACCACCCTTAAAAGGATCTCATGGCACCCCTGAGTGCTATGGCCCACTGGTCAGAAATCATTGATTTAGACTATAATTTCAAGGCAGACACAATTCCTGTTCATACGTATAGCAGAGTGAGTGCCTAGACACTAGTATAATAAAAAAAATGACTCTTCCATATCTCTCTTTACATATCTGTAAATTGAGCGTAGTTTCGGCTGTAATTGAGCCATATACATCTAATGCTTGTAAAGTGCTTTGAGGCCCTAAAAGAAAAGTATTATATAATTCCATGTTATGATTATACACAAACTGCATACAGTAGTGATAGTGCTTTAACTCACATAATTTTTAGATCATATTGTAACCTGATATAAATATACTCTTCCCTTAAGAATAGTGCTATTCAAGTAAACGGATTTTTTCTTGGTGAATGAGTACTAAAGAACATGCTGCAATCTTTTATATCTTACCTCAGAAATAAAAGCACTGATATTTTTCACATGATTTAGCTGAGGAGTGTCAGGAACAAATATGCACTTCCCTTTAGATTTTTCATAGTCTTCTTTATAGCGTATCTACAAAGAGAAAAATGACTTTAAATCAACCCTAAAAATAGAAACGTACAATAGTTTTCCTTTTAGATTTATCCCACTCCTTTGGACTGGACACTAGAATTCTCAGTTCTATGCTATATCACAGGCTGTATCGAAGTAAGCCACAGAGAAAATATACAACTTATAAACTGAATACACAGGTAATGCAAAAATCATAGAAATCTTTTATATGAAAAATAAAAAGGAGGGATTGTTTTTCATACTATAGTTTTCTTCCACTCTACTGTTTGCAATTCATGAAATGTTCTTTTTTTAAAAAATGAAAGATGTAGTTTTCCTTCTGGGCTAGGTAAAGAAATAACACATAAACCAGTATAAGTGATCAGAAACTGGTCTGTAACAGAAGTTCAGGGCACACAGACTGGTTTCAAAATGGCGAACCCAGTTTAAGATAGACCTGAATGGATGTAGTACTGTATCAGATTTAATCACTTTAGGTTAGACCCATCTATCGAACTTCTCTTCCAGATCCCCTCTCAACTCAAGTTAGGTCACAGTCCCTTGGTGTCCTAGGATGCTTTGCATCCACCTGCTACTCACTCCCCACCTTCCAGAGGAAGCCTGGGCTAGCCTCCACCAGTGCTCCTCTGCTCTGGCTGAACTGGTCCAACCCCACGCCTGGGTTGTCACAGAGATGAGGCAGCAAAGACTTGGCTCCCCAGCTTGCACCCTGCCTGTATCCATCAGCCTAGAAAGGCAGCAGTGGGGAACAGAGCTCCCTTGCCCTGGCTCTGGCCTACCCAACCTGGGGTTTGCCCAGCCTGGGGGGCCCACTACACTGCAAGGGCTTTCCCCCCACCCTGATCTTGGAGCCCCCAAACTAAGGTCTCCGCAGCTGGGGGGTGGGGGGGAGGAGGGGTACATGCCACAGCAGTTTTCCTCTGCCCCAGTCCCAGTCTTTGAAGCTGGGGTCTGCCAGCTGTGGCAGGGCTTGTACCATGGGGATTATCCTGACCTGGGCAATCCTCCCACAGGCAAAGGTAGTGACTCCCAGTAGAAGGAACCAAGCAGCCTGACCTAACCAAACCAGAGGGAAACTCCCACATTGCAGGGCTCCCCCAGCTGAGTAGACCACAGCTAGGAAGGGGCCAGGACCCCATCACCACATGCCATCGCAGGGCTGGGGAGAGATTCCATGCTAGCTCTCTCCCTTTCTCCCCTTCCTCCCCACCCGGCTCACAGTAAGGGACTGTGGGCCTGTGCTGGGCAGCCAATCTAGGATGGCCCCTGCTAGACTGGGCTTGGCTGCCCTCAGCAATGGCCAGCGGGCTGGAAGGCATGTGGGAGTGCCCACTGCCTTCTGGCCTCAGCCAGTACAGGTGTCTTCCTGCCTTCACCGACCATAGTGAATGTGAGTTCTGTTCACTAATAGTCCAGTTTATGCCACTTCAAGATCCTTGTGAAGATTGGATTGTTCTTCCTTGGGTTTTTTCACTGTCTATATTTAGCCTTGATTTCAAGGTCAAAGTTGTTAAAATCATCCTCTACATTCCCACATACAACCTTAACAATGCATATCTGTATTTTACAGTAACATAAAAATGCCATTTTATGCATCTAATGTACATCAGTTTGCAGTCTCTGATAAAAAAAGACCGTCTCCAAAGACAAATAAAACAATCTTAAGTTAATTACTATATTTTTTTAAATCTGTTCTATGTACAACAGAGAACCCTTTTTGTACCTTTCAGTATAGAAACAAAAATAAAAATGCCTTTCAACCTTCCTTGCCAAAAATAATTGGTTATGTTCAAAGGCCAACACAAATTAATTCCCAACCTTAAATATATGCTGTAAAGTTCATGATACATGTGTCTAAAACACTTATATAACTCTTGTTGAAGTCAGAGTTACAGTTTTGCATCAGAGGGATTATAAAAAAACCTCATCCTACTTATTCAATTTAAAGTGAATTGTTTAGAATTGTTTTCTCATCATTATCTGATATCATCTCTGTAACCTCATTTTTACATTTTGCACTGCAGCAACTTGCATTTATGTACTGCAAAGTTGCTGAAAAACACTGACAGAAGCAATATGACCTGCATCTGAACATTAGGGAAAAATGTAGTCTTCAATTTCCTCACTCCTTGAATCTTTGATGAATATCACAAGCTTTAGCCAATGTTCCTCAAAAAGGAATTGGAAAACTCTTCTCTAGGATGGTAACTTGGTCTCCCCTCAGAATCAATTTTTGGCCTTTATAGTGACAAAGAGAATTCGTTAGCCATGTTAATTAATCTGAAGTCAGGCAGAAGGTAGGGTAGATATGCACCTTTTAGACTAACTAAGAGCTATGTAGCATGAGCTTTCATGAGCCCAAGCTCATCTCATCAGATGTTGTGAAAGGACATGCACAGAGAAGTGTATGAAGAGAATAATTTCAGTACAAAAGTCAGGGAGAGAGGGAGGGAAAGAAGGGAGAGGGAGAGGCAAACAAGCCCATAGGGTGAAAGGGATCCAAATGGCCGATCCAGGTAATGTCTTTTGTAGTCACACTAGTAGGGACAGTACCAGGCAGGGGCCATGGCTCCCAGGGGACTGTTTGCACCCCCCTCCCATGTTGTACCCCACGTCCCCCACTGATGTACCCAGAGCCTAGGTGTCCCCATTCCTCCACTGCATACAGGGCGCCTCCACTCTGCACTATATGCCTAAATGCCTCTCACATACTATATCCCCCCCTCACTAAACTCCCCCTACTCCTGCTCCCCATGCCTCCCCACTGCACTACATACCCCCACCACACTGCACTGGGCACATCCCCACTGCTGCTCCCACATACCTCCATGCTGCAGCACATGTTCCCCCACTGGTAATCCCTGTGCCTACCTGCTACACTGCACACCCCACTTACTGCTGTTCCCTGCAACTCCCTGCTGCACCGCACACCCAGACATGCTTACTTACCCTTAACTTTCCAGTCATGAGCTCTCCTATGGCAGGCTATGCTGCGCTATATTGCCCTACCCCTTGAGGCAGTGGCAGGAAGAAGCAGCTGGGGGTGGGGCAGAGGCTGGAGTTCCTAAATGCCGCTGCAGCAACAGGAGGAATGGCAGCTGGGTGGGAACCCAAGGGCTGCAACTGAACCCCTTGGGGATGACATGCAGCCCACAGACTGTTAGTTGGACAGCCATGACTTAACTGGCCCTGTAGTTCTGTGCATGCTATTATACGCATAAGCACAGTCAAGGAGCATTAAGTTAAACTAAAAATGTTTTGGAATGGTTAGTAGATGCTGATTTTCTCCATATGTGTGCATGCATGAATGCATGTGTTTTCAAAATGTAATTAGCATATACTTAGCAATATGCAAGATTGAATAAGGATATATGAATCCTATAATTATATGTATATAGGAAAGTCAAACATAAAGGATTCCTAAAATGTGTCTAAATTAAGGGAGTGGAGTTTGAAAAACAACAAAATCACTGGCCTAATGTTATTGGCCTCCTTCCCTTGAAATAATTAAATAGCATCAGTGCCACCCCAGCAGTATTTTCATTTTCATCATTTTTAATTTTCCTGTGGTAACTCCTTAAGGGCGCAGTGTGGCAGGACACTTGGGGTGTCTGCCACTTTAAGAGCTCAGGTGTCCTGCAAAGCAGGCAGCAGGTGTGGGCCAGGACTAATTGAGAGTCCCTGACCCAGGGAGCTGCCAGCTGAGACTAGGCAGGGTAGGGGGTGTCTCCTGACTCAAGAGAAGGGCTAGGCTTAGAGAAGATGTAGTCCCAGGCCCTGAGAGAAGTGGGCAGTAACATCTTGGGGCCTGCTGCAAAAACACTAAAACGCCACCACTTAGGAGACAGGTGAAGAATTCTGTAGGTTGGAGAGGAACTAAGGGGAGGCGGAGGATCCTAGGCATGCAGGGAAGAGTCCAGAGCCTCATGAGAGGCTGAGAGTATGGGACTGGTGGGTCTGGAGCCTAGTGTGGGACTGAGAGTATGGGACTAACAACTGTCCAGGAACCCCAGAAGGGAGTTCAAGTAAAGGAAAACATCTGAGAAGGATACCATCTTAGAGGCATGGAGCATGGTCTAAGGGAGGAATGAAGCCATTCAATTAGCCCACAAGGCAGTGGACCACATGCACCTGGTGGTCAGTTTTGACAGCAATTTGGGAAGCCCAGAGGCAGCCTCTCTCATAAAAGTTATTAAAATAAAGATGCGGCAGGTGAATGAACTGCCCACACAGTGAGGGCTGCAGGGACTCCAGGGACTTCACAGCCATGCTGGAGAGGCACTCTGCCGGACCCAGCAAAAATGTCCTAATTGTGCACACAAGTTTTGACTGGGTAATTATGACAGGGCATAAAACACAATCTTTATGTCATACTTTGATCCTAGATATTCCACTCTGCTACGCACACTTTTTTATTACTTGGCATCAAGCAACTGGAAGATGGAAAAGTAGGAATGGAATACAGTTGTGCCATTTTTTAATTCTAAATACTTATTTATCATATGAAGCATGCAAGAGGTTTTCTAAATATAAACAGTAAGGATTTGAGATGAACAATATGCAGTGGCTGAAAGAAATGGCCAAAAAGGCTTATGTTCATATTCAAATTTGTGGTTTAAAATTCGGATATGAAAAATACTATTATATGGAATTTTGCCTACCTGTCATCTCCCTTTCACCATAAAATATTATGCTAGAGAAATACATTCTTTGTGGGCCTAGAGCCACCATTGCTTTCTCAATATTCAGTCCCTTTGAGCTGACTAAATCCAAGACAAAAGGCGCAATTTAAAAAAATGTAAAAGGTTTTTCATCATAATCATTCCTCAGGTTATGATCCTAATTCTGTCTTTACTAATCATTTGACTGGATCTAAAATACCACCAACACTGGCCAACAAGGCTGGTAATAAAGAATTGGCTTTGTTTCCTATACTGCTACCAGAAGGGCAGGTTTCAACTCTCAACCATTTCATTTGAAAATAACTGGCAATGTGATGGCAAAAAGCAAATACTTTAAAACAGATGTAAGAACTAGGGGTGCAATGATAAAAGATTTTCTTGGCCTAAACCAATAGCCAGTGATCAACCAACCATACTGGCTGATGCCGATCCGATAACCAATATTTAGTAATAGTGCAAGGCATTTTAAAATACTGACATAAATAAGCCATTTTTGTTTGTTTTGCATTTAACACACACACACACACACACACACCCCCTCCTGCCTGCTCTGGCCCACAATGAGGAAGACAGTGACCGCCTTATTCCTATGCACATTGGTCCCTCACCCATGACTTCTACCTGCCACCCTGCTCCCCTGCACAGCCTGAGCTGCCGTCCTGGGCTGGTGGGGTGGACCTTCATGTGAACCATGACACCGTAAGCATATGGAGTCCTAGAGCATGCTACTGCTTCAGTGCTGGCAGGCCCCAAAATGCCAAGCTCCTATAGCTGCAGGGGGGAAGCCGCTTTTGCAAAGCATCTGGTGCCCAGCAGCACAGAATATCCCTTGCACAGCTCCTTACCACAACCATGCACAGCCCAATATCTCCACAGCAGCCCCAGTGCTTAGGCCCCTGCTGTGTGCAGTGTTGCCATGGCAGTGGCAGCAAGCAGATGCTGGTAATGGTCCCTTTGTTCATGAGTACAGAACCCTGTAACTGCCCCCCTGATGCTCCCTCCCACTGCTCACCAGGAAAGGGGTGGGAAAGGTCTAATGGCATCTTCCTCCTGAACAAACATCCACAACACCCTGTTCTGCCAGAAAAACAAGCACAAGACATCATGGGAACACCCATGATTTAAGCACTGGCACTTGCTTGACTACACCACTGTTCATGCCCAGGATCACAAAGATGTCCATATCACCTGAGTTCTGCTAGAAGCTGACAGTTGCTGGGACAATCACTGACCTATCCGCTCAGTAATGTCACTCAAACTGGGCTCCCAAACGATGGCTGCATCAGAAACAATGCCAACAAAAGATCAACATTGAAGGACTCAAGAACCCAATCAAGTAAGACTTCTTTCACCAGTGCCTCAATAAAAACTGGTGAATTCCAATCAACAACAATGACAGAATGTCAGCAGCACTTGGGGTGGCTTCAAGTGCACCATCATCAGCACCTGGGAAGAGACACTTGGATTCTTTACCAGGAAACATCAAGACTGGTTTGATACAAATGACCGGGAGATCCCAGACTTGATCAGCTGCAAGACCAAAGCCTTTTGTGCTTGGCAGAATGACACCAAATGCAAGAAAAAGAAATTGAATCTTCAACAAGCCAAGGCAGAGGTCCAAAGCAGGACTTATATGAAGAACAGATGGATGGAAAACAAGGCAAAGCAAAATCAATATCTTGCTGACATCCATCATATGTGTGCCACCAAAGCCATCCATGATCTGAGCACTCATGGTGTCTATACACATGCTGTGGAGTGGAGGGGGGAGAGACACTGTAATCAGAGCAGCTCCAAGAGCCACTCTAATTAAAGTGACTGCAGCGTCATGTGTATTCAGCATCCCATGCTTCAAAATGGCGGTGGGGGCACTTGAACTAAAGCTCATCAAATGAACTTTAGTTCAAGGGCCCCTACTGCCATTTTCAATGATGGGGACACTGAATAGATGTGACATGGAGGCTGCTGGAGCAGATTAATTAGTACAGTCCAGGAGACTTGATAAATCAAGTCTACTCCAACATGCTAATCTCCATCAGATCAGATGTCTGGCACATATATAGATGCCCTCGAGGACCAACCCCCTTGAAACCTAAGGGTGGAAGAGACCTGATCAAGGAAAGGGGAGTCATCAACACCCATTAAAGGAGCATTTTGAAGACCTTCTCAATCAAGACTCTTGTTGCTGATAAGGGTGCTCTCAACTTCATCCCACAACAGCCAGTCAGAGATGATCTCAGAATCTGCCCAAGCCTTGACAAGGTGAGGAATGTTACTAAGCAAATTAAGACTGACAAGGCATCTCAATCTGACAGACTCTCCACTGAAATCTTCAAGGAGTCAGAGGAGAGGGAGAAGAGCTGACATTACAGCTCCATGCCCTCATCTCAAGGATCTGGAATGACGAGGAAATCCCCAATGACTTTAGGGATGCTGTGATTGTGACAATCTTCAAGAAGGCAGACAAGTCCGACTGTGGAAATTATCGATGGATCGTCTTGCTGTCCACCACAGGAAAAACCATTGTAAGAACCCTCTTGAACTGTATCCTTCCACTTGCTGAATAACTTCTACCCAGATTTCACTAAATACAGTCTACCATTAAACTGCTGCCAAAAGCAGCATGTGCTCATTGGCAGAAACGAGCTAAGGCTGATTAAATGCAGCCAAAACTGAACATGACTAAAAAAAACATGGCCCATATTGAGTACATATACTGAGTACAAACATTGACTATAAAATACATGGCCCATATTGTACAAGAATGCACAGAGCCTGAGAAACAAGCAGGAAGATTTAGAAGTCGTTGCACAATCAAGGAACTATGATGTGATTGGAATAAAAGAGACTTGGTGGAATAGCTCGCATGACTGAAGCACTGTCATGGATCGATATAAATTGTTCAGGAAGGACAAGAAGAAAAGAAGAGGAGGAGTTGCACTGTACATAAAAGAGCTGTATGATTGCTCAGAGCTCCAGAATGAAACTGGAAATAGGCAAGTTGAAAGTTGCTGGGTTAAGGTTAGAGGGGAGAGCAAGAAGGATGATATTGTGGTGGGTGTCTTCTATAGACCATCAGGCCAGGAGGATGAGGTAGAAGAGGCTTTCATCAGATAATTAACAGAAGTTTCCAGATCAAGGCCCTGGTTTCTAAATCAAGATCCTGGTTTTCCCTGGGACCTCAATCACCCTGGCATCAGCTGGGAAGGCAATACAGCAGTGCATAAGAAATCCAGGAAGTTTTTGGAGAGTGTTGGAGATAGCTTTTTGATGAAAGTGTTGTAGAGACCAACTAGGGGCCATGCTGTTCTTGGTCTACTGCTCACAAACAGGGAAGAATTGTTGGGGGATGCAGAAGTGGGTGGCAAGTTGGACAGCAGTGCCCACGAGATGATTGAGTTCAGGATCCTGACAAAGGAAGAAAGCAGAGCAGCAGGGTATTGGCTCTGGACTTCAGAAAAGCAGACTTGGACTCCCTAAGGGATCTGATGAGCAGGATCCCTGGGAAGCCAATCTGGCAGGCATGAATGGCACATGCCCCCAGCAGCTGGGGAGGCATGGCTGCACTGGTGGCAGCAGGAGCACAGCAGCCACAGCCCAGCTGCTGCAGATGCCTCTGGCACTGGCAGTGGTGGGGGAGGGCGCTAGCGAGCACTGACCAGAGGTCAGGGATCACCCACAGGCACCGCTGGCAGTAGCCAGCAGCAATTGTGGACCGCCCACAGATGCTGCCAGCGGTAGAGTGGTGAATGGCAACTACCCGCAAGCACCTTTTTGCAGGGAGTGCCACGCTCATGGGGTACATGTGCACCCACATGCACCCCCTACAGATCACCCCTAGTGAGGGAGGAAAAGAGTCCAGGATTGCTGGTTGTATTTTGAAGAAACCTTACTGAGGAATAAACCATCCCAATGAGCAGGGAGAATAGCAAATATGGCAAGCGATCACCTTGGTTTAGCAGAGAACTCTTTGGTGAGCTTAAATACAAAAAGGAAGCTTACAAAAGTGGAAGCTTGGCCAAACAACTTGGGAGGAGAATAAGAATATTCCTCAGGCAGGGATGAAGTCAGAAGGCCAAAGAGCAATTGGAGTTGCAGCTAGCAAGGGACATGAAGAGCAATGAGAAGGGTTTCTACAAATATATTAGCAACAACAGGAAGAGCAGGGAGAGTGCGCATCTCTTAGTAAATGGGGGAGGCAACCTAGTAATAGATGATGAGGAAAAGGCTGAAGTACTCAGTGCCTTTTTTACCTTGGTCCTTACAAGCAAGGTCAGCCTCCCAGACTACTGCACCAGGCAGCACAGTTTGGGGAAAAGGTGAGCAGCCCTCAGTGGTGAAAGAACAGGTTAAGGACTATAGTATTTAGAAAAACTGGACATGTACAAGTCCATGGGGCAAAATGCAATGTATCTGAGGGTGCTGAGGGAGTTGGCTGATGTGACTGCAGAGCTGCTGGCCATTATCTTTAAAAGGTCCTGGGTGATTGGAAATAGACAAATATAGTATCCATCTTAAATGGAAAAAGGAGGATCCAGGGAACTACAGACCAGTCATCCTTACCTCAGTCCTCGGAAAAGCATGGACCATATCCTCAGAGAATCCATTTCTAAGCATTTAAAAGACAAGAAAGTGTTCAGTTCAGGAATAGTCATCATAGATTCACAAAGGGCAAGCTATGCCTGACCAACTTGACTGCCTTCTATGATGACAAAACTGGCTCTGTGGATGTGGGGAAAGCTGTGGACAAGATATACCTTTACTTTAGCAAGGTTTTTGATACTGTCTCCCACAGCATTCTTGGATTGGATAAATGGACTGCAAGGTGGACAGAAAGCTGGCTGGATTGTCAGGCTCAATGGCTAGTAATCAGTGGCTCAATGTCTACCTGGCAGCTGGTGTCAAGTGGAGTGCTTCAGGGGTTGGTCCTGGGGCCATTTTTGTTCAATATCTTCATTAACTTTCTGAAAGATGGGATGGATTACACCCTCATCAAATCTGTGGATGACACAAAGCCGGGGGGGGTGCAGTAGATACACTGGAGAATAGGGCTTGGGTTTCAGAGTGACCTTAGACAAATTGGAGGACTGGAGGCCAAAAGAAATTTTAGGAGGTTCAACAAGGACAAATGCAAAATCCTGTATGTAGGATGGAAGAATGCCATGCACCAGTCTAACTTTAAAAGGCTGGTGACAGACTGGCTAAGCAGCAGCTCTGCAAAAAAGACCTGGGGGTTATAATGGACAATAATCTGGATACGAGTCAGCGGTGTGCCTTTGTTGCCAAGAAGGCTAATAGAATACTGGGCTGCATTAGCAAGAACATTGCCAGCAAATCAAGGAAAGTCATTATTCTGCTCTATTCTGTACTAGTAAGGCCACACCTGGAGTACCATGTCCAATTTTGGGCCCCCCACTATAGAAAGGATGTGGACAAGTTAGAGTCCATTGAAAAGCAACAAAAATGGATCGGGGGCTGGATCATGTGACTTATGAGGAGAAGCTGAGGGAATTAATAGTTTGTACTGTATATGAGTAATATAAGTAGGTAGAACAGTGCTGCTTAAAAGTGTGTTAATATCTGTGCTAAAAAGGGTAAAAAGTTTCAAAAAAGGTAAAATGCATCAATTCTGGATGAAATAAGTCTATGTGTAACCACAGTAATTTGCCTATATGCAGATTACTACAGGCACAAATATTTCAAAGCCAATGTTTTCAAAATTGCTCCTTACTTCCAGACAAGGTTCTCTGGGTGAATCTGATATCAACACCTCTCCTCACTTCTATGCATTCAGGAAGAGTGCAGTCTGACATTAAAATAGGAGGGAGGGCTGTAAGGGGAAGCAGGGGGACTCAAAAGGCCAAGTGACTACTTGACTCCTCCCCACACCCAGATCTTTTTTTCATTGCTGTAAGAGGAAGTGGGAAGAGGAAAAATTGAAGGCAAACCTCCAATAGTTAGATTCTATGCCTGGAAAATTACAACAAATTTATACATTTTCCATATATATAATCTAATCACCAGGGGGAAGTCACCTTATATTCAGGATCATTTTGTATTTGAGTAAATATGGTAACACTCAAAGCCATTTTATAAAAATGTATAATTTTCTGTATCATTATGGATTTTACCATTGCTTTTTGCTACAAAAAACCTATTTCAATTTAACAATTTTTGCACCTCTTTACACAAACTCACACACTTTCAGACTCAAACAACCGCAGATACAACCATAGGTGTGTACATTAGAAAAGTTTCAAAAGAAGCTGAACAAAGCAAACCATTGTGCTCCAACCCAAGCCATCAATAAAGTAAAAGATAGCCTAATTTATTTAATGAATTTTAGTTCAAATGTCCTGCTAAAGTGTGCACAGTCATTTATAACTGGGTCACATATTCAACCATGGTTTAGGTAATTGTACAGGTGCTCATTTTTCTATGCAAACTCAGAGACCTGTTTTTTCTATAGTCTGTAGCACTGAATTCCCTTTCTTAATAAATCAGCTTCTTGTGAAAGAATATGACTGAATCTTATAACTCAAAACTGAAATAGGTTTCTATTGAAGCTAATGTGAGTCTTTAACTTCAACAGAATTGATTTCAAAGGGAGTTGGATTGGGCCCTTAAGGAATTATTACTACTGTAATTGTTTCCCTTTTAAAAATACAGTTTCCATGTGCATGTAAATAGGAAACTTTTCAATTTTGTGAATAACTAAATGGCACAAATATTATGCAAAGATGGCTATACTCTAAGTACACAGAAATTTAAATACAAGCAAATGCATGTCTGCAAACATGTCTAACTTTAAAAGTCTGTCTTAAATCTAGAAATTAATTATTTACATTCTAGAATTATGTAAAGCTGGGTTGTCAACAGCAAGGATTATACCCAGTACCTCTGGATTAAAACCCATGAGACTGACATAAAAGAGCTATAGCAGGTTCATCAACCTTATTATTTGTATTGGCATAGCTACTAGTGCCTCTGATGATTGGACATAAAATTCCTGTGATTCCAGTTGCAATTATATTATCATCTGGGCCTAGAAGCTCAGACATGGGCCAGGATCCCATTCTGTTAGGTTCTGTACAAAATTAGAAGACAAATTCCTGCTCCAAACTGCTTACAACATAAGGTAAGAGGTAAGAGACTGATTCTGGAAGATAGGGGAACTAAAAGGTTAAGGACAGACATTATATATAAATGAACAGATGTTCAGTACACCTAAATCAGTTTGAAAATGGCTGAAACTGGTTTGAGATAAACATGTTTGAATGAAGTATCAGACAACTGATTTGACTCAAATCAGTTTATGCAATGTTTGTCCCAGACCCCTTGCTGGTTTAAGATAAATCAGACTCCTCCAGCATCTCAGCACACTCTCTGGGCTGGGCAGGGCTCTCGGCTCCACAGCAGGGCTGACCCCACCTCTCTGCTCCCTTACTACAGCTCCCCTCCTCCTCCTCACCAGTCCCTTCTAAGCAGACTTTCCCCCTCCCCTCTGCCTTGCTGAGGAGTTGTCTGTATATTATCTAGCAGACCACATGGTGGCTAAAGTCTATGCTGAATCAACAGGGATAATCAACAGGCAGAAACAACAGGTAGCTGGTAATATGACTCTGTTATTTCTTAAAGGGGTGACAAACACTGTTATCAGTTCCCTGCTGGGCTAATCAGTGTCCTGCCAGGGCCTGGCCATGTACCACCTCCAACCCCAACTCAGTGCTATGGAAGGAAGGGAGAGCTGCTCTAGCACACCCTGGCTTCTAGCCTGAGCCACTGCAGGAACATGCCTGCATTTCTGAGAAGTCTGTCTGATTACAAAACTGATTTAGCCTAGCCACCCTGCAAAGACTGAATCAATTCAGGCTCAGGCTTTTTGGATGTCTGTCCCTAGTCAAAGAAACAATGATACAATACCAGTCAGCATGACAGGCAAGAGTCTCAGACAACCATCATAAAATTTTGTTTTAGGAATCAAAAGAATTTCCTAATGCTGCCCTAGAATAAGTATTAAGAGTCAGGGTCTTCAGAGTGCCATCCTAAGTAATGTGGATTACTTCCTTGGCTGGGTGTATAAGTGTGCTACACATTCAAACAAAAATTAATGGACCAATTATTTTTTAACCTTGTGTCAAGATTTAATCTTAACATTCAGTTGACAGCAAACAGATGCTGAATCAGGCAGAACTACTATTTAGACTAAAGGATAAGCACAATTAGAATAAATAGCACTATTTTCAAAGTGAATTTGCTGCAAGTTGCAAAGAAACACTGGTAACAAACATATGAACTTCATTATCATGATTTAAGAGATAAGGTATTTCACTTTTTACAAAAAGGAGTGTGATGCTTTCCTTAATGATATTTTTAGTTGTGTAACAGCTTCTTTCACTCTTTACAATAGCATTAAGAACATTTGTATAGCCAAATGAAAATAGAAGAAGAGATAATAAAATACAAATAAAAATAAATGAAATGGGTCTAACTTAAATGTGGAAAAGAAAGGGACTGGAAAAGAAGGTAATGCTTATGTCAATCAAAGTAATTTTGAAAATATCTAAAAAGATGTAATTTAGTAGGGAAAGATTAAATGAGATAATCAGTGTGGAATAAAGGATGAAAACGCAGGCACCATGAGCAAGCACCTGCCAATTTCAGATGTAATAGTGGTAACCCTTTAACAGCACATGACACATGAACCACAGGCACATCATAATAGAAAATTCAGAAAGGACTGCAATAGGTTTTAAAAATCATAACACCAGGTTAGAGTCAGACTGCAAAGAATGCATACTGAGCACAGAATAGTTATAACATCCCAAGCCATGAGCAACCCTGATGCTGAACTGTGATGGAGCAGCTGCGCTGGCAACTTTGCAAAGAGAGGCACAATAATCCAGTTGCTTGGGCACAAGGACACATGCAGTGTTACAAGGTCATCCAAGGGAAAACTAAGTCATATAAAGCCATTATATACATATGTATTACACACACATAAGCATGGCAGTTTTTTCAGTCACAAATTTACTCATTGTCAAATTAATACAGTCATTCATTTGTATATTTACATGATTAAATGCTCCTCCATAAACAGTCTTGCAAACAAAACATAGTCTATGCAAAAGATCAAAGAGAAGTAGATACAGAGGGCTACAAATACGGTGGAACAACTAGCAAAGTGGAACATGCAAGCCATATGCATACACATACCACATACCCATTCCTGCTATGCATTGAGCATTATTTCCAAACTTAACACTGCTTGAATGAAATAATATCAATCTAACCCTCACAGTGACATGCATCCACTGTAACTGAAGGAAGCCTGAAGAGGTTCTGCCACCATTTCTGAAAAGTGTGGAGGTAAGGTAGATTTTATCTCCTGGGTATACTAATCATGCTGAAATTTCAAATGTAGATTTCTTGGAAGAAATTGTACCATTCTTGACCTGATCAAATGTCCATTGAACTGGTGGAAATGCACTCAGTGATTTCAGAGAGAATTGGATCAGCCCAGAAAGTGGGTTCCTTTTTGGTATGTTAACAAGATGAATTCTATTTGAAATTATATTTGTTCTGGACCATTACACATTACTATCACTTCAAAAGCATAAGTGGCACAGTTACTTTAGGCTTCACAAACCTCAGAGAAAATCTGGCGTGTGCTTCTAGACTGAATGTATCACTCTTCCAACAAAAGCCAGGTCTGTGAATCATTACAAGTTTTGAGAGACCCCCAACTGAACTCAGTTATTCACCTTAGCTTCTAACTCCTTACAGAGCAAGACAGAAGAGTACAGCTACAGTATGTATCAATTATCAGCAGAAACCAGCACCAAAACCTAAAGACACATATTCTTTTTTAATTAAAACAAATAATTTACTACCACTTTTCAAAAGGTCTAATTTTAGTATGGGAAAAGGGAGTTGCTTTTAAGATAGAAATTATAGAAAAAAGTGGGATAGGAAAATTAAATGTTTTTCAGGTCAGCTTAATGCTTCATCTTTGGCTTGTATGCGACTTGCCAAGCATTTATGACATACGCTGTTCATTTCCAAAATCAATACACAGATAACCATCAATATCATTGATAAAAGTATAAATAACCTGTACTCCCTCTCAAAATACCTTACGGTTATTCAGTAATGATTTTGCCAGCCTCTGATAAGACTGTATTCAATATTCAGGAGACCCTCATACAAAGATTTTTAGTCTGTGGGCTGTCTGGTAATACTTAAAAGTTTTAATCTTGTCAAGTTATAATCCTTACCCAGCATGGTAGTGTCTAAGCATTCCATATACACTACCATTCAATCAGATATTTGTTAGTTCTTGATAAACAGTAATGAGTTTCCTACATTCACTAAAGTCCTCTTTTTGCATATTTTAATATCAGAAAGATAATATACTTAGTAGCTTTGACTAATAAAGCCCCAAGACTAATCTAGCCTTCACTTTACAGCCCTACAAATGAACTTCCAAATGTCTTAGTCCAGGAGTAACTGGAAAAAGCATTTTTTCATGCAAGTCTCCATCTCACCAGCAACGGGTTGCCAGCTGCCAGTCTCCATCTTAAATAGACCAAGAAGGAGACAAGTCACTCTAACTGCTGCTAATTAAAAATAGCTCCCCAGTTAGTATGCAGTGGCAAAGCTCTTTCTGGAGCGCGCATTTCAACAAAATTTGCTTTTCTGTCAACAAAAGACAGAAAAGCAAATAAAATTTAAACCTTAGCCCAAAAAAAGTTTACGTTTCTTCATTAATATGAGATAGCTCTATTTGCTTCATCAGCTAAGAATCTACTCCAAGCTGTTTATTCTCTGGGAACATATACAGTAGATTTCTATACTAGTTTTAAGTTAAGAATTTTAATTAAACAGTCTTAAAAGATACTCTAACATTTTAATAGCATTTCCCCGTATATAAAAGTCAAGAATAATATGCCAAGCAGTTCAGCAGTATTATCACATAGCAAAGGTATTTAATGTTATCTATTGAGATTTAGTCCAATACATACCATGCAGAATGGCTCCCAGTTCACTTTTGAGTGAGAAATATAATGTGCTTGTTTTAACTTATAATATATTAAAGGGTTCAGGGTATGATTACCCAATACATAACATTGTCTTTTTCCCGTGCCATCATAGAGATCAGCAGAGACATTCTCACTGCAGACCTCCTCTCATTTTCAAACAAGGAATTGCTGCCAGAATGTCTTCTATAAAACAACCTGAATTTTGCAACACCCTCCATGTTGGCATTAAGCTATTGCATTTTTTTGGTTTTTCATGACTGATATGAAGCTCAGGCTTTTTTCTCAGGCTATTTAGGAAAATATGTGGTGAAGGTGAGAGGGAATGGGAAAAGGGCTGTATATAAGCCACCTTGTTCTATTATATTATGCTGTGTTTTTATACATAGGAGGGACATTCAGAGTACTGGATGGACGTTAGCAGCTACATTGTAAAATTTGAACAAAAATAATAATACAGAAACTGAAATTCTGGATTCTGAACAAAAAATAAATATTACACCTTCAAAAGGAAGGAATGAAAATAAAACTTACATCACTTATCAGTTCAGTGCATCTTTTAGCCAATTCCATGTTTCTGTCCTCAATAACAGGCTTACAGAATACCTAAAAAGAAACCAAAAACTGAACTGAAATAGTAGAGAGAAAAATAAGCACTTTCACAAAAGTAATCAACTACCACTAACCTTTTCTTCTTCCTCATCTTCCTCCTCCTCACTCTCACCCACCCTGAAATCCTGAATGACAGGCACTCTCATTTTTATATACTAGAAGAAACACAATAAAACAACATTAAAAAAAAAGTCAAGAGCTGTAACAATCAGTTTCCATTCTTCAGTGTGCATGAGACCTATGCTCTTCTTGCGTCCTGCACTGAGCTTAACCTTTACAGAGCTTCTTCCTTATTTAGGCAGCACTTGATGGTCTTTATCTGAACAATTCAGTATGAGTGAACTGAAAGACATTACAAATGGCCTTGCTAGCTATCACTCTCAGCAGAGCTAATGCTTTCCTAGAGATAAAGTATAATTAAATGACCTATTCAAGTCAACTATTTTTAAATGTCAAAGAATATATTTAATTAAAATAGTACCATTCAGTAACTTCATAACAGAGGTGATTTAATGAAATTAACTGGCCTAAAAGGATGATGTGGATCCTAGAATTATGGGAAAATTGCCCAGTTGTAATATTTTAGATAACACGGACTCCAAAGCCATGATCACATTACTTCTCTATTCCATCCAAATAAGGCATACCCAGGAATGACTTGTTCTACTGGAAAACCAGAATAGTGTGTTTCTGGACAATTCACTTTTAATTTTAAGAATGAAAATATAGCCTGCAACAAATGTAAATTTTGGTACAGCTTCCAGAAAAACTGTTTCATATTAATCATGAATAAATTCATTAATACTCAATACAGTACAATAAAGTAAAGTAAAACACATGCATACATAAATACATGTGCAAATACACATAACCACTCCAGAAGAAAATATAATATAATTTTCTTATGGACATATATATCATTAAAATCACAGACTGAAATGATTTGTAGCCTCAGAAATAACACTTTCTGTATCAAGTCACTGAAACTGATGATGCATATGCCACTGGAAAATGGGAAAATTTCCCATTTAAAATTAAACAGGATATATTATAAGGCTAATTGGATTGCTTTTTTTAAATAGAACTTTCCCTCTGTAATTCTAACATATGCATTTTCCTCTTACTACAAATAAAATGAGGTTATGACTTTGGAGTGTTCCCAGACAATTCTAAGAACACTCCCATCCACAAAAAATCTCTAGATTCCACATTCGTATTCTGAATAAAGCCCATAGCTACATAGAAAAGTAAGAGATGTAGGTATATAATAAACATCTTTTAAAAATGACTGAAAAGTATTTGTACCTAACATACAACGTCTCCACTGCCTGCCACTTGAAACAGATGCATCTCACTAAAAAAAGAAAAGAAAAGAAAAGATTTAAAGGACAAGGGACTGACATAGCATTTATGAATCAATAAAAATATTCACTAAGTCATTCGAAGTATTTATTGAAGGAGCAAATAACAATGGCTCTTAACCTACTGGAATCCTGAAAGAGAATTCCCCTATGTATTTATAATATTCGAGGTTTCAAGTGCTTTTTTTTCTGCTGTTTAGTAGATAAGTTCCAAATTGTCAAGAGCAAACAAACATTGTTTGTTCCAAAACCGAGACATGGAAGGTCCAATTTGCACAGGTATTTCATAGTTAAGTAAGGCTGGACAGGATCTCAAGAGATCATCTAGTCCAACCAAGGAACAAACCTGCAAATTTGGTTAGCACCACACTGTAACCAGCCAACCTATCTAAACTATGCCATTTACAGAAACTGCATAACGTAGATTGACTCTGCCTTGGGCTTTTTGAATGTTGAGACTTACCCTTAAGGTCCAAGAAATTCTGATTCAGAGGCTATATCCTTAACTCCTGTGCTCAATAGGTACTTATGGCCTTTTCCACCAAGAATTTGTTCAATCCCTATTTGAAACTGGCTAAACTATCAGCTTCCACAACATCTGGTGGCAAGAGTTCCACAATTTAAAGACATGCTGTGTGAAAAAGAACTTCCTTTTGTTAGTTTTAAATTTACTACCTATTATTTTAATTTTATGACCCCTAATTCTTGTATTGTGATAGATAGTAAATAATAAATCTCTATTTACCTTCTCTTCACCATTTAGTCTTGTGTAAACTCTTATCAGGCCCCCCTTCAAGTGCCTGGTATGTAAGCATTATGGTATTTAACATTCTTACATACCAGTGGTCAATGTTTTTTCCCAGTGGTCAGATGCAACAGTAATTACATATTCATTGTGATTTTCACATAATGCTTTTCCATACCAAGATCATCCCCCTTTTTTTTCCTTTTTAGTATAATCACTAATTGATTTACTTGCATTCATTCATTCTAATTTTTGCAAGCCTATGCTGTGCTCCCAGACAAACTTCTGTACACCACATATCAAGGGATCATGGAAGGGTTCCCAGAGCTCATTATATAAAGGAAATAGATGCCAAAGTTACATTTTCTGAGGGAGTAGCAGAGAAAATCAGTTTCCTTCAGGATCATGGTCAATTAGAAGTTTAACTTATTTCTAATAAGATATGATCAGTAAGTGGAAAAATGGTAGATGTAAAAGAAAAATGAATATATGAATATCTCAGTAGCAAACAACAAACCAGAGATGTTAAATCTAATGTGAATGAAGCTGTAATTAAACCCTGCCACTGTTTACTCTATCACTAAAGGGATCATAACAAATGTTTTAGTACAGCATATGTTAACCACAAAAAACCTGCACTCACCAAAACCTTCAGATGTGTGCCTATGCTAAAAAATAGAAAGGAAACGCTACACCATAAACACGAGGATCTAATAGACAGCCAGAGTTCCTGGCAGAAAGTCATCAAAGCTTTAGTATAACTCAACAGCAATAAGACTTAAAAAAACCCCAAACCGCCGTTTACCCTTGTACACCATTAATCTACATGTACAAAACATTTTTTTTTATATATTTGTAATTCTTCTGCCAGGCACCAATTGACAGCAACAAGAGCTAGGTTCAATTTTGGGGTACTAAAGATATTTTACCTTGGCTTAAGCCCCAGTCAGACCACCTGGAAAACACTAAATAAATTACTAGAGTGTCTCACATAAACAAAAAAACCCTCCTCACAAGCAGTATAAACACAAACATCCAAATTTATTACCAAAAATAAAACAACACAGAAGAAAACATTAAATATAATTTTAAAACACTATTAAATATAAAGCAAAGCCTGTAGGTGGCACCCTCTTGGGGGAGGCTTCACCCATACCCAGGCAGTCTGGGACTTGGGGCTGTCCAATGGGTAGTTCCTGGGGTCTGTGTCCCTATATATGCCCTTCAGCAATAGGCTGGAGAGGCGGGCCCACACCAGAGAGTCTTAGGAGCTGCTCTGTGGGTTCACCACACCATGGGGAGCTACTCGGGAGTGTGGGTCCTTCTGCATTGCAAGGGGCTCCACTGTTCCTGGAGATGTGGCAGTGCACCAACTTCCACTTCTGCATGGTGGCTTTGAGGGGCAGTTTTCATCAGCATACTGCACCCCAAAATCCCTAGTCCCAATCCCAGTTTTGCTGGGCAGGAAACTGCAAAAGAATTTAGTAAATGTCAGGCCTATCTTGGCTTAGGCCTGAACTACAACTAGCGCCCAACCACACCGCTTGATTGGGGCATAAACTACAAAAGGGACAAAAGAAAGCCCAGGCCTATCTTGCTGGGTCTGGATTGGACAACAAAAAGCCGTCCAGGCCTATACCACACTGAGGCCTGGATCAACAAGAAGTGTCAGGTCTCACCCTGGCCCAAATCTGCCACCCAAACATATAGCTGGGGTTCAGCCACACAGCTAACATGAAATGCAAGAGCTGTGAAACAGCAAAATAAGCCAGGCCTATGGCTATAGCCTGGACATCCAGTCTCAGCTGTACCACTATGCTGAGACACTACAATTCCCAAACACAGGGGCCAATAACTGTCAAGACTAATTCCTGGGCAGTTTGTTCCAGGGATTAATACGCCCCCTGGCATTAACCCATTTAAGTAAAAAAAAAAAGGGGGAAAGGAAGAGGAAATGAGAATCTCAGACTCCGAGACATGTTCTCTCCCTGTACTTGAGGCTTTCCTATCCTGTAGCTTTTGCTTGCCTCTCTAGTGAAAAGGTGGGGGAGTCCTCCATAGGGAACAGATTTTCTGGCTCCCAGTTCAGCTGTGCAGCTCTTAGCAGCCCCAGGAGAAAGAGCTAGAAACCTTAGTTGAGTTGCTCTTATATACCTTGTGTGACATCCCCCTAGCCTTGTCCAATTAGGGAGTGCCACAGTCCAGTATCTTTCTTACTCATCTGCCTGGAGGATCTTCTGCTTCCTCTGGCCAATGAGGCCAGAGGGTTTTACATATTTTGCCCAGATACAGGATCATCTTGCCCATATAAAACACATCAATAAAGGTAAGAAATGGAAGCATGGGTGCAAGGTACTTGAACAGAACAATGTCATGATGAATATGCAACACCCACACAATACACAACTCAATGTGTGTGTGTGTGGGTGTTACATATTCATCATGACGCTATTCTGTTCAAGTACCTTGCACCCATGCTTCCAATTCTTATGTTTATTGATTATAAACAATCAATACCTTTACTGATTGTAAAAAAAAAAGTTACTTCTATTTTAGCAAGCTAATTATACACCATACTATTAAAAGTTATTTGTGAACATCCAAAAACTAAGAACCATTATTTGTCTACTTGTCCATTCAGTATTTCTTGCCAAAGATTTTGGTTCAACTGTCTGGCACCAGCATCCCCTCTAACCTGTGTGGCATGTGCAGTTGCACAGCTACACACACACCACACAGCTTAGAGAGAATGCTGTCTGCCACCTTACCAAAACACTGCTGCTCTATCAGATATAGCCATTTAAAAAACATAGATAGGGATTATGTAGCAAAGAAAGTAAAATCACGAGTTCTGAGTTCTGTGCATCAGAAGAGCTGGCCTCAAATTAGTTTGCAAATAAAAATTAGTTTAGTGGTCTCATTTTTGCCCCTAATACACAGAGCAGTTTATCACATTTACTCTCTCAGCTCCGTAAAAAAGCCAAAGATAGCACCAATTTGACAAACTTTGTTCATTAGACTCCTTAAGCTATCTCTAGCAATGTCCCCAAATATTTCTGGGCTGAAGGCACTGCAACACGCAACACCGCTTCACCGAACAGTAACATTTAAGCTTGCCCAAGAGAGGGCATCTGAAATGACAGAACTCTCAGTTCAGTATCTCACACAGGAGAGACCCCAGGACTTAAGTGGCAGGGGTGATGCTGGTTAAAGATGCAAGTACTTCTTTTGAATTGCCTACAGAAAATTTTACAGCACAGTAGCAATACTCTGAGCAGATCACAAGTATTGTAAGAGTTTTGCAATTCTTAGCTGAAAAACTCAGTATGAAAAGATAGAGTTTTACTTCAGCAACTCTCTTGATTTCATTGGGTACCTAATTCAAAATCAACCCACTGATTTATCAGAAATGACTATGCCATTTTAACATTTATTCTCATGGGCTAAGGTACACAGCACTGAAATAAGGAAAATTCAGCAGCACAGGTGGGAATTTGGGGGAATTTTTTTTTTTAAAGAGTGTACAAGTACATGGTAAGCACTGAGACTGAATGCTTTTTACTTATAGAAAGACCATTCTATCAGACTGGCAGTTACCAACAACACTGCAAAAATTTCATGGCTATGCTATCAGCACAATAATGAAAAATGGAAGGGAAGCCCTTTGAATTGCATTCCTAGGACTTTTAGTTCCTTTAACATATCAGGAATACAACACAAATTCATATTAGCAAAATAAATATTATTCTATTTAGATAAAGTACAACTATACCCTTATATCTTTAAGATGATTAAATTGCAAATTTTCAATAAGAACATAAGAAACATAAAACTGTCTTGTGCCTTTGAGCTAACACTATTTATAATTTTTATAAATTTCTCTGAAAGTTTTTAATAAATATCTTTTTAAATCAATGGGTATTGGGACTCTATTTCTAGAGATACATTCCTAAAATTTTTTTTAAATGTCTGGTCTCTGAATCATGGAAAATCCATTTAATACATTTCCAGGAGACTAAATATCACTCTCCAGTTCCAAAAGCACATTGGTCATGCATATATTCACAGTACCAGTGACTAGCTCAATGGAACCCCAGTGTCACTTAGGGTGTATTTAAGCACTGACATAATAAAAATGATAAAGAAGAATTAAATAAGGCAGATAGAACAATCAAGAATACCAGTTTTTAGCACAGGTGTGGCATAACATTAATTTGCCCCTTCCACACTGATCTACATTTCTAAGGGCTGAAGTGTCTAGCAGCATTTTATGGCTGCAGGGTGGAGAGGGGGTTGTTTTTTAATAACATCTGAAACTACTTGAGAAATATGTCACAGAAGAGAAAATTGTTCAGGTAGTTTCAGGTTCACGTATTAATACTAAATTTGAAGAAAAAATTCACATATTTCTTTTAATTTTGAAAAAACTGAAATATTTAGTTTCAATATATTTTAAATGAGATATTTTGATTTTTCATTTAGAAAGGACATCTCAAAAATTACCTACAAAATAATAATAATAATAATAATTATAATTATAATTATAAATATACATCATTTAAAGCTTTAAAAAGCTTTGAATACAACACATTTTGGTCATCCCAAAGCACTTTTTTTTTCAGTTTTCTTTTCAACAAGTATCTCCCCCTGCCAGTTTTTAGGCAAAAAAAATGAAAAGTCAGTTATTGACAGAGCTCTCATTACTATTTAATATCTCGATGTAATGCTTATAACCATCTACTCCACTGTACCTAGGATATTTGCAATGTTTCCTTTACTTACCTGCCATAATAAAGACCCATTTCACTTCAGCCAAATGATTGAATGGGTGCTGAAGCTCACGGAGCCTAAACAGCCCTTACCAAATACCTGTATTCCTGGTAAGCTACCAATGCCTCAGAGGTTTGGAGAGTCATAGCACTAAGCAACTAAAACATATCAATAAAGGTGCACGTGTGGTATGTGGTGCTGCAGACCTGTCTGTGGGGCTGCAAACCACACGCACTGCATATACAGGAGTTTGCTGCACTGCTCATTGGCAATGTAGCATGTTTTATTGACACTGGAAGGTCCTACTGTCAAAAAAACCCATGCCTCAGAAAAGCAGGGTGGCACACATGGCATCAGCATGCACCACCCGAAACCAGAGCCTGGCCAGCCAGAGCCATGCTCTGGCTCCTGGCCAGGCTTCACACACCAGATTGCCAGCGCTAGAGATGCAAGAAGCCCCCACGAAATCAGATGAGGCTGCTGGGGTGAGTCCAAGCACTGGCTCCAGACTCCTCTACCCCACCCAGGGCAACACGCTGCAGGCCAGAGCATGTGTGCACAAGCATTCCCTGGGGACAAGTAGCAGCAACACAACTATGCGGCACTGCTATCTGTCCCTGGTGAAACGCATGTGAGCGCCCATCTGGACGTGGCCATAGGATTTCTCTTATGGCTCCACAGATCTGGAACTTTTTTCACTATGTCTCTCAGGCTAGGTACAGATGTCTATAAAGCCCCAAGTGGAAGTGTTCTAAGTACTGCACTTTACACGAAGTGCCCTTGGGTCAGGTCATATCCTCATGGCAGAGTTCCTCTACCCCTGGCCTCCGTTTCTTGGTGCAGCAAAGAGCCACGTGTGGCTCTGAGCTGCAGCTCTCAGGAGGCTGGGACAGGGGAGGGAATAGAGTCCCCTTGCCATGTGAGCCCAGTCCAGTGTGCCCCCACACAACCCTCAGCTATCAAGCTGCAGGCCTGCACAGTAGGGTGGCTCCATTCCCCAGCCCTCACCCAGTTGCACAGGGAGGAGACAGAGCACTTTCTGTCTCCTCTCTGTGACAGCCTAGGAGCTGGGGCTGGCCCGGAGCAGATAAGCACCAGCCAGAGCTAGCATGCCACCCAGGGAGGGACCCCTAGAATGCTGGTGTAATGTGACCTAACTTAAGTCTCAAGGGGATCTGGTGCAAAAGTTCAATAGAGTGCTCTAACCTAATGTGCTTTAGACTGATACTACATCTATCCATATCTAACTTAGACCAGGACCTGACATTTTTTAAGTGGTCTATGTGTGGTGAATATCTCTTCAGTTACAGGTATAGAGCACATTGTTTATCACATGGTAAGTGTAACGTATGTATCTGGCCTCAGTTATGACAGCATCCTGTTCCCTGTCCCTAGAAAATGAAATTTTACCATTCCCTGCATGGACCCATATTAATTCAGAATGCTGGTGTAAAGAGTATATTCCTAGCCCAACACTATAACTGTCACTCTCTCTTTCATCCATTTAGTGCTCCCCCCTTCACTATCATCCCAAACACAGGCTGCTTATCTTCACTTCCAAGATATTTTTCAGCCTATCATTTCTCATTCACTATTAAGCTTGATTTTGACCCCCAACTGATTCCAGTCTCCACTGTCCACCTATTTTCAAATGAAAATGCTCAATTTTCAAATGAACACTCACATTTTTACCCAAGTGTCCTCCCATACATAGGCTTGAAAGAAATTCCTCAAAAAAAAAATATTCCAAACCATTTCTTTGCTCTCCTTCAAATCTCTTCTTAAAACTTGTTGGTGATGGCCAAAAAACAGAACAAATAAAAAAAAATGATATTTAGCTGCTGGTGTGTTGAGAATAGTATAAGCTAACATAATCTGAATTAGATTCCCTGCGTTTTAGAAAAGAAAGAATTAACTGCCATTCAGGATCCCTGCTTTACATGTTTTTTCTAAATTTACAGACTGGGCACTGTAGCAGGCTGTGCCCAGAGGCTGATGGAGAAAGCTAATTGCAGGCCTGCCCAGAGGACTGGGCCAGCTAATGTGAAAAATTGGCTGGCCCAAAGGAAGTTAAAAAGCTTGCAGGGAAAGGAGTTAGGGAGGGAGACCAAATGAGACAGAGCAAGAGAGGTACCAGGCTAGCAACAGCAGAACTGAGTCAGAGTACTCTTTTAGGCTAGGGACAGACATTCAAAAAGCCTGAGCCTGAATTGATTCAATCTTTGCAGGTAGGTCTAACCTGGCTAGGCTGAATTGGTTTGAAACCAGACAGACATTCTCTCTGGACTGAGAAAATTCAGGTACATGCCTGCAACAACTCAGGCTATAAGCTGGGGCAGTGGGGGGTGCTAGAGCAGCCCTTCCTTCACTTCTGCAGGGAGCTGAGCTGATGGAGATGCGGCCAGGCCCTAGCAGGACTCTTTCATTAGGGAGGTCTGCCTGCATGGTCCCAGTCTTTTCCCTGCCGGCTATTCAAAGGGCGGGAGTATTGCCAGCTCCAGTCTAGCACTCTGAGACAAGGGGGAGGAGTATGTGCAGTGCATGCATCTGTTGATGATACAGAGCTTTTCAATCTCCCTCCCTGCTTCGCCATACAGTCTGCAGCAAACTGACAGATGAACAAGCCAGGTGGGGGCTGATAACCATCTTTATCACCCGGTTAGCAAAACAATGGCCTCTCTCCACATTACTTCTTAAACAGCTTACCAGCTAACATATTGATTAGCTCCAAAAGCCCTAAACAGTCACTGTTCTGTTGCCTATCCCAGTGAAATTGGAGAGACACATACACACAGACACTCTTGGCATTAGCTAGCATACCACATGCTGGCTACAGTCTATGCTGTGGCAAAGAGGAGGAAGGGATCTCTGCTTAAGCAGTGGAGTGAGGGACAGCGGGGGAGAAGATAGGAGCACGGGGAAGCCAGCAGCCCCTGCTGTGGCTGCAAGTGTGTGCCAAGCTCCAGCCAGGAAGCGGGGAGCAGCAGAGGAGAGGGGTGGGTAGACCTGCTGTGGAGAGAGCACCCCGCCCAGCCCAGAGAGGATGCCAGGATGCTGGGGAACTCTGATTTAACTTAAACCAGCAAGGGGTCTGGGACAGACATTGCAAAAACCAGTTGATCCAAATCAGTTAAGTTTGATACTACATTCAACCAGGTTTATCTCAAACTGGTTTTAAACATTTTCATATTGATTTGTGTACACTGAACATCTGTTCTGTTAAAGGTTTAAACTAGTTTCTGATCACTTAAACCAGTTTGTTTGTAATGTCTGTCCCTAGCCTTAGCATCTGGGAAAGAGCCCTAGTGAACCAAGACATAGAGAGAGGGGAAAGACTGTGATGCTGAGGGAGTAGCATAAACCCAGAGTCGCCCTCCTCTTGGGGTCCAGGAAAAGGCCCCAGGCTGGGAGTTAACCTCTTGTGGACTATGTTTATGCTTGTTCATTAGTTACTGACTTATGTTACTTGTATTTTTTGTGAGGTAAGCATAGCTAGGAAATACTCTGCTGAGCTTTTAAAGACTATGAGCTGACCAACCCGCTCCTTTCACGAGTTTTTGTTGTGGCACTGCTATTTAAAATCCAATTGCCTGAACTGATGCAAGCTAATGGAGCGGAAAAGGAAAATTAGCCCTTCCCTGTAAATTTGAGTTTCAGTTATAATTAGATCCACCAGACTGTAACCTTCACTCATTTCACAACTTTTTTTTTTTCTCCACAAGCCAAAGCCATACATAGTTTCTTCCACTTGAACTTTCTTGGGGATGCTTTTCTTGATTAGTTGTGTTTTGAGTATTGTAATATTTTACTTAAATCACATAGGAACTAGAGCAAAACAATAAAATTCACTGACACAAAAAGCAGACTGTAAGCCAAGTAAGCCAAGTGCCTGAGCTCCTACCCAAATTTATTTCCAGATGGAATTAACAGAAACTCTATTTACAGGTAGGTTTTCATTTCACTTTTGGAGTTTCTGTGTAATTCACTAAAATCTTAGAATTTTCTTTCTTGTCAGATTCCTTTGGGGTCATTTCCTGTAATAACTTTATTCAAATAAATTAACCTATATGATGAGATAATATATACAGCTATTTCCACCCCAAAAAGGAACCATCTTTACTAAAAGTAATTTAAATTCAGTGCTATCCTCTTAGTAAATAGACAATAATATCATGCTGATTAGCCTCCAGATGATTTCCTAAAATAGAAAAGGTAAAATCAAAGACAGTGTTAACGGAAACTTCATAAGGATCCTTAGGTGGGTAGAAATGCAATTTGAGACTTCTGTCTGATGATGAAAAGATGTATTAGGTTTATGATTCATTGATGAAGAAAAGTGTGAGTAAGCACAGGAAAATCGTTACTTACGGATGCTAAAGGAATCATAGTAAATGTAGGATTCTAAATATCTTTCAGCTTAGGGGAAACTGAGACTAAACTGTGTTGGTTTGAAAACAGACTAATCATTTTTAAATATCCTTAAAACTTGATACTCCTCATCTATAAATAAACCTTTCATTTGAAAAAAAAAGCTTTTTCTAATCAATAAATTATGCCAATTACAAGATTTTAACACTCAAAATTGCAGCTAAACATTTTATTTGTGTTCTGAAAAAAGCTTTCTCTGCTAAGAAAGGATCAAGTGCCACATAGAGTATGTACAGACATTCAGTGAGTCATAGAGTCATCCAGAAGTAAAGCTGGAAAGGACCTCCAGCAATCATCTAGACCAACCCCCTGACTGAGGCAGAATCATCCCTATTCAAAGCCATCCCATACAACCATAATCTAATTTATGTAAAACTACTACCACCCCTGACACTACACCGACCTAACACCCTAACCTGTCACAGGTAAAGTAGGGGGACCACAGCAGTCAATATCCTGCTTCTATACAATGTTGTCATGTGACGGCGCCGGGCCGTCCCTAGGGACCCGAGAGGGACCCCGGGGGGCGAAGGAAGAGGCAGGAGACTCACCGGGGACGGGAGAACCGGACGGCG
>JAGPOW010000261.1:230615475-230629626 GCA_030014935.1 Caiman crocodilus
AAATCGTGAGTACCCCGCAGGCGGATCCCAACTATAAGAATAACACCACTGACCATCCTCCCCTTGATATTGCGAAACATCAAAGTCGTGGCGGGCGAGCAAAAGGGGTAAAGGGACGACCTGCAGGAACTACCCACGACCCAGGGGCCCATAGGGGTCACATGTCAATATAAACAAAAAGGTTCCCCCCACTACAAAGGAAGACTTAAACCCCCACAGTCTGTACTAATATGACCACAGGATAAAATTCCTTCCCTTAAGATCAAATAATGTATCATGCCCTCTTTTTACTTCAAAGGACTTAACATATACCTCTGTTGGAGTAACAAGCACCATCAATTATATGTTGATTGAGCCCTTTATGTGGGGGAATATAATTGATTTTGAGATACCATTTCATTTAGAAAGCAATCATCTCCCCTTAGTCCTCAACCTTAAAAAAGAGCCTAATACCCTTTCAGTTCTTAATAGTGATAGAAGTGTACCTATATCTGTTAACAAAAAATCGAAATGGGACACCAATCTACCTGAAAAGCTGACTGATAAACTCCATGCCTTAAGAAATTCGGTAATAGTCTCTCAAATACCAGAGGAGATTTTAAAGCACTGCCAGCAAATTAAAGATCTCTACCATCCACTCCTCTCAGTACCTCCAGCCTTTCATCTTTTACAGACATTTAAAGAATGAGGCACTTCCTGGTTTGATAAAGAATGTGTACAACAGAAAAGACCATTAAATAGGAAAGCCTGGGGGTTAGGGAAGAATGGGTACACTGGAACAAGTTTCTGGAGTGAGATTCAAATGTTATGAAAAACATATAAACTGCTTCTCCCGAATAAGAAAAAAGAATATAACTAGCAATGGGATAAACTGAGATCAGCAATCACTACTAAAGATAGTAAAACCTTCTGGCTACTTGTACAGCTAATTTTAATTATAATGTTGAAAATAATATAACAGCAGATAGCTGGGTAAAATATTTTTTTCCAATCAGTTTACTTCTTCTATGAAACAAATACATAATAATCTAAGGAGTAACCCCCCCACCCCCCAAAACAATTAAGTATTGGGTAACAAAGGATCAAATAGCATATCTCCTCAAAACATACAGATGCAAAATGTAATAAACTACCTTGCAATTTTTGCTTACAAGGCTGAGGTGATTAGAGTTGAATATCCTTTATTACTGATATAAGTGACACATTTTAACATTATACATGATTTTATTGTCTCATTATGGATCTATGTACAACAATATAGAGTCATGTCTTGATTTATTACTATATTTATATTAATGTTTTTAATGTTGGTGGGCTCTATGTTTAGTATAATATTTGTAGTCTGGTTACTTTGTTCAAACTTATTTATATTATGGGTATATGTGTGTTGTTTTCAGGAGCATGGCATTTAGCCAGAATCCTTAATAAACTCAATTGAATTGAAAATTCCTTCCTGACACCAAATGTGATGATCAGTCTGGCCCTGAGTGGAGGGGTAAGACCCCCTAGCCAGAAACCTCTGGCTTTGCTTCTGGCTGAAAAAATCAGCACAATCCAGTTAACGTGCCCAGCCATAGCTGTAACCAACACTCAATGCTCCTTGGGAGGCTTAAAACACCCTGATACATATAGCAGGGAAAAAGGAGTGGTGGGGGAGGGGGTGGCAATCAGCAAAGCCCAGAAGCATGGGAAATACCCATGGTGGAAAATAGGCATTGCTACACCTAAATCCCCAACCAGTGGCTGTCCAACCTCTTTTTGAACACCTCCAGTGATGGAGAGTCTACAGCTTCTCTAGGCCATCTATTCCACTGCCTCACAACTCAAACAGCGAAGAATATTCGTTTTTTTTCAAATATCCAATCTAAATTTACTTTGTTGTAACTTTAAGCCATTTGTCTACATCCTCCTCTCTGCAGAAGAAAGAAAAGGTGCCTTTACTCTTCTTTATGGAAGCCCTTCAAGTATCTGAAAACTGCTATTGTGTCCCCTCTTAAGTACCTCTTCCACAAGCTGAACATGCCTATCTCCCCTTATATGACATGCTTTCTAAAGGATATATTCCTTTGTTCATCTTTGTTAACCTCTTCTGGACCCTCTCTAACTTTTCCACATTTTTTTCAAATGTGTAGCCCAGAACTACACACACTACTCCCGATGAGGCCTAACTAGTGCTGAGTAAAGGCACTATCACCTCCTTTGTCTTTCACCTAATGCTTTTATTGATGCAGTCCAAAACCACATTTGCTTTTCATGTGGCTGCATTACACTGCAGACTCATTTTGAATCTGTGGTCCAGCAAGACTCCTAAGTCCTTTTCCATAGAGCTGCTAGCCAGCCAGATGTCCCCCATTTTGTATTTGTATAGCATTTGTCTGAATTGAACTTCATCCTGGTAGCTCCAGCCCAACTTTACAATCTGTCAAGATCCTTCTGAATTGCGCTCACATCCTCAAACATGTCCACAATTGTTCCTAGTTTTGGATCATCTTAAAACTTGCTCAAGAAGTTTCTTATACCAACATCTAAATCATTAATAAACATATTGAACATAACTGGGTTAAGGACAGACCTTTGTGGGACTCCAGTCAAAAAAAACCTCCTGCCATTCTGACATGAACCTATTAAATATTACCAGGATCTGAGAAGGATCAGGGGAAGTGGAACCTGGAAGGGAGTTAGAAGGATTGGGGAAGGGTTGTGGGGGCAGGGGGCAAGTGGGAACAGTTATCCATGGAGACCAGGAGGGCTTGGCAGGATCAGGGGATAAGCAGAGTCTGTGGGGAGGGGGCATAGAAAGATTGAGGCGCCAATCAGGGTCCATGGGGAAGGGAGGGTTGGTGGGTTCCAGGAGGATTTGGTGGGGAGCTGGCAGGACCCAGAGGAGGACTCCTCTCTCCCTACTGTGACCAGGGGCTATTCTTAGACCCTGACTCCCCCCATTCTCAGAAAAACACCCCTTCCAGAAAATCTACCCTTCAAACCCCATCAGCCATTCTCCCCACCCTGAGTTATTTCAATTGGCTCCCGGCACTAAGAGCAGCTGGCAGGATGGGGGTGGGGGAGGGAACTGGTGATCTCAGGGGCACAGAAGGGAATTGGTGAGGTTTTATTCACCAAGGCACCCCCAGGGATTACAAGAAATAATGGCCACAAGCTAGCAGACAGCAGACTTAGACTGGACATTATGAAGAACTTCTTCACAGTTTGAGTGGCCAAGGTCTGGAACAGGCTCCCAAGGGAGGTGGTGCTCTCCCCTACCCTGGGGGTCTTCAAGAGGTTAGATAAGCATCTAGCTGGGGTCATCTAGACCCAGCATTCTTTCCTGCCTATGCAGGGGGTCAAACTTCATGATCTATTGAGGTCCCTTCTGACCCTGACATTTATGAATCTATGAATCTCTTGGAGGGATTGGCTGGGCCACAGGAGCAGGGAGGTTATCCCCCTAGCAGTGGGGCGAGGAGTCAGAGGATTACAAATAGCCCAGTGCTGGGATTGGGTGGGTAGGAAAAGTGCAACTACAAAGCCAGGGCCAGTGGCTGGGTTTTCCCAGCCCTGGGGCAGCACTTGGAACTGCACGAAAGTTCAGTTAGATTAGTCTTTGCCTAACCCAGCCTTGGAGATACAGTTAACTTCAATCAGGTTGGCCATTTTTAGACCAATCTAAATTTTCTGAATTTCTGTAACATTTGCATTTAGATCCCAAGTTAGGTCACTCTAAGTGTAATGTCTGCATATGTGTAATGTCAATCTAAGTGTAATGTCTGTAAACCAAATTAGATTGGGTGGCCATTTTTAAGGCAATCTAACCTCCCCAAACATCTGTACCTAGCCATAGAGGTTAACAGTCAGACTGCCCACTTAGCTTCTTGCTCTATGGATAACAGGTTAAGACAATCATAGCCTAATAATGTTGTATTATTTAGTAATGCTGCTGAAGACCAGTTACATAAGCTAATTAATGTGCATTCAGAAATAATTTATAATATCTGAAAGATAAGGGTTTTCTGAATCAGATTAAGTACAACACCACTCTTTCCATAAAGCTGCACTCTGCATCAAAACTGTGTAATTTAATGTAGTAAATATTTAAAAGGAACTATCTATAATAGGCTCCAGTACAGTTAAAAATTGTAATAACCCCTATATTGAAAATGTCCTTTATATAACAAAGAGCTTCATACCAAGGCCTCTCTAGACCACAGAAGGCTATAATTTAGCTTGTGGTTTTAATTCTGAAGAACAACTTATGAATCTTTTAGTTCTGATCTGTAACACTGAAGAAAATGCACCAAAATATAATAGTAATAATTAGGTAAAGGAAGACTAGATTATTCCATCCACTCTACTTAACAGTTACCATAACTATTATGACATGGGGATAAACTTCTTTTCTCATATCTGTCAAAACATGGGCAGCCAACTTGCAGCACGTGTTCCTATAACATATCCCTATATGCTGAAAAAATCACTTAATATTTTAGAGGATTTAATGGGATATTTGATTTAGAAAAAATGCTTGTGAACCAGCAACTCTTAAAGTGTTCCTTTTGTTTCCTAAACCATTTCTTTTGCACACAGCTTTTTAAATCAAGTCGTCAGAAAACTTCATTTTATTTTAATCACTGTTCACTATTCAATTGAACTTTTCAACACAAATGCTTTACTACAGATATATCTTCCTCATACTTCAAACACATAGGTCAAGGGACTCATACTAGAGAATGCTGCAGTGAAGCATGGCACAACTCACCCACAAATGCTAAATCCAAAAAGGATATAGTTTGACTGCCTTCAACGCAAGACAATAAGCATGCTGAACAGAGTTTTCAGTGTTTGACCAGAGATGCACTAAGGGCAGCTACGTTATATCCTCTGGGGAATTAGCGCACACACAATGGATTTTCTGTACTTTAGTAAGGCACTTCCTTGAGCAACCCTGTAACACAGCAGGCATGCTCTCAGCATTCTAAAGAAACAAATTGAAACCAATGATCTACATGCCTACCAACTGAAAATGGCAGAAAACAGATTAAACCGGGCAATGTATTTAGAAGAGTTAGTTTCAACTATATTCTAAAATAATTTACAGTGATAAAATTACAAAAAAGAATTATTCAGTTTGAAATTAGTTTAATTTTGCTGTATTACTTAAAAGATAAAGGGTATTATACAAAACTACTCTACTGGATCAATTACATAATTTTTTCAATAAGTGCACCCCAAATAATACTTTTTAGTCTTTTTGTTATTTCATTTGCAAAGCAACACTGGATCTCAACCTGATAATTCATCAATTCTTACTGGTTTACAAATATTCCTGGGACTGATTACCTTATCCTCTTGTAGTATACAAGTCATTCCTATGGAAGTCAATGATATTGGTACTTGTCATTAATTGGACTACCAGGACTAAAGGGAGCACTTGTTCCTCAAAACAACACTGTAGCATTCAGATTTAAAAGGCCTTCTTGAATTATACTCAAAGAAAGAAAACTGTAGTCATTTTCATAAAGCATGGGTTCCTAATGCTCCAAAAAATAAAAAAAAAACAAACAAATTCTACTCACCTAAAATTAATGCCAAAGTATAGTTCTCCACATCATGAGATACTAGCATGAGATACTAGATACCAGGTTCAATTAACTGTCAAGAACTTGCTGAGGAAAGAACAAAGCAATAGATGTCATGCTCTGCATCATATATCACCCAAAAACATCTCCTATTGTAATAATGTTAAATAAAAATAAAAATGGTTTGCACTCATATAGTTCCTGCTGTAATAAGATGTGAAAGAACATTACAAATACTGGACCAGACATTCAGTTATGGGGGAACATGGGTAGATGTAGCCACTCCGGTTACACCTATGAAGCATCACCACTCTTTGTGGAGAGATGCTCTTGAGCCCAGCCTGCTTATCTGCTTCTGCTTACATATGTCAAACAGAAATGCAGCAAACTGCGGCTTCTCTCAAGCATACTGAAGACAAAAATCTCGGGAACATTTGCTACTGTTGCTCCCCAGAGCAGGTACACCACTGTGTTTCTGGGCCTGGCATATGCAAGTAACCATGGGTGGCAGGAAAGGGTTAAGAGCATTTTTTTCCTTTCTGCTTCTCCCCCAACATGCCTGGGATGCCATGTATATATATCCTATTATAGTGATTCTCAACCAAGGTGCTTCGACACCCCAGGGTACCACAAGATCCTTTTAATGGTGCCACCGGGTGCCTTGCAATATTAATACCGTTAGTGCAAACATCTACACGATTCACAAGATAAACCCAGAAATATCGAATAGAAATTCATAGCATCAAAAACACTCTGAGTTCTTATAGTCTTCCTGAGTTCTCTGCAACAGAATAATTGCTCTTTTTCTGTACCTAAAAAATAAATGAGAGCTAAGAGCTGGCATTTCTGGAAGGGTGTCTTGAGTCTAAAAAGGTTGAGAACCACTGCCTACTACTTCTCTCCCAATCCTGGGGCAGCTGTGGATTAGACTGTCCACAAAAATAAAACAGAGCAGCTATAAGGTTGCTCTGACTTCTATGGGCTAAAACAGAGACTTCTGAATTAGCTCTATAGTCCATATGCCTTTGTACATGCAACAAAATTGCCCTTTAAAGTGGCTTAAATCCCCTTTTGCACCACTTCAATGGCATTGCTGTTTGTACATTTGGAAGTATGTTCCACTTAAATGGTGTTGCTATTTGCATGTTCGGTGGTGTATTCCACTTTAAATGAGTTTGGTATGTAGCAAAATAAAACACCTCTGAGATGTTTTAGTTTGCTACCTAACAAAGTGCAACAGTGGATAGAGCACTGGAAGCTGATGTGCTCAGGGCTTGGCGGGCCCCACTCAGCTCAGGGGCTGTGGGACCCAATGGCAGCCCATGTAGGCAGGCTCCAATGAAGCAGGGGGAAAAAGCAGTGAGCTCAATCTTTTATATTTTTTTCTCCCCACAGCCTGTCAGCCTGAGCTGTGCAGGGGCCCGGTACTTCCCTCTGCAGCTGTGAGGGGTGGGAGCAGTGCTTCGCTCTGTGGCTGTGGCGCCCAGGCCGAGTGCCAGCAGGTAGGTGCTGCCTGAGGGGTCCCCGCACAGCTCAGGAACCGCTTGGCCCACCGGCAGCTCGCCCCACCCCCACTGAGGAGGCCGGTAAGGATCAGGCCCCAGGCCTTTTGTACATGCCATGGGGGTTTAGATCAATTTAATTCTCCCTAAATTGAAACAGTGTTTTTATAAACCCACCGTATCAATTTAGCAAGAACTAAACCAAATTAAACCCCCATGGCATGTACAAGCAGCAATGTACGATCAACCTGACAGAATGCTATGGTTTAGGGATTTGGGAAGCACCTGATTTCATACTGAAAGTAAACAGCGTGAAGTCTACTTTAAGCACTTGAAACAATGTAAAGGAGACTTAAACAAGATTAGATATACAGAGCATTGGATTTTTTCCTCACTGTATCTCTGGAAGTATGTACGCATCATTACTCCAGTTTTAATGACAGGAAAATTGAGAGGTAGAGTAGTGAAGAGATTTGTCTAAATCAGAATGCCAGTCCTTAACTCAGCACCCTTTACGAAGCACAAGAAGTACAGCACTGAGAGACTGGTATGGTATGCAGGAGAGCCAATGGCAACATTGTTAGCAGTAGTTACAAGATGATGACATCCAATATGCAGAAGGTGCTGTGTATCCACTACATGGCCTGGAACAATGCAAACAATCTTTGTGAAACCCAGGGCACAAAGACAGAGAGAGATAATGACAATTCTCTCTCTGTTTTTAATCAAATTAAATCACATTTTAAAGTTAATTTGTTTTGTTATACCAAACTAAATGTGATGTTAAAACTATATATCAAAAATATTTGGGAAGGTTTTCATTCAAATAATTTTTAAAATATTTTTCTTTTCACATATAAAAACTGTCATCACAGAATGACTTTTTTTTTTATTAGTGCCCAAGGCCTAGCTTTGATATTTTTATCTTTCTGATGATTTCATGGAAGCCTAAGTCTACCTTTCAGTAACAAATTTTTCTAAAGCCTAGAGCTGTCTCTGTAAGAATATTTGCCTTCAAGTCTGTGGTAAATGTATTTTGGCATCTTTTTGTTAAAGCTCTAGGGTCTCAGTCTCATAAAAAAGCATAGAAAATAATAATGAGGTGTATTACAAAACTTCACACTGAGTGGGATGCAAAATCCTACACACATATATATGCATATATGTGTACACACACACACACACAGAATAATAGAAAATTGGGGTTGGAAGGGACCTCAGGAGGTCATCTAGTCCGACCCCCTGCTCAAAGCAGGACCAGCCCCAGCTAGATCATCCCAGCCAAGGCTTTGTCTAGCCAGGTCTTAAAAACCTCCAAGGATGGAGATTCCACAACCTCTTTGAATAACCTATTCCAATATTTTACTACCTTCCTAGTGAGAAAATTCTTCCTGATATCTAACCTACACTTCCCTTACTTCAACTTGAGGCCATTTCCCCATGTTCTGTCATCTGCCATCACTGAGAACAGTCTCACTCCATCCTCTTTTGACTCCGCCTTTAGGTAGTTGAAGACTGCTATTAAATCCTCCCTTAGTCTTCTCTCTAGGCTAAACACGCCATTACCTCAGCCTCCCCTAATAAGGGGGTGTGTGTGTGTGTGTGTGTGTGTGTGTGTGTGTGTGTGTGTGTGTGTGTGTGTGTGTGTGTGTGTGTGTGTGTGTGTGTGTGTACAGACCATCCTATAGCTACAGGAGTGATTCTGCATCCTCCACATTTCACTTGCAAAAGCAAAACTCTTTATATGAACTATTTCACATGCACAATATTCACTACATTGTATATTTAAATCACTTTAGTCTAAATTCTCCAAACTCATATCTGCATACTGTTCCAACAACCAGCATTGTATAGTCCTCCATTCACGATACCAACAGGGAAGTTTTTAAACATCCTGGGACTTCCTACAACTGGAAAATAATAAAAACGAATAAGTAAAAACTAGCCAGCACTTAGAAGCAAATAACTTGTTAAATTTTCATTTGTAGCGGAAGAACGAAGTCCAATTTCAGTGCATCTTATGGTTTGAGTAGCACCCATTGTCATTTTAGAATAATTTTAATTTAGAAATAACCCTTATTCCTTCTGGCTACTTACTGTGTATGCAGTTTATTCAATGGCATTTTAAAATACAATAAATTAACAGTCCTCAGAGAAGGAACCAGAACTCAAATCTTCCCCTGCCCCCTCTCCAGCAGGTGTCCCAATCACTGAGCTAGAGACTCTTACTTTCTATAGCTCTCTTATTAGCCAAACAAATATCAGTTAGAGCACTCTCATGGGAAGCGAGGCATACAGGTTTCAATCCACAGGAACAAATCCAGTTTTCCCACATCCCAGTCGAGCACTCTCATCACTAAACTGCTGGATGAAAGGGGCACCATACATAAGGCCAGCACCTGTTACCCAGACATGTTTTTTAAAAGAAAGTGTCTGTTGCCTTTGTGTAGAACTCACCTACTGTTAACATGTATTATATATGTTCCACCCAGACCGAACCCTTGGTTCCACCCTTCACCCAGACAGAGCCCCTGGGACTGGGCTGTGGGGGCTGCCTGGCATGGCTGTCAGCAACAGGAAATGGGAGCTGCATCATCCCCACCTGTGGTGTATGCTCCTCAGTGAAGTCCCTGGAGTCCCAGGTGACTGAGCTCCAGGGCCAGGTAAGCACACTTTGTGCCATCAGGGCCCATGAGCAGGAGAGTGATGACTACTACAGTCAGGCTCTTCTTCATTCTTCAGAAGAGTAGAAGATAGAGGAGAAGGTGGCCAACAAGAAGGCTGGCCGAAAACACCCACCCAGAGCTACCTGGAAGACAGTTGTCTCAGGCTTCAGGACATGCAAGGCTAAGGCTGCTCCTCCCCTAGCACTGCACACCAGGAATAGGTCCCCTTACCATGCATGAAGTGGCTCTGATAGAGACACTGAAGGAGGAGGTGGGTAGTCAGAGAACTGCCACCCCCAAGAGGAGACGCAGGGTAGTGGGGGAGGACTCTCTCCTGTGGGGCACCAAGGGACCCATCTGCTGTCTGGACCCCTTAGCCCATGAAGTCTGCTGCCTGGGACTTGCATCTGGGATATTGCAGAGAGGATTCTTAGGCTCATCTGGCCCTCCAGCCACTACCCCATGCTCATGATCCACGTGGACATGAATGACATGGCCAGGAGTAATCCAGACTGAGTCATGAACTAGTACAAGGATCTGGGGGCTAGGCTCAAGGGGTTGGGAACACAGGAAGTCTTTTCTTCTGTGCTCTCAGTTGCAGGCCACAGACCTAGGAGGGAAGGATGCATCAAAGAAATGAACTGATGACTCCAGCGGTGATGCTACCAAGAGGACTTTGGTTTCATCAACCATAGTGTACACTTCAGGGACAGAAGACTCCAGGAAAGGGATGGCATCTATCCCATGTGGAAGGGTAAGTCCCTGTTCTCAGCCAGGATGGCTGATCTTCTAGATAGGGCTTTAAACTAAGTTCGCTAGGGGATGGGGAAACTGACTGCAGCATGCCCGGGGACCAGCACACAAGAAAACTCTAAAGTTGGGGACACTAAGAGAGCCACTCTTGCAAGAGCTGAGGGAATGGTTCTCCCTCGGCATGACAGAAAATTGAGGGTTTCAAATGGAGGACTCAGGTGCTTCTATACTAATTCCAGGAGCATGGGGAACAAGCAGGAGGAGCTAGCCCTCTTACTCTCCAGTGGGCTTTATGATCTAGTAGAGATTATGGAGACTTGGTGGGACTCCTCACATGACTGGAACATAGCCATACAGGGCTACACCCTACACAGAAGGGACTGAGCAGGAAAGAAAAGGTGGAGGTGTAGCTGTCTATGTGAGGGAGCAGTACACCTCCTTGAAGGTTGACATCAGCTCCAAAGAAGAGTGGCTCAAAACCCTCTGGGTCAAACTACAGTGGGGGCATGGTGAGAGAGACCTAACTGTAGTTGTATAATACAGACTACCAAACCAGGGGGAGGAGCTCAATCTGAAGTTTTCTCAAGAACTGGCAGAAGCCGCATGTGCACAGGACATGACCATCATGAGTGACTTCAATTATCCAGATAATTCTTGGGAGGAACATTCAGCTAAATCAGATTGGTCGCATTGCTTCCTGACCTGTATTGGAGAGCTCTACCTAACTTAGGAAAGGTGAACCAGAAGTAATGCTTTCCTAGACTTGGTTCTAGCCAAGGGAGATGATCTGGTGAACAACCTGAATATAGAGGGTAGCCTGGGTGATAGCAACCATGAAACCATTATGTTCACTGTCCACCACTAGGCAGGCAAATCAACCAGCAAGGTTGAAGTTTTGGACTTCAAAAAGCAAATTTCAACAGCTCAGGGCAACAGTAGGGGAAGCGCTGCAGGACCAGGGACCAAAGTTGAAAGGAGTGCATGAAGAGTGGTCGTTCCTCAAGGACACAATCCTCAAAGCACAAAAGAAGTCCATTCCCATGTGGAGGAGAGGTAGCAAAAGGGCTGGTAAGCCCTGTTGGCTTAATAGAGATATCATGGTACTCGTGAAAAAGAAAAAAGAGGCATAAAAACAATGGAAGCTTGAGACAGTCCCTAAGGTAGACTATACAACAATGGCCCGCACTTGTAGGAAGTGGATTACAAAGGCTAAGGCAACAAAGGAAATCAAGGACAAAAAGAAATCCTTCTTTAGATAGGAAAGAAACAGGAGAAAAAGAAATGGAAGCATGGGGCCATTGCTTAACAACTCAGGACAACTGGTTACTGACACTCAGGAGAAAACTGAACTCCTGAATGACTACTTTGCTTTTGGTATTTTACTGGACTGAGGGGAAAATCATACTAGAAAAGGTTCAGAATGGGCATGGTGAGAATGAGTACCTTCCTACTGTTGACATTGAGCTGGTGCATGATCAGTTAGAAAAGTTAGATACTTATAAGTCAGTAGGACTAGATGAACTTCATCCAAGAGTGCTGAAGGAGTTAGCTGAAATTATTGCGGGACCTCTAGTGAAACTCATCTAAAACTCATGGTGCTCAGGGGAGGTCCCCAAAGACTGGAAGAGGGCCAATGTTGTGCCCATCTTCAAGAAGAAGAGGAGAAAGGACCCGGGCAACTATAGGCCAATTAGCTTAACTTCTAACCCAGAGAAAGTCCTGGAAAAAATCATCAAGGAGTCTATGTGCGATATGCTAGCAGAAGGTAGGATTCTGAACAACAGCCAGCATGGCTTCATTACAAGCAGGTCTTGCCTTACCAATCTCATCTCCTTCTATGACCATGTTACTCACCACCTGGATGAGAGAGGAGGTCAACATTGTATACCTAGACTTCCAAAAGGGTTTTGATCTGGTATCCCATGACATTCTCATGGGGAAATGGGAGGATTGCAGGCTTAACTGCTCAACAGTTAGGTTGATAGGAAGCTTACTGTGGGGTAGGACCCATAGAGTTCTAATGAATGGATCTGTGTTGTCCTGGCAAGAAATGGCCAGGGGCCAGAGTATCCCTCAGGGGTCCATGCTTAGTCCAGTGCTTTTCAACATCTTTAGCAATTATTTGGATATAAGGCTGAAGAGTTCACTGGCCAAGTTCGTGGACATCACCAAGTTATGGGGAAACATGGTCATGTTTGAAAAAAGACTGAAGATACAGGAGGACCTAGACAGGCTGGCAAGTTGGGCAGATTGAAACCAGATGAAGTTCAACACTGAGAAACAAAGTGCTCCATCGTGTGGCAAACAATCCCCAACATACTTACAGGCCTGGTGGCGCCAAATTGACTAGCACTATGATTGAAAGGGAGATAGGGGTAATAACAGACCATAGTATGAACATGAGCCATCAGTGTGATGCTGAAGATAATAGAGCAAACAATACTCTGGCATGCATCAATCGATGCAAAACCAAGGAAGTGATTCTCCTGCTTTACTCAGCAATGGTGAGACTGCAGCTGGAGTACTACACCAGTTCTGAGCACCGCACTTCAACAAGGATGTGGAAAAGCTTGAGAGAGTCTGGAGAAGAGCCATCCATATGATCAGAGACTTTCAAGGCAAGCCATACAAGGAAAGGCTGAGGGACTTGGGTCTCTTCAGCCTAAATAGAGAAGGCTGGGAGAGAACCTGGTACAGGTTACCACTATATCAGGGGAGAACATCAAGGGCACAGCAAACAACTGTTTACCAGGGCACCCTTAAGGAAAACCAGGAGTAATTTCCACAAACTCCTGGAAGACTGTTTCAGGCTTAGCACTAGAAAAAACTTCTTCACAGTTAAGGCATCCAGACTACAGAATAAACTCCCTTCAGAGGTGGTACAATCACCTACCCTGGAAATCTTCAAGAAGAGACTAGATGGTCACCTCACTGAGGTTACCTGACCCTAATTGTCTCTCCTGCCTTGTGCAGGAGGGCTGGACCCAACAATTTTCCGAGGTCCCTTCCAGCCTCTTACAATCTATGAATCTATGCTCAGGGCATGCCTACTGGACTGGGATCATCAGGGGGTTCAAAGCATGGAATGAATTGTTTCAGGCTCCCAGCTACATTTAAATACGAGATAGGCACTGAGCAGCTCAGTGCCTAAGATGGAAGCAGTTCTGGTCAGGCCCAATAACAGAATTTTAGTTTCTTAGGGAACTGTACAGGCAAAGCCTTTAGACAGTTGTAGAACTTAGGTGCCTATGGTGTGAAGAGATTTTGAGGAACTTAGATGCCTAAGGGTGATTCCAATTAGGTGTAACTTAGTTTCCTAGGACAATTAGAAGCATTCTATTTATCAGTAAGGATCTACGTAAAGCATGGAAGAAATGTGCTATGCAGCAACTCCTTTACTGCTGCTCTTTTCCATGTGTGCCTCCCCCACACTGTTGATTGATGGAGGAGCCCCAGCAGCCCTGATGCTCATTCCTGATTGGCTGGGAGGCAAAAGATGTGGTTTTAAACATGCTGGGTATATTATGATAGATAATTAAACCAAAATTTATTTTGCATTGTATCCATAGTGACATTAGCCACAGTACTAAGCTTGAGCTCCAGATACTGTGAAAGTTATTAGAGAATTAGTATCAAACCAAAACTATGGAAATTATT
>JAGPOW010000261.1:230632361-230659780 GCA_030014935.1 Caiman crocodilus
AATAATTTCCATAGTTTTGGTTTGATACTAATTCTCTAATAACTTTCACAGTATCTGGAGCTCAAGCTTAGTACTGTGGCTAATGTCACTATGGATACATAGTGTTATATCAAGAATGCCCATTCAGACTGAGGCCAGGCATGGCTTCAGTGGAGCAGACCAGACAGATGGAGACTGGGGTGGGGAGAGGAGGAGTGGCGTGGGGCTGGAAGTAGAGCAGCGGTGGAGGGTGGAGCAGGGGGGGCCAGATGCAGAGTGGGAGGGGTGTGGTGCATGACTGGATGTGGAGCAGCTGTGGCTAGGGTGGTGGGTGGTGGTGCTCTGTCCCCAATCTCCACTCCCCCCCATCATTCTTGATGGGCAATTTGCTAGTAACTTATAAAACAGCAGACCAAAACATCCTACAAGGGAAGTACAATATCACCATAAAACAAAAAAAATCCTCAACAATATCTGTCTAGGTGTTTGCTACACACTTGCCCAAATAAGGTCTTATAGTGGTTCCAAAAGACATCCACACTCATGCCCTGGTAAGCCTCAGAAAGTTCCAGAGCTGAGGAGCAACTACTTAGAACAACCTCCCATGTGTATTTGCCAAGCGGACTTGACATATTGATGATACCTGCAGGAGGTTGCCATCTGACCTTACAGATCACAGCGGAGTGTATGGGAGAAGATGGTCCCTTAGGTATGTAGGGCCCAGACCATTTAGGGCCTTATAAGTCAAAACCAGCAACTTGAATCATGTTCAGAAAGACATTGGGATCCAATGTACAATCAGAATATCATTCCTAGTCCTTTGACTACCATTTAAATTTGCAATGCAGAGTGGACAGGTCAATGTCTAAATTGGCAATACTGCCCTTTGTCCCTTAAAGAGGTCACCATAGTACTAAGCTGTCCCATATGACCAGATGGCCCAGCTTTAACTTGGCATTCCTGTTTTCCATATGATGTCCCAGTTTCCCTCAGACATTTCAGGATATCTAAATGCCCTAAGTCTTTAATTTAGTAAATCCAAAATATCTTTTTGCCTTTTATTTAAATAAATAACTACAGAATGCTCATTCAAAGCAGGCATATTGCTACCCTAAGTAAGAATATGCTCTCTATTTATCCCAAGAAGTCTAGTGGAATGAATGTTCCCAATGATGAACTGTTTGTAATGAAGAGAGCTGAATAAGAGTAGACATTATTAAAGTTCTTTTGTTCTGAGTGAATGATAATGACTCCTGTTCAGTCTCTCATGACAAACCGATTCAGAATACTAAGTTACTGGAAAAATTCTCTACTTGGAGAAATATGCATGTGTCATTGCTGAATCAGAAGTTGGCAGTGGCAAACACAGCACATATATTTAACTTGTACTTTTGTCTTTTGAATGACTCGTTCACATGGTAAAATTGAAAAACTGTTGCTACAAAGTCCCAACTTTGCATTTGAAAACATAGTTATTTTACTTCAGAAGAAAGTTAAGGCACAGTGATAGAACAGAAAAGAAAACGAAGATTTATCGTAGGGGGAAAAAAACAAGGAGAGGGGTGTTCCACGGTTAATAAATAATCATGAAAACAAATTTTCCATGACTTAAAAAAGAAACATCTACAAAACCTAAAGATGACTGAAATTATTCTGCAACCCATAATATATTTAATTTTACTCTCCTATTTTATGAGTTTATAGATTTATTGAATATCTAGATGCAAATATCTGTATGTTTCTACCATTATACTATTTTGTTTATATTTTCTTTTAAACCTGTATTGTTTTATTCTCTCAGGTGCTCCAAGTGGATTGCTTGCTTCTAAATGTGGTTGTCACCTGTAATTTTATGTTTGAAACAGCATTCCAAAATATTATGTTCTGTATGTTTGGATATATTTGATATTTTTTTCCTCAAATGTTACTCTCCCAGATATGAAACCGCCTTTCTTTCTTTTGGTTAAATACATCTATTGCATGTGGCTACCACTATAATGATAGTTTTCCCTTCCTCAGTATTGGCTTTTCTCATTTTTCCTAATTTATATTTTATTCTTCCACCTCCATGTACACATAAGTATGTATAAAAAAGCAGCTGGTTAGCTACATCTCTCTAGATAGCACTCCTCAACACACCAAAAGAAGATCAAAAGTTCACAAAGGTCTAGGGGCCCATTGGACTAATGTGGTTAATGCACTTCAGTTGCAGAAAGATTTTTGGCTGCACTCAGATATAGTCTTCGGGCATGTTTTAAACTCTGTTTTATTAAAATCCAAGTATTATCTTTTTCCCCAATGTCAACAAACAGTGGTGCAGCATATTCAATTTTCCACAGAATTCAGAAAAAACTTTTACCCTTAGTCTCAGCCTCTTGGCTATTGCCTCCAACTGTCACATCTCCTTATCAGTCTGAGGCCATATCTGATTGTCATTTTTCTGCCAAGAGGATTGCCGCTCTCCTGACAGAAACTGGCAACATGTGGGAGTTCACTTAGTTTCTCATGGAGAAAAATGCACCACCCACAAGAAAGGTCTCCCACTTTGACATTTGAAAGTTTTTCCCTGCAGGAGAGTTTCTCCTGCTAGAATGAACATCTGTACATTTGGCAACTTCATGACGGGGGGGGGGGGGGGGAAGCCTAGCAGCAGCTTCCCTTGTGCCTTCTCCAGGCCAGGAGAACTCCAGTCTGGAGAAGGTGGAAGGGGGCATATTTCCCTGCAGATTGATTCCTTCGGATCATTGCAGATCCAGCTGCTCTCCCTCCCAGACTGGGGTGACCTTGGTCTGGGGAAAACAGGAGGGTGGGGCTGGAATGCCTGCTCTCTGCTCAGGAAGATTTCTACTGCTGCGCATTACCCAGAAAGAGACGAGCTGAATGTGTTCCAGTTCTTTGCATACAGGCCTCTCCTCTTTTCTTGAAGACAAGCCTCTGTATTTCTTTGAACCAGCATACTACTCCATTTCTACCCACTCACAGACACAACTCAGAGTTTTCCTTTTGTCCCACTTCTCTTTGATGCTTCTCCTTAGATGAAAAAGATGAATTTAAGCCTCACAGCTCACTGATTTAATGTGGTTAAGGCATACCAGTGGCAGACAGGCAGAGTCACATAGCCAGTAGCAAGCATCATGTCCAGCATTCTTTGACCGTCCTGCTCAACCCACCCGTTACCCACTCGCAGCTGGGCAAGCACTGAGTCCAGAGTTTAGCTGCTCTGAAATAGTACATCCCAAACCACTGCAGTCTAGATCCATGCTTCAGCAGCCTATTGTGTATGGGGATTTTCAAAAGCATTCTGTATAATTTGGGAAATTCAGTAACAACCTTTTAAGGCACATTATATGCTGACACATTTGCTCTATGCTTTACAATTAAAGGTTAAGCATTCCAAAAATAAGATAATAAGGTACAAAGGAAATGGAGTGCAGGAAATGCTGCCGATAGCTAAGGTTACCTAACACTTCCATTAGAATAACCACATTTTCAGTTGTGTAGGATGCTGCCAAGTCTGAACTGATAAAGTTGAGTGTTTCCATCCTGGGTATCTGCCTCAGGGTGGGTTTCTTGGTTTTTTGGGGGGTGGATTTCTTTTGGCGTGGGGTGAGGGGTTAGTTTTAGCTAAAACTTTGACTGTTTCCAAGAATGAGGACAGGGAAATATTTTATTTTTTACTGACATTTAAAAATACATTACAACTGTTTCATTGAGAAGCAGTAGCTCCTCCATGGTTTAGTCTAAGGAACTTGAAGTTTGGCCTGGGATGTTGTAATCTTTGTGTCCTTGCCTAGCACTATGAAAATCTCCTCGGTTTGGGTCCAACTATAAACATATGAAAATCAGAGTTTGCACATGCTCAGTAGAGGCTTGTTACAACACCGCAGTTACTTTCTCTGAAGATTCTGACTGACTGAGGGGGATCACAGCTGGTCCATGATGATAACCTGAGAAAGCCCCATCCGTACAAAGCAACCAAACATGCTATCTTGAGGTTGTAGGGATACAACAAGACTTGTTCTGCAAGTGTTCTTCCCAGCAGCTGCAGGCTGCTGTGGCATGGACCAGCAGGCCTAAAAGCAAGAAAAATGTTTCACATGTGTGGCTCCGTCTAGAACCCAGCCATTCTGAGAAGCATGAAGGAACCTGACTGGAGCACAGCGGATTGAATAGCAGGGGAGGGAGGAGAGAGCGAGAGAATGAACTTCAAGAAAAGGGTCCAGCAAGAACTGAGAAGATGGTGGAGAGGAAGAAAAAAAAGACTATAAGCCATATTACAGAGTCAAATACAGAAGTTAGGTAGCATGGGAAACTGGGTAAGAGCAGCTGGAGAGGGGTCTTGTGAAAACAAGAACTGAGGAAGCAGAGGCATGGAGAGGTGGGGAGGAAAAGAAAAACAAGGGGACAGGGATAGACAAAGCCTACAACACTAGAATTCCTAAGCCTAGAATCAAACCCAGGACTCCCGAGTCTCAAGATGTCTCCACTGTCTAGCAGAACTATAGGCAAAGCTTGCATCTCATCCCCCTAAGGTGACTGGTCCATAGAGCGGACAACAGCCCACTACTGAACACCGTCAGTTAGAATGTCAGACCACGGGTCCATGTAGCTCAGAGGTGGGCAATTATTTCAGCTGGAGGGCCGCTCAATGAGTTTTGGTGAGCTGTCAAGGGCCGCAAGGGTAGCCCTGCCCCTGTTTGCTATCTTGGGACCAGAAATCCTGCCCCTAACTCCTGACTTTTGCCACCAAAAGTCCCTCCCCTTGTCCCTGGAAGTATTCCTTTTGGGAGGGGAAGTTTACCATCTTAGAACCAGAAAAAAAAATCACATAATAAAAGTCAAACACCTATTATAACATATTTTAATTTTGGGCACTTGTACACATGATGAGGGTTTAGTCCCCTAAATTGAAATGCTGTGTTTTTAATTGTGATAATTCACAATTTCAATTTAGGGGCTTTTCTCATTGTTACAGCAAAGGGCTAAGTGGCTCCTGAGCTGCAGGGGGCCTGCACCCTCAGGGACACTCAGATAGGCTGCTAGTGAGCCAGAAGCTGCCCCAGCTCGGGCTTGGGTAACAGTTGGATTGGGCTTGGTGCTGCCTCTGAGCAGAAGCAGCACCCGACCTGCTAGCTGCCCACCTGGGCAGCCCTGGGAGGCACCATCACCATGGATGAAAGGACCAGGACTCTGACCCTCTGCAGCTCAGGGTCTACTTGTAGCTCTCCTTCTGACCACAGGAAGGCTCCAGCAAAAAAGGATCAGGGCCCTCACTGATTTTTTTTGTTTGTTTGTTTCCAGTGGAGCCTGCTCATGTGAGCTACAAGTGGGCTGAGCAGTCCCTGAGCTGCAGGGGCTCCAGTCCTTCCCTCCTCAGTGGCGGAGCCCCCTGGAACCACCTGGGTGGGCTGCTAATAGGCCAGATACTGCCTTAGCTGGGATGCAGCACCCACCAGATCCAACTCTTGCCCAACCCCACCAAGGCTTTCAGCATACCATGCACTATCCCCACTGCCTTTCTGCTGCCTAGGACTGTCTGGGAATTGGCTGGCTTGACCCTGGGGAAGTTTGGAGAAGCGGCAGGAGGATGGTTGAGTGTGCTGGTGGCCAGAGAGAGCAATGAGGACAGTGCACAGCATGCTGGAAGCCCACCAAGCCCAAGCTTCCCCAAGCCCACCTGGGCTTCCAGCACACCATACACCATTCCCTGCGGTTTTCTCTAGCCACCAGCACACTCAGCCACCCACCTGCTGCTTCCCCATGCTGCTCCAGGGGCAAGCCAGCCCACTTCCAGGCAGTCCCAGGTGGCAGGAAGGTTCGTGATGCACTAGAAGCCCCAGCACCTTTGGAAGACTTGGATCCAGCAGGGGCTGCCTCCAAGCTGAGGCAGCCCCCAGCAACCTACCTGGCAGCCCCAAGGGGTGCTGCCACTGTGGAGGGAAGGACTGGAGCCTCTGACAGCTCAGGGGCTGCTCAGTGCACTGGTAGCTTGCCACCCAGCTGCAGGAGAGGCAAGCAGGCTCTGCAAAAATAAGAAAAAAAAGATCAGGCCCCTCATTTCTCCCTTTCACCCACCTCTCCCCACAGCTGCGGGGTGGGGTGGGGGCGGGTTGGCACAAGATGTCAGATTAAAGGCTGCAATGTTACAAGTAGCTACATTGCAAACTAAAATACATGGGGATGTGGTTTAGTTTGCAACATGAACTCATTTAATTCACGAAAAGTCCCATATGTGTAAAGTGTGATGGAATTAAACCACAAAACAAGCCATTTTTGTCATGTATACAAGCGCCTATTACAAAAAATATTTTTGTCATGATTTTTGTTTGTATACTATATAGAGAGATGATTTCATGACTCAAAAATAGAGTCTTACTCATATATTGTGTATGGATAATGTGTAGGGTGTGGTTGGGGGTAGATGTGTGTGTGTATGGTAGGGTAAATGTGTGTGGGTGGGTTGTGAGGGGTTGTGGCCTTGTCTGTGCAGGGGCATAGGGTATGTTAGGTAGGTGTATATTTGGGGGCTTATGAGGACAGAGTGTGGAGTGTGGTGTTTGTGGGGTCTGAGGGAAGATGGGGGATGTTGGGGACCCCATGGTTCACAGCACCCAGCAACAGCAGTAGGCATTGGGTGCTTGGGGCACTTGTGGCCCATGCAGGCACTGCCACCCAGCAGCATGTGGCTCCGACCAGCACTGCATATGGTACTAAGGAGCTCAGGCAGGTAAAATTCCAGGTAGCAAATTAGATCAGAGTACCATAAAAAGATACATAATCAATAATAAAAGAAAGAAAAAATCAAGCTGCTAGGCATGAAGTCAAATGAGTCATTAAAGGGCAAGAGTGGGAAGTTAATGACAGATTAACTTGATTCTGCTTTATGATCAGACTGAAGGAAGTCCAGTTGTTAGGATGTGAGAAGTATGAATAATATTATATAAATATTGTTTTCTAACAAAAGATTTTTGAAAATACATATACAAGGGGCCAAGTAAGCTTCTAATAACAGATCTGTTTAAAGCCAGGTCTTCAAAAATGTTCTCATATGCACATAGACAATCAGTTTGGTAACTGATATGGTGGTCTTGGGGCAGTAAACATTTAGGACATTGTTCAAATGGTGCTCAAGATGCAGCATCTTCACAAGGAAAAGTTTTTTAAATTTTCATTTACAATTTTCATTTTTCTTGTTGAGATAAGACAAAAACAAAACTTTAATTCTGGCATTGCCTACTTTTTAACAGCTTGACCCAGCAACCATTGCAATTTATCTAGACATAGCTTTCTTCTGCATTATTTCTTAGTTTAAAAAAAAAAAAAAACCGATAGAAAAGCAAATTTTATAGCCCTCATGGTTTCTTGAGATCTACTGCCTGCCACTAGAGCTAATAGGGCAAGTAATTTGCCTAGATCAGCTTTAGAAGGGCAAGGGAGGTACACTGGGATATTTTAATCAGTGTATGTCAGAGATATTTGCCAGAAGCAAACAAATATGAGACTCAGGAACCTTGGTTCAATTCCAAGCTCCAGAGACTAGTCTACTGGAGACAACCTCTTCTGCCCATTTCCCCTAAATATGATATTTTATCCCATGTCCTCCAACCTGCTACTGTCCCAGTACTGACTTCTTCCTCATCATAGCTCCCCTCCTCATCCTGTCCCATTCTCCTCAAACTAACCAGTCCTACCCTACATTCAAACTTTTAAACCCAATTCCAGGTGCCCCTCACCAGACCCAAGATGCACCAGTCACTGAGCTGAGAGGGCATTGTGGGGCCTCCCTGTGTGCTCCCCAGTAGACCCAGAAGTGGACTAGAAGTGCTTCTGGTCTACTTCCAGGTCTGCTACTGAGCGTGCTTGGGAGCCCCCCCATGCTTCTGCAGGGTACTCAATGCACTCAAGCATCACAGCACACATGAGCCCCAGCGATCCAGAGGTCCTACTCTAGGCCCCCATGAGGTCCCCCCACCCCGCCTCTATGTCCAAATCTCCGAATCAATTCTGAGGGTTACAATTCGATTTGGAGAGATTAAACGGTCTTCTTGTTCGATTTGGATTTGGAGATTCAGCACCAAAATGGGCCAAATCAAATCGGGGACCAAAACTTCACACAGCCCTACACATTATCATACATCATTCAGGGATGACAAGGTCAATGGTTATAAACTCCTGCAAGAACATTTCAGGCTGAACAAAAAGAAGAATTTCTTTACTGTCTGAGTCCCCAAGGTCTGGAATAGCCTGCCATCGGAGGTGGTTCAAGTGTCTACTTTGAACGCCTTCAAGAGAAGTTTGGATGCTTATCTTGCTAGGATCCTACGACCCCAGCCGACTTCCTGCTCCTGAGGCAAGGGGCTGGACTCGATGATCTTCCGAGATCCCTTCCAGCTCTAATGTCTATGAAATCTATGAAATACATTGCTTTGCTTGCAAGCCATCATTTCCAGTGAAAATGAAATCTTTAAGTAGTGTGACTTTATTCAAATTCTCTTAGTAAATCACATAAAATCTTGCAAGGGGCTAAAACTAAACCTTGTCAACACAGAGCATGCTATAACAATCTGGGCATGACTATGATTCAGATATCTATTTATTTACCATATTGTAATTTTAAAAGACACAAATGCCCCATCTGTTAAAAGAATTTCCCATTACCATTTAAACAAAAATGAAAATGAAAACATTTATTTCTTGATATTCTTTGAAGTTCTCAGGCACATCCAACATTACTGAACCAAAGCAACTTGCAGGAAAAACAAGAGAAGATAATGGGCACTTCACCCAATTCCACGCCTTACCATTTTTCTTTCCCCTCACTCTTCCCCATCAGTGCTCCAGTTCTCTCTTCCTTACTAGTCCCCCTTCACCAAAGACTTCTCATCTTAAATTCAGTACACCTACAAACAGCTGGGCAGTTCTGTATGCTAGGCAGCAGTGGTGCTACCAGCAGCAGTGGCTGCTATTTTTGCAGCCCCCTCTCAAATCAGCACCTGGAGATGGTGTTCTGCTCACTCTCCTCTTCTTCATTACACTACTGTCTACAAATGTCTAAAGGCTATTTAAACATAAAATCATAGAAAAGTAGGGCTGGAAGGGACCTTCAGAGATCATCTAATCCAATCCCCTGCCTGAGGCAGGATCATCCCTAACCAAGACAATCCTGGCATCCTAAGCAAAGTCTTGTCTAACCTATTACTAGAACCATACCGGCAACTACCCTAACCTGCCACAGTGATGGTCAATGCCCTGCTGCTGTTATTAAAAATATGCTCAAGAGATCCAGTGAAGAAGGCCACACCCCGCCACTAGAGGAAAGCCCAAATTCCCACAGATCATACCAATATGACCACAGGATAAAATCTCTTCCTGACCCTAAATGCAACAATCAGCCTAACCCTGAATGGAGGAGCAAGACTCTCTATCCAGGAATCTCTACAATTTAGTCCCAGCCAGAGTACTAACACACACTAGTCAAAATCCCCAATGTGAAAGGAGAGAACGGTGAGGAAAAAAACCTGGAAGTGTTCCCTCCCTGTCACTTACCTTAGACCAGGAGTAGGCAATTATTTTGAGCGGAGGGTCACTTACTGAGTTTTGGCAAGCCATCAAGGGCCACATGGCAGGCAGCCAGGAGCAGATAAATATTAATTTTCTAATTATTTTTGGGGGACCCGCGGGCTGGATAGAATGGTCTGGTGGACTGCATCCAGCCTGCAGGCTGCATTTTGCCTACCCCTGCCTTAGACAGAGATGAGAAAACCAGTGGGGAATGGGGTTCCAAGCAGTTGTTCTGGAGCCACTGCTTCCTCCAGATTGGAGGTGGGTGTAGTTCCGGCTCTAGTGAAGGGCCACTGGGAAGAATCTGCAGAATCAGGGATGAGAGGATGCCTGAGGACTCTACTGCTGGATGAGTCTGCAGCCAGCACCAGCTGAGGGGCATAGACTGCATTCGTGAGTGATTAGAGAATCATTGGTCAGGATGGGTACTCAGGGCCAGGATGTTGCAGCAGCTAGCCTGACTTTCAGGGACAGACACCTTTGACACCAAGAGTGAAGTCAGGAGTGCCATGGGCAAACTGGAAACAGGGCAGGGACTGCCCAGCATGTGAAGCAGCCTGGAGGAGTTGTTAACCCCGTTTAAGACTAAAATTGGTTCATAAGGGAAGCAGCTCAGAGGGGTTTGCCTACAACCTAAAGACTGGTAACTGATCCATAAGGGAAGCTGCTGGGAGGGGTGGGGCTTCATCCTTAAGACTGTAAATTGATTCATGAGGGAAGCAGCCCAGAGGGGTCTGTCTTCACCCTAAGAACTGGAAATTGGTGCATGAGGGTGTGATAGAGAAAAGGTGACCAAACGCCAGCACGGCGAGGGGGGAAGCAGCAAGTGCAGCCTAATAGCCACGTGATTGGTGCATGCAGCAAAATCCCTAGCTCATGCAAGCTGCACACCAAAAAGTCCCAATCCTATTGGCTATTCGGGCAGTATAAAAAAGCAAAGCCCGCGAAAAGGAAGGCGGGACCCACACAATTTCGGAGAGGCTTGATCACCCTTCACCAGAGGTCCTGCATGCACGGCTCCGTTTCCCCCCAGACGCCCCCATCATGGCTAAATTGCATCACTTGGATGTGCGAAGAGCTCTCGAGTTCCCCGTGGGTTTAGTTTTTGGAGTTGTTATAAGGGGAACTGCCGGCGCGGAAGTGTAAACGAAGCATTTATGTGCTTCCCGGTATAACTTTTATGAATGGTGCCTACACTATGTACATAGACAGCGCGAGTCCGTGTACTTCAGCAGTGTAAGTAAAGCATTTACTTGTTACATTGCCTTTTTGGATTTTTTCTTAAACAGGAGAAGTAGAGGAGAAAGGAAATAAGGCTCCATAACTCTTTTGTCCCCGGCCTGTTCGTATCTAAGGGTTAATCACACCCCCTGTTTCCCTGCCACAGAGGGAAGCCACATAGAGCATTCTTCTTTTTCTTCTTTTGGGGAATTTGGACACTTGGTTCTTATTTTTCATTATCTGTGGGACTGGTGAGATTAGGAATTTACTCCAGTTCATGCATGCTGCGTGTCAGCAGTGCCAGGGGTTTTTTTACCTTGTCCCTCCTCCTTCTAGGAGCAGAATACCATACAACACCAAGGAAGTGGTAAGGGTGGAGTTTTAGGGGAGGTGGAACCCCATGAAAAGACTCTTTCAACAGGGTAAAAGTGTTACTCTGAGGAACTAGCTCCCCAGTAGGTGTAACAGCAAAGTTGTGGCGAGTGACAGAAGAACAGCCAAAAGCACCTGAGTGACAGCACAGCTCCTTCCAACCTGTTGTCATCCAGCAGAAGGACATCAGGCCACAGGGGACCTTAATGCACCTACTTGCAACACCAAGCCAACTCTCAATGGTTGAGGAAGGTGGGGAAAAAAGTCTTGACATGTAGCAACGGGGGCAGGGAGGTGGGGGGAGGATTCCTTCCTGGTCCCATGAGGCAACCAGCAAAACCTAGAAGCATGAGAAATAACCAACGTATAATATAAAAATAGCTACTCCTAGATCATCCCTGACCAATGCTTATCCAATCTTTCCTTGAACACCTCCAAAAGTTTCTACAGCTTCTGTAGTCATTCTGTTCCCCTGCTTAATTGTTCTAACAGTGAAGAACTTTTTTTCTGATAATCAACCTAAACTTTACTGCAACTTCAAGTAGTTGTTCCACATCCTGCTCTCTGTGCCTAGAGAAAAAATGAGTTCTTCCTTATCTTTATGTCCACCCTTCAGGGGATATACACACATATTACCTTTCTGACACTTAAGCTGACTTAACTTTTTTAAGTTGACGTAACTGTCAAAGCCTACACACTTTTGTGGAGCAGAGCTGACTGAAATGTGGCACAAGATGGCACACTTCCAAGGTGCATTATCTTGAGCTGCATTAGTTAAGTCAACTTAGCTCACAAGATGGCTGCTACCGTGTAAAGGAGCTCTACCTGTGCATGCTCCAGCAAGGTTTAACTTTAACTTAAAATAAAGGACTTGTCTGTATGCACCACCAAATATCTAAAGACTACTATCACGCGCCCTCTTAAGCACCTCTCCTACAAGCTGAACGTACCTCTTCACACGTGGCATACCTTCTAACCTCTTTATTGTTTTCTAATTTCTCCACGTCCTTTTTAAAATGTGGACCCCAGAATGGCACACAATACTCTAGATGAGGCCTAATAAGTGCCAATAAAAAGGCTTTATTGCCGAATGCTTCTTTTGATACAGGCCAAAATCGTATTCATTTTTTGTGTGGCTACATCACACTGCAGACTCAGATTGACTGTGACCCCCAAAACTCTAACATCCTTTTCTATGGATCCAACCAGATGTTCTTGATTTGTATTCTGAATTATTCTTCCAGAGGCGTAGCACCTTGCATTTGTCAGCATTGAACTTCATCCTGTTAGCTCCAGCCCAACTTTCCAATCTGTCAAAATCTTTTTGAATTACACTCCCCTTCCCATGTGCATTCACAATCCTTCTTGGAGGTTATTGACACTGATTCTACCAATTAACCTCACACTACTTGAATTCTCATTAAAATCATTTTATACCTCAGTAGTTGCATTACACTTTAAAATTATACTATGATACTCCTTAGGGACCCCACTCAGCAAATAGGAGTCCACTTTATTAGTAATGTACAAACAAAAAGATCCCCAAAAAGCTTACATTCTAAGTGCACACAGTGGATGCTACCCTTAAAATTCAACAAACCCTGAGATCCCATGTTGGTCGGGGCTATTTTTTTTGTTATTAGCAGTCTCATAGCATATATTTTTAGGTGATACTGCAAGTGATATAATGTATTTTAATAAATTATCTGAATTCCTATTGTCCCTCACAGACACAAACACCAGCTCCTGCCTCATTTGCTCTTGAAACATTATGAAAATCAGTTTGTAAGCAACTTTCCCAAAGCCTTAGCTTACACACAAAGGATGTAAACTGATGTAGCATTTCTCCCTTTGCCCCAGGATTCTACAGACATACTTTCCCATTGTCCTGTTTCAACTAACTGATAGAATTCAGGATAAAACATACTAACACTTTTTCCCAGGACACTGTGGTGGGTATATATATGTAAGATTATTGTGACTCATCCCAGGAACAAGCCTAACAAGCTGTCTGCTCTCTCTGGCCACTACTGGCAAAGAAGCAGCAATGCAACTTGGAACAGCGCGTGCATAAATCATTGTGCTGCTCCTGTTATGATGCAAGTCAAACCCTGTGGCAATCAGGTCCCATATATGAAGAGATAACTGTTTACGGTCTAAAAGTGTATCATAGAATCATAGAAGTAGGGTCAGAAGGGACCTTGTAGATCTTCAAGTCTGATCCCCTGCCTGGGCAGAAGGGAAACTGGGTTCAAGTGACCCCAGCAAAGTAGGCATCAAGCCACTTCTTAAAGACCCCAAGCAGCACCACTTCCCTTGGAAGTTGGTTCCAGATCCTAGCCACCCTGACTGTGAAGTAATTCTTATGGATGTCTAAGCTAAACCTACTCTCCAACAACTTGTGGCTCTTATTCCTCGTTATCCCGGGGGGTACTAGGGGAAACAAAGTCTCCCCCAAACCCTTCTGGTCCCCCCTAGTGACTTTATAGACGGTCACAAGGTCCCCCCCTCAGCCTTCTCTTGTGAAGGCTGAACAGGTTCAGGTCCCGTAGTCTCTCATTGTAGAGTCTGCCCTGCTGTCCTTTGATCATATGGGTGGCCCTCCTCTGGACCCTCTCAATTTTGTCCACATCCCTCTTGAAGTGGGGTGCCCAGAACTGGACACAGTACTCCAGCTGTGGCCTGACCATTGTCATGCAGAGAGGGAGGATCACCTCCTTGGCCCTACTCAAGATGCATCTGTGGATGCACAGTAGGGTCCAGTTGGCTCTATCAAAGAGAAATGAACAGAGCAGAGTCCTTAAGCCTTTCCTTCTGCAGTCTCTATGGTCCTGAAGCTTGTACATATGAACCACACTGTAGTTTAAGAATATTGTTTCAGAACAAACTAAACATTTTGGAAGAATTATTTTTCTGGAAAAAGGAGTATAGCAAAGAAAAGAAAAAACTGGTAAGCTTCCAGTAAATTAACCTATCAACTTTAATATAAAGATATTAGTCATGCCTTAGAAATGTCAGCCAAAAGAAAGCACTCCTGAAGTCTTTCCCAAAGAATTACTCTTCATACATGTATTTCACGTTCTAAACATTGCTCTGCCTAACATTCAATAATGAAATAATCAAACTGATTGAACAATTGACTGACTGAATAATTAACATCACTGATAGTAGCCTTCGAGATGGAATGAATAGGCCAGACAGATATGGGAAAAAGTCTTTTAAAAGATAAGGTTAGTTCAACCTGGCTCTGCCAATCTATACCACCTGTATAGATTGGACACATCAGCAGGGCTTTTTGGTGCTTTTATCTAAAACGGATTCAATCTACTATTAGATAAAAGCATCAAGAAAAGCTGCACTGAAGCACCTTATTTTGAGCTGGGTTAAACTAATTCAATGCCTTTTCTGAGCATGTACTGAGCTTGACACAGGGGTGCACCAAATTAAAATAAAGCACCAGCGGGGGAGAGGGTTTGGAGGGGGGCGGGGATTACATCTGTAAGCAGACAAAGTGTTGGAATATAATTTACAGGGACTGGGGTTAGAAACATGCATAGGAACAGTATCTTATTTTTTTCTTAGCTCACTGTATCTGGAATTTTCAGTTTTCCACCAAGTAGCAAAGATTTTTCCTGCCAAAACAACAAGCCAGCACTTGGAAGACTGAAAGATAGTGCCAGGGTAGAGGTCATATGGGAAAAAATGAAATACAGAGTAACAGGCTGTCTGCACTGCATCCATGCAGAGCCCAAGAGCACTGTGAAGAAGCATGCCCCCACCCACTTTCTCTTCCTCTACACACACTGTATCCTAGAAGTTAGACAAACTCTTAGGTTTACTTCACAGTGACACTCCTGGCCACAGCAGAAAATATTACAGGCAAGCACACGAAGTCCCCAAGCTAATGACCACATTTACAAACCTGAATAAAAATGACAAGATCTTTGTGAGCTTCTGGTTTTAACAATGAATGATTTCAGACCTACAGATGTTTGGCCCCTCTGAAAAACCTGGCCACTTCTTCAGGTGCCTAAAAATGTCTCTTACTGTACAACTGTATAATCTGCACAAGTCTGAATACTAAAGCAACTAAAACTGGATGGTCTTTTTATCCTATCATTGTAAGCCAAATTCAAGATGCTCTAGTTTAAGCCAGAGCCAGGCTGGTAGTGTAACACTAAAGATGTCAGATCTTGATACGGTTTCTGAACCTACAGGGCCAAAAAGCAAGAGACTCAAAGTTTTTGCTGAGCTCAAAATACCAATTACCTTAAAGCCACTCATTACCTCCAGTTTTCTGCCAAATATAATAACATTTCTCATATTTTAATAACATTTTCTCTACTACTTTTCCTTGTCCTGTCTAAATTCCAATAAATATTATGAAAAAGTAATAAGAACTTGAAAGATCAACTTTGGGAGCTATCTGTGTAACCTCCTTTGTACCGTCAGAAAAGAGCTTTTCAAAATGTAGCATCCATCTTAGGAAGGTCAGAAAGATCCTCCTGAACAAGCTCAGTGGGGAAATGGTGATAGCTGGCAGCCATCGTAAGTGTGCCATATGTATCCAGTAGAGAAAACAAGACCCTAGCAACCACCCCTATAGATGTAGAGGTGTCCCTGATATGCTCACTTCTGCTGAAAGCCTCTGTGAAGTGGGGAGCAGCTTTTTGCCAGGGAGTAACTACAGCAGGAAGCTTATCTGCTTACTCTCTGTGTTTACAGGTGACTTTTTAAAACCTTTGCTATACAAATAGTTGGGGTTACCATACATCCAGGTTTTCCCAGACAGGTCCTCTTTTTTGGCCCCCTGCCCTTGTGTCCAGGAGGGTTTTTAAAATGCAAACATATGTCTGGGTTTTTGTTCTGGCCCTGCTTTCCCAGGAACTAGTAGCTTGGCTGCTTGGGGCTGGAAACAGCAGGGAAGGTGATTGGTTACTGGGGGTCATGTGTTCTGCATGCAGGCCCCGACAAGCTGCTCCCAGGTAAGAGACACAGAGGGAGTGTTTGCGTGTGTGCATGCGTGCATGTACAGATGCTGTGTGGGCAGCCGGGCTGGGGGGAAGAGGTGGTGGGGACCAGGGTTTCTGGGTCTGGAGTGAGGGGCACTGGCAGGGCTGGCGGGGCAAGGCTGCAGGTCAAGAGTGAGAGGCACCAGTAAGGCTGGGATCACTGACCCGCTCTCCCCCAGAATCATATATCCCTCTCCTTTCCCCTCCTACCCTCCCCCGCACAGGTGTCTTCTCTTTTTGATACTGGAAATATGGTGACCCTATTAAAAACAAATGGTGGAAATGTAAGGATAAGTGACCCTTCCAGGGGCCTAGCATGAAACACATGCCAGTGACAAAAACCACCATGCCACCAGAGATCAAAATCCCCTCCCTTATGGCCCTCGTGAAGTCATACATGCAAAAACAGCTGTCCATCTTCGACCTTGCAGAGGCTCCCTCCATAGCCCAGCATGACTGCAACCAGCTTCTCTTCCTCCTAAGTACAGGTTACCCTACTTATTGCCTTAAGGGCCAATTATGTGGGCTCTGTCCTCACCAATACCCACACCCATGCCTTGCAGATGTTATCAATCACTCTGAAGCCTGCCTTCTCTCCCCCCTCTGGCCTTTCTGTGTCCCCTCTCTAGCTCTGGGCCAGCTGGGACCTCCTTACCTCCCCTCAGTCCCTTCTACAAACCAGCAAACGTTCCCCAGCCCTCAGGCTATATGCTCCCTATTCTGCCAGCCCTAAAATCTAAGCTTCCAGGCCTAAGGCTGCATACCCACAGACACACTTAGTGTGGGCCAGAGTCACTCCCTCAGCAGCTTGCTGAGGAGTTATGGGGGCACAGAAAGGAATTGGTGAGGTTTTATTCACCAAGGCACCCCCGGGGATTACAAGAAATAATGACCACAAGCTAGCAGAGAGAAGACTTAGACTGGACATTAGGAAGAACTTCTTCACAGTTAGAGTGGTCAAGGTCCAGAATGGGCTCCCAAGAGAGGTGGTGCTCTCCCCTACCCTGGGGGTCTACAAGAGGAGGTTAGATAAGCATCTAGCTGGGGTCTTAATGGTCATCTAGACCCAGCACTCTTTCCTGCATATGGAGGGGATCAGACTCGATGATCTATTGAGGTCCCTTCCAACCCTAGCATCTATGAATCTAGGAGTTCCTTCCCTGTCCACTGCCAGGATAAGACTGCTCAGCCCAGCTCAGGCCCTGGGCTCATATCTAAGCCTGACCCCTTGCTGGTCAAGTGACTCCCCTGATTGCCACCTGAGCCCTCACTGCAGCCTCTTCCTCCCAACGTGACAGGCACACTAAGCACTGGTACACATTTTATTGCGAGGTGAAATGTCCACATTTTAAATGTAACATGCTCCTGGACCAGGAAGCAGAAGGAGCTGGCTCCTTTAAGCCATTTTCTGTTACTTTTCAGTTACCATCTTGGCCTGGCCCAGCAGGAAATTAAATAGACAGATCTTTGGCTGCTCAGTACAGAATAGAGAAGATTTACACAGTCTCAGATAATTCCAAGTCCAGCATGCCAAAGAAGGTGCTGAGAACAGCAGAGTGGCTGCAGTCAGGGGCAGTCTGGGATGACATGAGTCTCCTCTACCTCCTCCTTGCAGAAAGGACAGACAAAGGTGCTTGTGACCAAGGCCCCATGCAGCAGTCCCCTAGGCAGACTTGCACTAGTATTGTTGTCACTAGGTGCTGCCTCCAAGCCATATTGGGGTGAGTAGCAAAGACAAAGGCATGACACACTTTGACTATTCGTGTGTACTGTGCTTTCTCAGACAGGATGTCAAGGTAGATCCCACCACTGTTGTGGCTGGGCACAGGGAAGGAGAGCAGAGTGCCAGGACAGTCATTCTCAGTGCTGTTGTTTATAGGTTGGTAATGGAAGCTATTATAGAGTATTATATTTGAGTAATATACATATATATATATTGATTGCTGTAGGTACTATTGTGAAGAAATCCCCATCTTCGTCTGCCTCCTTGCTCCGAGTCTGCCTAGCCCACTCTGTTCCAAACTCTGGCTGCTGGATCCACCTGGGCACCTTGGTGGTACCACTGGGAGGGGGGAACTCGCTCTCCTTTGCTCCTACTTCCGACCCAAATACCTGGGACGCGCTGGTCATTCTACCTAAGGTTTCTGACATTTTTCAAACTGACCAGCCTGCATCAGCCATGGTCAGGGGATACTGGTTTATGATTGGAACTTAGTGATGAGGTCACAAAAGCTTTAAAAGGGCATCACTTCATGTTGGAGAGGTCAGACATTCTGGGACACTGAAACAAGCAATCAGCCTCCAGAGTTCCAACAGTCTCTGGATGAACATGTGAGTAACTTCCCTGAAATTTAGTTAGTAACTTGTGATTCAGTGAACTAGATGTAAATCAAAAGGGCCAGCAAGCCTATTCTGATTTGCTCAAGTGGGTTTTCTAACAATTTTCTTCTGTTTTGTATTCCTTCCTCACTCTCTCTGATCAATAAAGCTATGTGTTATAGTATGCCTCGCTGTGTGTGAACTTGAAAGGGGCAAGGCAAGCCTTTTGTACTCCCTTTCACTTGGCTGGCTAAGGTGGGCATGGCTTTTTATTTTCCTCCCATACATAAAGCTACTTGTGAATGCTTCATGCCAAAAGAAAGCACCCTGCAGTACCATGGGGGGTTAAGCACCCCCAAGATCTGCAGGGTCTGTGTATCCCAGGCTGCACAGAGTCCTAACAAAGACCCAGGCCTGGGTGATGGTGGCGGTTACCCCAGGCTTGTGGGTGTGCTCCAGGAAGGGGGTTGTCCAGATGCAGGCACTCCAGGGGAGACACATGAAGTGTGGTTTTTGGTTGGGCGTAGTAAGGTAGGTGCCTCAGCACAGGAGCACTCCCTACTGGCCCGCCACACCTATTGTTTATAATAAGTATACTGACTGCTGTGGGTGGGTTTCCGGAGATCTACCATTAAGAAAATAATAAGCTGTAACTGTTGTTTTTATTGTCTAAGTTGTGAATAAGCACTGCGGCAGCTTGGGCCATAGAGCTGAGTTCTGCCAGAAGCTTCTGTGAAGAGGAGAGCAGCTTTCTGCCAGGGAGCAACCACAACAGGAAGCTTATCTCTTTACTCTTTGCTCTTTATAGAGCAATAAGCTTTGAAACCATACTGGAAGTTTTCAGGATCACCTTCTTTTCCTGTTTCACTTCCATGAACTAGGAATATTAGGATCTTTCCAGGACTGCATATCACTGGCTTATGGTGTGTCCTCTCCAGATAAACAATATAATATAATATTGTTATATGGGTAACAAATGGATAATAAGTAATACATGAAAATGGTACAAAAATATTGAGAATAACTATATAAACACACACACTATATATATTTCTATAGCGTATATACACTACAGATATAATGTGTATATATGCTCTGTGAGTGTGTGTACTTGTGCGCGTGTATGTAGTGATTCTCAATATTTTTTGTACCATTTTCATTTATTACCTACTACCCATTTGTTATTATAGTAAAAGGAGTTGGTAATTTTAGATGCTTTCTTGTTTCATTATAAGTCACTGAGGCAACTTTAATGACAACTGCCCCACAATAGGTGCTGGTGGTCTATATAGTGAACCCAAAGGGGTTCTGTACGTTACTCTGCAAAACCCTTATATCTGCCCTTTCAGCATTTCTTTGCTGTTGTCATTGCAAGGCTGCAAAAAAAGGACGCTATTAACTTATTAAAAGGGAAAAAAAGCTCATCCTTTCTGCTGACTAGAGGTAAAAAGAAGATTGTTCCCATAGAAGAAATGGCATGTGAATTCAGTTCTTGCCCATGTAATTCTGCATAACAATAAAACTATATCTTGAAGGGTATATAAAAATCCAAATTCCATACCACTGGAGAATTGTCACAAACAAATTTCACTCAAACTCAGAAACTCAAACTCAAGAAATAGTAGGCATGCTTGAGTACTTTTCCCAAGGACTGCCAACTTTTAGAAATTGTCACATCAGCTTTTCTTGAATGTATAAATACAAGACAGTTTTATTAATATTCTCCTGCACTGGTTACACATCAGTCTTCTTGCACTTCACCCTTCTTCCCCCAGAAGAACACTCCTTTTCCTTAGTATTCAAAACTGTATAAAACTTCCACCAACAAAAAAACCCCACACTTTTGAAAATATATAATATTCACTCATGCACAATAATAATAGAGTTCTATATTGATCATTGCAGTTTCTTTAAGTTATTCACATTTATTTTTCCCCTCCAGGCATTTCTCTGAGTGAAGAAAACCTATTGGTAATGATGTTTTAATCTTTTCTATGGAAATGCCAATTGATGCCAAAATGACAGTGAATAAATGACCATAAATTGCGGAGCTCAACTTAAAGGTCATTAATGCCACTAAATTGCCCAGAAGATGGGCTCCATTTCACCGCAATTCAACAGATTGAAAAAACACATCTAATACCGGAACTGCTGAAAATGCAAATATAAATCAAATTTCCACTTGCAAAAGTATTTTTCAATTATTTTTAAGTTTATTTTAGATGTATTTGTATTAATCCACTGTACCTTGCTTTCCTTCCACTGGAAAAAAGTTTAAAGCAATAATAAAAGGTAAACAAAACCCCTGGTCCAAGTAATGAACATTACTCAAATATAAGACACCTTGATTATAAGACAACCCCCCCAATATTATATTCTATATGGAAAAAACTATAAAATTGTTATAATTTCCCAGGTATAGACTCTAATTATTGGAGGTTTGCCTTGAATTGGTTCCCCTCCCATTGCTACAGCAAGGAAAATAGATCGGGGGGGGGGGTCGAGCCCCCTTACCTTCTGCCCCTCCAAATTCATTCCCTTGTAGCCCCTTCTCCTTTCCCTTAGTGTCAAATGCTGCTTTCCCCAAGCACATGAAAGTGAGAAGCAAATTTGAAAATACTGAACTGTACTCACCTGAAACAAACATACCTATAGTAACTTGCATACAGGTAAGTTACTACAGTTCCCATACACTTAATTCGTCCAGAATTGATGCAGGTTACTTCTTTTGAAACTACTGCAAGTTTTAGCACAGGTACTCCGTAAACAAATGTTTAAAGCAGCACTTCTGTGCCTATTTGTATATACTACAAACTTCTTTTTTTTTTTAATAAAATTTCATTTCCAGGGCCAACTCAGTTCAGAATTAAGTTCCTTATTTTGACATAGTAGAGTTCAATTGTTCAAGTCTGTGTGGTGCTACCACCCACAAGTATCCTACCTCCCAGACCTTTTCACCTAGAGCTTCAGATACTCCCAAATCCATGGCAGTCATGTAAGCCCCAAACCAAAAGGTCTTTGGGATCAAATGTCCTCAAATCTCTCTTGCCCTTAGACAAAAGCAGCACGCTAAGGAGAAATCCCCATCTCCATAAAATAAAGTGTGAAACTGAGATCTTCCCAGTGGTAGGCTATAGTGAGGAGAGTTACACAGAGTATATTGGACAAATCTCCACACTCAACTACACAATGATATTCAAGGTGATCTTAGCCCCAAGAGACCAAGAAGTGGCCAGGTAAGTATCACATTCATCCAGACCCAAAAAGCTCATGATTATTTGTGCCTGTATGCCAGATACCCCCCACAAAGGACCCATGTGTTAATTAACCCCCGCTAATAACTGAAACCTGGGGGTCCTGTTATGAGTCCTGGGATCCTCCAAAATGTATATGCAGATGAGGTGCAGGGCAACCTGGTCATGTGAATGACAGCAGTCACAAGACAGGTTGTTAAAGGTATGGTTAGAGAGAGAGAAAGAGAGAGAGAAAGATACAAAAACAATAAATAAATCAGCAGCTCAAATCTTTTTTGGTTAAGATGAAATGTAGAATTTATGGCACCAAGTGAAAGGTATCAGGCCTGGCTCCGGCCTCCCAGTGCTGCCCTTGTACTGCAGTACCTCCAGGCCCAGTTCCAGTTCCCTACAGAGGGAACACCTGCTTGTATTTTAAAAGACCATACAAAAAGATTCCCATCAGCACTGTTGGCACTAGGGGAGGGTGTCAGAGCTTGCTCTGGCCTCTCTGAGTGCCAAGTATGACACTGCAGTACCTCCAAGTCCAGTGCTCATTCCATCCTGGGGAAGCAACTTCCCATTATTTTAAAGGCCATGCACAAAAAAAAAAATCCTTTCAGTATGTTTGCTGTATATGGGCCATGTGTTTTATAGTCACGCTCAGTTTGGCTGGCTTTAATCAACTTCACAGCTGATAGACAATGGGTGCTTGTACACATGATAAAATTGGCCTATAAGGCAGCTTAATTGCCCTTTTGCACCACTTTAATGGCATAATTGTTTACACATGCAGTGGTATATTTTAATTTAATCACACAGTACACATGAGGGGGTGTATTTCGCTTTAAATTGCCTTGTTATATAGCAAGAGAAGAGAAGAGGCATCTGATGTATGTAACAAACTTCAACAATGCATGGGATGCTGGAAGTCCGAAGGTGCTCAGGGAAGCTTCGGTTTAGCAGGCTTCCAGTGCCCCACACAACATCCCTGCCACCGTCTCTCATTGCCAGCACACCCAGCTGCCTTCTTGCCATATTGCCGCATTGCCCTGGGGCAAGCAAGCCCATTCCTAGGCAGTCCCAGGCAGCAGGAAGGCGGTGGGGATGATGCACGGGGTGCTGGAGCCTAACTGCCTGTCCCACAGCAGGGGGCAAATTGCCAGCAGGCCAAGCAGCCACTGAGCTGTAGGGGGCCCCAGCCTTCCCTCCACAGTTGTGGCACCCACCCCAGGCAGCACCTACCCACTATCACCCTGCCTGAGCAGTCCCAGTGGACTCCACCACAACAGAGGGAAGCACCAGCCCCTGTGCAGCTCAGGGGCTGTGAAACTCAGCAACAACTCATGTAGGCAGGCTCCACTGAGAAAACTACTGGCAGTAGGGGAGGGGGGCAGGACAAGGCAGGTGTGCTGACGGTTGGCCATTGCTGTGACATGACGGAAGCCCATAAATTGAAATGGTGGGTTTTTAATCACCACAATTGAAGACCCACCATTTCAGTTTAGAGAGAACTAAATCCCTGTCAAGTGTACAAGAAACCAGTATATTTAATGAAGTTTCCTTGTAAGCAAATGTAAGATGAGGATTTTTTTCCCCATGTGGATTGTGTGGGGAACCTCATCTTGTATTTGAGTAAATATGGTAACCCAGCAAACAGCATGACAGTATGATATTTAAAATACAGCATGCACAAAACTAAACTGCACAAAGCTAAACTACAAATAAATAAACAAATAGATTAAAAGTTAAGAGATACAAAAAGCAGGGAAAATTTACAGGATAAACCTAATATTTCCCAGAGCAAAAAAACACATTAAACTAGAGTTAAGGATGCTTATTTATATCAGTAACATAAGGGTAAAAAATAAAACAGCAAAATAAGATTATAAATTATCCTCAAAAGTATTACAAAGTTAAGTTTAAAATAAATCCAACAGGAAATCATGGAACTTAAGACAATGAGGAACCATTTTAAAAAGTTTACTGTATTCGCTACCTAAAATTACCTGTAATATTTAATTCTTTAAACCTTATATCTAGCTAAGTAATGTTAAATATATAAATACAGCACATGGATACAAAAATGTTAATTCCACACAAAAGGGGAAGAAAGATGAAAGAATAAACTTTAAAAAAAAATCAGTTTCATGCCATTAGGATCACAAACATTAAAATACATTCAATGAACTTTAATGTTTATTACATTTTCAATTAGGAAGTGTATGTCTGTTCCATGATAGAGGCCTTACAAATGCCCAGAAAAGTTAAGCAAAATGATTAGTGTGAGTGTATGTCAGGTTTTTGTCTGAAGGCGAGAATAAGAGCAAATTACATTTCAGGAGAAGTTTCTAATATTTTCCAGTTGTCTGAGCCATTTCTGTAATTCAGATCTTTTGTGTGGTTCTTCCCAACACCAGTATTGAGAGAGTCCAAAGAAGAGCCATGCGCATGATCAGAGGTCAGGAAAACAGACCTTACGATTACAGGCTGAGAGCTATGAAGCTCTTTAGCCTGGAAAAGCGCAGGCTCAGGGATAATCTGATGGCCACCTATAAGTTTATCAGGGGTGACCACCAGTAGTTGGGGGAACGTTTGTTCACCAGAGCACCCCAGGGATGACGAGGTCGAACGGTTATAAACTCCAGCAAGACCGTTTCAGGCTGGACATAAGAAAGAATTTCTTTACTGTCCCAGCCCACAAGGTCTGGAATAGCCTGCCATCAGAGATGGTTCAAGCACCTACATTAAACATCTTCCAGACAAAATTGGGTGCTTATCTTGCTGGGATCCTATGACCCTAGCTGACTTCCTGCCCTTTGGGCGGGGGGCTGGACTCAAGGATCTTCTGAGGTCCCTTCTAGCCCTAATGTCTATGAAATCTATGAATTATACACACGACAGTGAGCTAGTTACATTAACCATGCAAAGGGATCTGTAATGGGTGTTTTCTTATGTCCCTGTATAGTTCACTTGTGTCAAGAGGACTCAGAACAAGTGTAAGAGTCTATTTGCAAGATCAGGACCTGTATTTTTTATTACATCTGTCCAACTCAGATAGATAGATAGATATTAGGGCTGTCAATCTCCATTAACAGGCACAATTAATGCAAAAACACATTAACACATCCATAATCACTGCCGCTGGGCCATATGTGCTGGGGGAAAAACAGCCCCCTCCTCTTTGATTCTGCCACGTGTACGCGCGCGCACACACACACACACACGCACACACACATTTTGTGGCCAGCAAGCAGCCAGGTAGGGCAGGGCGAGGCACCTAACCTTCCAGCAAGGGAATGGGTTGAGTGGGAGGGCACTCTGAGGGTGGCAGGGAGCTCCATGGCCAGGCCGATGGCACAGGGACTGGGCAGCCCCTGGAGAGGCTGCTAGGGAGAAAACAGGGAGCTGTGGGTCAGGAGTGAGAGGCACTGGCAGTGTCAGGGGGCTGTGGACTAGGAGTCAGGTGTATCCCCGACAGGTGTCCTTTTTTGGAATTGGTAATATGATAACGCTATTTGAATTTTCACTTACCAAACTTAAGCACTAGGTAGAAATTGGCATGGTTCTATTCTGTTCTTATGGCACTGTTATAATTAAAATCAATTTATTTGAAAATATTTTAAAAAAATGCAAAAATTTCTAATAAATTGGGAGTCTATCATTGTTTAGCTGCATGATTAAAATTGTGATTAATCATGACTATTTTTAATCTCACAATTAACTGCAATTATTTGTTTAATAATTCAACAGCCCTAGTATATATACTAGATATACCTAGTATATATCTAGAGAGATATATCTCAGAGTTGAATGGAGGTCTACATCATTTGGTGATCTAGCCATATAGTTTTCTATTCTGTGATTTTATCTTCATAAAGTGAAAAAGCATTGCTTTTTATAAGTGTGTATCCTATTGTATGCTGTCAAATTTTTTTAAAACAACCTCTATCACCATATTCTTGCAATGAATGTCACACAAGTGAATGCCTACTCCAATACGGAGCTCCACTGACACTAATGGAAGTAATACTGCAGACGGTGGAGTGCGAGACCACAAAGCCCATTTCAGAAACAGTGCTAAATGTTGCCTTTTCCTGTGTGCTAGATGTAGGCTAAGTGACAGCCTACATCTAAATAGCTATCATAGCTAAATGATAATAGTTGCTATTATGATCAACTGCCCCTGTAATTTTGTACCCACAGATTACTTCAAGCTTCAATTAAAAGTTGGCTTATGTCTTTAAAAATATAACAATATGATAAAAAAAAATCTATTGATTTATACTGCTAATATATTACACATGGTTCACACAAAAAGATGACTTGAATTCTGTAGATGTAAAAGCATGAAGTGGCTTTCTTGGCACTAGCCGGATTTTAGATGGCTCTGGTCTCAGTACTATTTGGGAATATGCTGTATCTCTAATTCCACCTCAGGAACAATGCATGATCAACTAAAATAATCTTTAAAACTGGACCTACTATCGGTAAAAAAAAAAAAAAAAATATGAATCTTTACATTCCTAGTGAAAAGATGCATTGAGTTTTGTCACCAATTTTATTAAAACCAGTACTTTGTTTTCTAAGGAAAAAATTATGTAAACCAGTACAAGCAATACAACTTCTACCAGATTCAGTACAAGAATCTGTTGTCATTACCAGAATTACAAGCACTACAAGCATTTCAACATACCCTTTCTTAAATTATTTCCCCTCTTTGTAAAGAAAAATTTAATTGCTTAAAGTCAATACCTCTGTGCACATTTATTCTGCATGTTAATCTTTTGAAAATCAGAGCTCACGCTACCAAGAACACATTAGATGAAAAGGTAATTTAAATGAAAATACCAAAAGGCATACACAAAGTGGTAATTCATACAGCAAAATAAAACTATGAAGTCTCTGCAAAATGAATTTCATCTATTATCTACATAAAACCAGCTTATAATAGGGCAATTTTTCTCAGCATTGCAACACTGAGCTGGCAGCACAACGGCTTTCATTTAATGAGCCTAATACAGTGTCTATATTATCTCACAGGACTTTTCCTCAACTGACCAATTTAACAATAAAATTCTTTACATTTTTATTCTTTACTATAGCTCATATGTAAACAAAGTTGGCCATTGATTTTTCTAAATAAGAGAATGCAATCTTTGATGAACATTTTATTCCTCAAAAATCTCTTTGTTCTACTTCTCTTGACTTCTGCTTCCCCAGTCAACATTCAAGAAAAAAGGGCTGATGCCACTGCAAGTGAAACTATACTAACCTTTCAATACTCTCAAAACAGCATTTTTAAATGGCAAAGAACATTTTTTTAAGTTGCCTGAATATAAAGATAATGCCTCAATTATGAAAGAAAAGCTGAATACATGAACAAATGAAAGAAAATGTACTGTCCAGGTTTGGGTCATAGAGTCTATTCCTAGTTTTAATAAAGGCTTTCTCACTGACCTTGCACAAGCTCTTAATCTTTCTGATACTCATTTTCCTAATATGTAAATACTTACTCCAAGTTTGTTGTGAAATTTAACTTGTCTGTAAAAGCAAACTGATTTCCTTAGCACTTTGTTAAGGAACATACTATAAACCACCCCATTCTCACATGTTCTACAAGGCTCATAGTATCATAGTACCTAGGGTCAGAAGGGGCCTAGAGCAGGCCATCTAGTCTGACCCCCCGCCAATTGGCAGGAAACGAGTGCCAGGGTCACAG
>JAGPOW010000261.1:230669592-230714337 GCA_030014935.1 Caiman crocodilus
ACCTTGGCCACTCTAACTGTGAAGAAGTTCTTCCTAATGTCCAATCTAAATCTGCTCTCTGCTAGCTTGTGGCCATTATTTCTTGTAACCCCTGGGGGCCCCTTGGTGAATAAAACCTCACCAATTCCCTTCTGTGCCCCCACGATGAACTTATAGGCAGCCACAAGGTCACCTCTCAACCTTCTCTTGTGGAGGCTGAAGAGGTCCTGGTGCTCTCGTCTCTCCTCGTAGGGCTTGGCTATAACACTCATTTTAAATTGATACCTAATTTCAATTACCACTCAGCAAGTTTTGCCATAACACTCGCAGTTACCATCTTGGGTCATTAAAAAACAATTGCAGTCAACATCTTGGGTTGTCAAATACTTTCAGTTTCAAATAAGAGCGCTAATGGGGGTTGCCTGCATTCAAATGAAATACATGCTAAAATTCCTTACCTCAAGTTATTTTGGATAGTGCCGTGCTCATAAAATCTGCACCCAGTAGCTTCCAAAACAGAAGAAGCATAAGTAGCATTAGCATAGCACTATGTGCCCACTATAAGATCTGCCTTCTACAGCTAAGCAGAGCTTCCTACTGCACATAAGTCACTGTGGTAACATGGCTACACATCTGGCACTGTACATGCAGTCCATCTGTATTGAAACAAGAGTTACACATGCCCTGTACAAGTTACAATGAACTGAAATAGTTAAACCTCTTAAAAATAAAATATATATCTTAATCTGTGTACATTATTTATTATGCCTAATATACACTCTGTTTATTAACCAATTACAAGTCTAGTCTACAACAAACGACAAAATAGAATCCCAGTATTGTAGCAGCTGGGGTATTCAGGTGTCAAGATCATTCAAAGGATCTACAAATACAGACGTAAAGAAATCAAAAATGCATAGCAGCAAAAGGATTACAATAACAGTGAACTGCAAACAAAATGGAACCTAAATTAAGCAAAAAAAGCAACAAGAGGTGATGGCCAATCTACTGATAAGGCTGTGAAAGGCATTTAGTATGCATTGTATTTGATTTAACTTTTGTTGTTAGCCTCTGTGGCTCTTCTGGGTCTTCCAGGTTGATTGGAAATGCCCCAGAATCCATAATTCTGGGGCATCACAGACACTGTAAGTCTCCATGTAAGAAACACATTTTACATTATCTTCCATTAAATTGTACTAGTCAGCAGAAATTTAGAAAGGACGGTCAATTATTTATGTGCTAGCAGCTCCTTCCTGGCTTAGGTAGGAGAGACAGTATAACATATTTCTGAACTCAACTCCAATTCTCCTTTAGCTTTTAAAAACAATAGAAGGGCCAACAAACTCATAACTAGACTAGATGCCTGTTGGGAATCATTTAAGAGTTGCACTGCTTCTTCATATTATCATACAGTTTAAGACAGAAAAGAACATTAGAAGGGAGTCAGCATCTCATCTTCAATATATAACTGGCAATTGACTTTCACTTAAATATCCTAGCAGCCTGCCTGGGTGGCCCTGAGAGGTGCCACCACCACGGAGGGAAGAAGTGGGGCCCCCTGCAGCACAAGGACTGCTCCACTCACTGACAGCTTGCCGCCTAGCCACAGGAGAAGCAGGCAGGCTCTGCTGGGTGGGTGGTGGGAAATGGGGAGGGGGAAGGCTTGGGCCTCTCACCATAACAATGATTGAAAAATAAAATCCCTAAATTGAAACTCTGGGTTCCAATTAAAAACCTATAATTTCAATTTAGGGGGCACAGAGTGCAACCCTAAGGACTAAACTGTCATCACTTGTACAAGGCACCCAGCTTCAACTACACATGAGCATTTCAGTCTTCAAAATAGTTAGCTGTGTACAACAGGCAAAATGCCACCAGTATCTGGTCCCGCAATGCCAGGGTAAAATGTATGTCTAAATGATCCCAGCAGGAAACCATACCCAAGCTACAGAAGAAAGTGAAAAACTCCCAGTTTTAGTCATTCCCAGGGTTTTTTTAGCATTTCCCATGTTAGATTTATATTTCCAATCAGTTATGCCTACAATTGCTTTAAGCTTTGGACAGCTGTCTCTTTTAAAGTTCCAAATATGTGTGTTACTGGTTGGTGGCACAACCTATTTGTACAAAGTAAATGTAACTAGACTATAATTAACAGTACCTACACAACCACTATTATTTAGATCAGATCAGCTCCTCTTTGTTAGAATGAGGTTCGCTATTGAGTTACCCTATGGCAATGGTTCTCAACTGGAGAGCTGTGACAAGTGTTGCCACTCTAGCAGCAGCCAGGTAAAACCATCCTGTGAGCAGGTCTGCAGCATGTGCACATTTCTTATGCATCACAAAGCAGGAAAGGAGAGCGGGCTCAGGCTCTAGCCCTTCCCAATCCCATCATCCATGCTCCTGGAAAGAGAGGCCCATGGGACAGTTGTGCACCTCTGTTTGTTCCACCTGTGCACCTCTGTTTCTGAGAGAAGCACAAGATGGCCAGAGATGGCCAGATCTTCTTTTCTTCTTCAGGGTTATCAGAGAACCCTAATGCAGGACGGTGCACATGTATGAGCCACAGCCCTTCCAGTTTTACCTGGAGGCAACAGCACCCTGCTAAGAAGCACTGAAGTAAGTTGAGGCAACACCAAGAGTGGTTCTCAACAGGGGATACCTCCATATTCTAAAAAGTGGTGGAGGGGTACCCTCAGTCTGAAAAGGTTGAGAACCACTGCCTTATGGGGACTTCAAGCCTGTGTGTGTTAAGTGACTGTCTGTTATTCCTTGGACATTCCCTTGGTGCAGGAAGATGAACAAGGTAGCTACTAGAAGCTTCTTCAAGGTTCTGACCTAAATTAAACTGTGGCTTTTTACTAATAGCTTCAAAGTGGATGATAAGGGGAAAATATCCTGGTCTATGTCTCAATCCTTCAGACACTTTTGCACTTACAGAAATTTCCTGACATAAGCAGTCCCATTGATCTTTTGCAAGTTCTCATGGCCATGTAAATATTTGTGCAATCAGGGCCCACATTATAAAAGAGGCACTTCTGGCTTTGGAAGATGAAGGGGAAACAACATGCAATGAAAAAGGAAGTCTGGCTTATTTGAAGTTAAATAGAATCAGAAATATATTCTTGTTTCAATGCAAATAAACACAAAAATGATAGTATTTAAGCTTTCATTCATACGTTACAGATTTGGTACCATATTGCATATCAACAATTTATGTGCTCTTTTTTTTTTTCCCTCTAACACCTCACTGAAAATAACATTAAGGTTAAAAATCGCCCCTCACCTCTGCAACACAGAGTTAGCTGTAGTATTTTGATCTTCCAAGATAAATGCAGCATACAAGTATTCAAAGATCATTTATGTTTTTATTGGTTTTATCAAAGCATGTGTGTCACCACTTCAGCTACCTGTGGTTTTGTTAATAAATTTAATTTTTAATGAGATCATTTTTATAGCTCTCTTTAGCAGATCACCACATAGTTGTATTGTGTGAGGGGAGAACCCGATTATTATCTAACAAAACATAGTTTTTGGATATCTGAATGAATAGTGCTCACCAGAAACACAATGAAACAAGAAAAAGTAAAGACTTTTGTCTCCCTCTGTGCTGACTTTAGAAAATTTCCTAAATCTGCCAAAGCTATATGCATGTGAGAGGACAGTGTTTGAAGGCTTCTGTGTACAGAGACATCAACAGAACCCTTTACAAGGCATTAATGATACCAAAAGCAAATTTAAAAAAAAAAAAAAAGACTTTCCTTTTAAATGTCATTTCAATAAAAAATGAATGTCTGAACCTACTTCTTTGAAGGGAAATAAGCACAAGAGAGAAGGAAGAAATCCACCTCTCTCTGTCTGTTTTAAGAATCTCATCACTGCTAGCCATACATTGTGTGGCAGCAAATTTCCTTTAAACAACTATCATTGCAGCGTAAAATAAAATGAAATGGCACAAAAATGTACACATCTACAGGGAATAATATTCAAGCAAATATATTTTAAATGTTTATTGTGGCATCAGAGTAACTGTGGCTACCAGAATAAATGTGTTTGAGGACAGCACTATTGGCAAGAATCAAAAACATCCAAAAAGCACATTTGCAACATGCATTTACACAAAGCAAAGCACTACTTTATCCACCTACAGATCTCACGCTTCAAAACTTGAATTCACAAAGCTTTTATCTACAGTGGATTCATGTGATGCCAGGGTCATTTGAAGTACTGAATGTAATATAAATAAACATTGCTTTTAGCAATTAGAAGTATGTCTCCTCTCTGACAAGTGAACTTTCCCTGATAATACAGATTTGATTTAAAAAACTACAGGAACCCAACCTGCCATCATTAAGCCTGATGACTTAGCATTGTGGAACTGAAACAGCTTTTTTTCATTAGAGCAAGAAAACTTCTGTAAGCCTAAAACTATGAGCAAATATTCTGCAATTTGTGTTAGAAACATTATCCTAAATAAACATGTCTAAAGGATTAAGCAAAGGAATTCAGAAATCACACAACCTTGAATTCACTGAAGCAGGATCCTAACCTGCATCAAAAAGAAACAAAAGCAATGCTTAGCAAAGCATGTCAACAAAGTAAATGTCAAGCGTAGCAGATGACATAATTCATTCTTCCAACCAGCAGTAAAAGTTTAGCAAATACAGTGCTAATGTGTGGGGAAGTCACAATACTGTAACAAGGATAGGAAGTTAAAAAAAAGTAGCAGACTGGCCCTTTGTTCTTTTTACAATGCCAGAACAAGTCAGGTATTAACATTGCACTAAGGTAAATAATCAGCCTAGCTAGACCAATCAGCCTTACAGTCTCTGTGCAAGAGGTCTTTGCCTTATATCTTCTAGTGGCAAAAGAAAGGGGGAGCCTGTAGTGTACATAAGTCAGTAGAGAGAGGTGAGGATGCAACACTACCTGTATATTTGCTGACATGTATGTAATTAAAATTGCTCTAAGGAGCAATAGACTCAGGAGGACCTATGCCTCTGGGACAATTAAAATGTTAATTTAGCATTGGGGAAATCCCATTTTTGCAAGCTATACTTCACCCCAGCAGTAAATTAACAGGAATCAGTTGGTACAATGTGAATAACTAAGTATTCAATACAGCTCCTCCTCAAAAGAAAAGTTTTATTTATGTTTTATTTATGGCATTCCCTCAAACTTGAGCAAGTTAATGACATTCTTAATTTTTTCAAGGGGAATTTTCAGAAAACTAGGGAAACTGGTTCAACACATTCTCAGGAAAAGCTGTAAAACACCATCTTAGGCTGTACATAGAGCTGCTCAGAATTTTTTTGCCCAAACTTTAATTTGATTGAAAATGAAGCAGAGGGAGAGAAAGAAATCAGGGTAGTCATCATTCATCAAAATGAAAAAGAGAAACCCAGAAAAGAATGATATTTTGTTTATATTCAACAACCTCTGTTGAATGATATTTGAGCCCGCCTGCCATTCATGCACTTATAAGCAGTCATTGCTTACAGGTATTTAATCGTTTATACTGACCTGACTTTAATTCTATCTAACCCATATTTAGAATCATAGAATCACAGAAAATTAGAGTTGGAAGGAACCTCAGAAGGTCACCTAGTCCAACCCCATACTCAAAGTAGGACCCACTCCAATTAGATTATCCCAGCTAAGGCTTTGTCTAGCTGGATCTTGGAAACCTCCAAGGATCTCCATTCCACAGCCTCTCTCAGTACCCTGCACCAGTGCTTTACTATTCTCCTAGTGAGAAAGTTTTTCCTAATATCTAACGTAAACATCTCTTGCTGCAACTTGAGACCATTGCTCCTTGTTCTGTTATCTGTCATTACTGAGAACAGTCTGGCTCCATCCTCTTTGGAATCACCCTTTGCAGAGTTAAAGGCTGCTATTAAATCCCTCCTGTCTCCTCTTCTGCAAACTAAATAAGCCCAGTTTCCTCAGCTTTTCCTCAGATGTCATGTGTGCCTAACCGTTTTTGTTACCTTCCACTGAACTCTCTCCAATTTGTCTATATTCTTGCTGTAGTGGGGGGCCCAAAACTGGATACAGAACCCCAGATGTGGCCTCACCAGTTCCAAATAGAGGGGAAGAAACTCTTCCCTTGATGTGCTGGCAAAACTCCTACTAATGCAGCCCAGTATGCTGTTAGCCTTCTTTACAACAAAGGCACATCGTTGGCTCCTAGTCAGCTTATTGTCCACTCTAACCTCCAGGTCCTTTTCTGCAGAGCTGCTGCTCAGCCCCCAGTCTATACCAGTACATGGGATTTTTCCATCCTAAGTGCAGGACTTTGTACTTCTTACTGAAACTCATGAGATGTCTTTTGGTCCATTCCTCCTATTTGTCAAGGACTCTCTAAATCCTAGTCCTACCTTCTAGTGTATCTACTACCCTCCCCAGCATGGTGTCATCTACAAACTTACTGATGGTGAACTCCATTCCATCTTCTGGGTTGTGGATGAAGATATTAAACAAAACCAGACCAAGAATTGACCCCTATGGTATTCCACTTGATTCCAGCTGCCAACTACACAGCAAGTTATTGATTGCAAGCCTTTGAGTCTGATGATCCAGCCAAGTTTCTATCTACCTCACAGTCCATTCATCTAACCCATACTTCCTTAGCTTGCTTGCAAAAATGTTGTGGGAGATGGTATCATAAGCCTTGCTAAAGTCCAGGTATGTCACATCCACTGCTCTTCCTGCATCCATAGACTCAGTCCTCTCATCATAGAAGGCAATCAGGTTCATCAGGCACAACTTGCCCTTGGTAATCCATGCTCTGTCCCTATTCAAGACTTTCTCTTCCAAGTGCTTAGGAATGGATTCCTTGAAAACCTGCTCCATGACTTTTGGGGGGCTGAGGTGAGGCTGACTGATTGGTATTTCTCTGGATCCTCCTTCCCTTTCTTAAAGATGAGCACTATATTTCCCCTTTTCCAATCATCAGGGACTTCTCCCGACCATTTCAAGTTTTCAAAGATAATGACCAGCAGTTCTGAAAACACATCAGCCAACTCCCTCAGCATCTTTGGGTAGATTGCATCTGGCCACAGGGACTTTTACACATCCAGCTTTTCTACATAGTCTCTAACCTGTTCTTTTGTCACTGTTGGCTGCTCACCTCCTCCCCAAATTGTGCTGCCAAGTACAGTAGTCTGGGAACTGAACTTGCCTATGAAGAGGTAAAAGGGCATTTGGTACTTTGCCCTTTTATGCAGCACCTGTCATTAGGTTGCCTCCCCATTCAGTAAGTGGACCTACACTTTCCCTAATTTTCTTCTTGTTACTGACATACTTGTATAAACCCTTCTTGTTACCCTTTACATCCCTGGTTAGCTGCAACTTCAATTGCACTTTGGCCTTTCTGATTTCATCCCTGCATGCCTGAGCAATACTCTTATACTCCTCCCTAGTTGTTTGTCCACATTTCCACTTCTTGTAAGCTTCTGTTTTTTTGTTTTAGCTCATTGAAAAGTTACCTACTAAGCAAACTAAGTATGGTCTTCAGCCATACTTGCTAGTCTTCCTGAGCATTGGGATGGTATGCTCCTCAAACATCAGTAAGCATTCTTTAAAATACAGTGGATCCTGCCCATGAGGTTCCCTCAGTGAGTCAAAGTCTGCTTTTCAGAAGTTCAGAGTCCTTACTCTGCTGCTCTCCTTCCTTGCTTTCCTCAGGATGCTAAACTCAATCATCTTGTGGCCGCTTCTGCTTAACTTACCAGTTCTACATTCCCCACCAATTCTTTCTTGTTTGTGATCAGCAGGACAAGAAAGGCACAGCCTCTCCAACAACTGCACCAGGAAGATGTCCCCAACACTCCCCAAAAAATTCCTGGTTTGCCTGTGCACTGCTGTATTACCCTCCCAGCAGATGTCAAGGTGATTGAAGTCCCCATGAGAACTAGGGCCTGTGATCAGGAAACTTCCACTAGCTGTTTGAAGAAAGTCTCATCCACCCCATCCTCCTAGTCTGCTGATCTACAGCAGACAACCACCACAGCATCACCCTTGTTGATCTCCCCTCTGGCCCTAGCCCAAAGGTTTTCACTGGGCCTAACTCCAATTTCACCCTGGAGCTCTAAACAATCGTACAGCATTTTACACAAAGCACAACTCCTCTTTCTCTTCTCCCCTGCCTGTCCTTGAACAGTTTATAGCCATCCCTGAGAGTGCTGCAGTCACATGAGCTATCCCACCAAGTTTCTGTTATTCCAATAGCCATAGTTCTGCGACTGTGCAAAGCCCTCCAATTCTTCCTGCTTGTTTCCCTGGTTCTGCATATTTGTGTAAAGACACGTGAGGTAACTAGCTGATCACCCTATTGATCCCATCTCTTCCTAGCAATCCATCTTCTTGGAACAACATCTCACAATCAAAGAAGCGAAAGCCCTACTGGCAACACCATCTGTGCAGTCATGCATTTATCTGCAGGATGCATCCACTCCTGCTCAAGCCAGTTTCTCCAGTTTTCTTACATCAAGCCACAGCTTTGACCCTGTGCCTCAGCCTGCCCAACACAGCGTCTCATCCAGGCCTGCCACGCCATGGTTGACCACCCAGACAGGGCAAGACTGGCCAAAAGTTTCCAGCAGGGCTTAACCTTCCACTGACTCGCTGTCACCAGAATGGCCAGTCAGGGTCAACTGACCCTCTGCTTCCTCCATATAAACCTCTGCACAAACTTCCTTCACCCTCCCACTAAAGGAAACCTGCAGCAAAGCTGACCTTGAGAACCTTCAGTTGCAGTTGTACGTCCACCTCCAGGACCTGGGTCAAATCTGCCTGCTTCCAGCAGTCCAAGCTAGAGACTATCAAGATTATAGGTTGCTTGCCCTTACAGCTGGCCTTATAGACTAGGACTGCTACCCTGGAGGTAGCAACCATCCACAAGCACCATGAGACACTGTCCTACAGGGAAATCCATTCTCTGGAAATGGGATCTTCCTGATTATTTGAGAAAAAGAACATGGAGGTCCTCTCCCCACACTGGGATTTTGAGTCTCCCATTGATCTACAACCTGGGGCAAAGATCTCAGTGGGGCACAGCTATTTCCACATCTGAGCCAGAACTTGCTGCCCTCTAAGAATACGTGCAAGAAAACTTGACTTAGGGGGTTGTAATATAGTCCACCTTAGCTGCTGGGACCCCTGCACAACTCATAATAGAGAAGGATAGGAGCTTCCAGCTTTCTGCAAATTATTGAGCCCAGAACCAGATCACCACCTGCAATCAGTACATCTTACCTCTTATTCCAGAGCTTAAAACTGACTTAAAACCATCATCCAAACTTGACCTCAAAGGAGCACAGAAGTGTGTGAATCAGTGCTCTTGATAAATGGAAAACTACCTTCTCAACTTGATACGTCTATTTAGTTATGCTCTTTGAGGCAACACCTCAGCCATATTCCAGCACTTCATTAGAGACATGCTACAGGACCTCTTGGACCAATTCATTATTGCTTACCTAGACAACACTGTGTTCTTCTCAGATGACTTTAGCCAACACTCACCACATGTCTGGGTTGTGTTGGAAAGGCTGCACCAACATGGCCTTTTTGCCAAGTTGGAGAAATACACAGTTGACCAAGCTTCCACTGAATTTCATAGTTTTATTTTGTCTTTCCAAGGCCTTAAGTATGGACTCCTGGAAAGTTCAAGCCATGAAGGAACCCCAAACCATGAAGGAACTCCAAAGATTCCTTGACTTTACCAACTCCTATTGGTGGTTCATCACCTTCGCCCAGATGGTGGCCCTCTCAAACAACTGCTACATAAAGCTGTCAATTTTACTGGTCTAGGAAAGCCCGACAAGCCTTTGAGTACCTAAAGCAAGCCCTCACTGCTAGATTTGAAAGAGACAGGGGAAGTTACACCATTTAATAGACTGGAAAAGATACAAACCCAAAGATCACACACGGGAACCAGCAGAAAACATCTATGCCCCCAATTGCTGGAAAAATTCCATAAAAAATACACAGAGAAACCTGAATCAGAGTCCCCTACAGAACAGTGTTGGGGGAAGAGTGATGTCAGGTCACAAGCTTGAACCTGGGGCCTCAGCTTAGCTAACACAGCCACTCATTCAGACCTGCCACCCCACAGCTGACCACGAAGACAGAGCAAAGCTAGGTTGAAGACACCAGCAGATCCTAACCCTCCACTTACTCCCTACCACCAGAATGGCTGGCCAGGGTCAGCTGACCCTCCACTTCCCTCATATAAACCCCTGTGTAGGAATAACAAGTATACAAGCAACAGAGTTCAACCTGACCCAAGATTGCTTTACTGTTCCCTCTAGCTTGCTCTCCAACTCCACTCTCTGCTGGATCTCCAAGCTTCTCAGCCTGGCTTGCTCTCTGACTCTGTTCCCTGCCTGACACCCTAGCCTGATGTCCTGAATTCAACTCATTCCTAGATCCTGATCGCAAACAGTTCTCCTGGGTTCTTGACCCAGCTTGTCCCTGAACTCTGCGTGCCCCTTCTGAGCCCGTTCAGCACCTCAATCACCAAGTAGCACCAGACCTGGCTGCCCATGTCCCAAAATGACAACTCATGAGGATATCACATGGGACTCTCACAAGTAAAAATATTCAGGTATATTTTGTCTACTGCATTCCTCTCATCCACCAACCTAGTTATACCATCAAAGAAGAACATGGAACTTGATTCTCCACTCAATATTTCTGGGCATAGGTTAACAGATTTCCTTTAGCCAATTTTAAGTTACAGCCATTTAAAAATGAGTTTAAGAAGAGTATCATCTCTGAATTGTAACTAAAAATTTGTTACACTAAGAAATGAGAAATGTGCTGTGAAGCATTAATTACATCAATTCAAAGGCAAGCCACAAAGTTTGCCTGAGAGCACAGAACCTCCAAAACAATTTTACCCATGGTGATGACTTTATGAACTAGCAGATAATGAACTGAGACAGGGAATTAGCTGTGTTAATATGAAGCAAGACAGAAGGCAGGGTAGATATGTACCTTTATAAACTATAGTCTATGCATCTATAAAAGGTATATATTTACCCTTACTTCAGATAATGAATCATCAGTGGTATTCTGTCCACTACTATCTTCTTCCATATCAATAATAATTTCATATACAGAGTAAGGGAACACAACGCTTTACAACAATGTTTCTCTTTCAGTGTTTTCCAGTATTCATAAGAAGTTACTTGCTGTTCAAGGAAATCACCACTGTTCTAATTACTAGTAATGAAAGGTGATTTTAAAAAAGTTGTAGACTCCATATTTTTTACCTTAAAACAAATGGCTACAGTCTTTCATTACATTTCTGTTTAATCAAAGTAAGTAAGAAACCTCTAATTTCAGTACTGTATCCAAGAGAGCTTCAGTATTTTCATTCTCTTTCACTTTGACTCTGATGATATCTTGATTCTTCATTTGACTTACCAAGTGCCTACATTCACTTCATAAGGCACCTTTGATTTTTTTATGAATACTGAACAAACAAAATGTTCTAGCAGTTCACTTAATTTTTATGTACTTTCAGTTATACAAATATAGCATAAAAGGAAACATACAGAAGTGTGACATGCTTGTGACAGGTTGATTCCTGGAACACTTGCTGTTTTTTATCTGTGAGACTCTTCTTTGAACAGAAAAAAAATGAAAATGTCTTTTATTAGATAAAAAGGACCTTTGATCATTTTAGATGTTGTGCAATGAAACAAAGATGTATTTTAGTTGCAAACAGCTCATCATACAGAATTCCCTTTAAAAAGAATGATAAAGCCACATTCATGGTTGACTTTCCTTTTTCTTATGTGTAACTTAGTGAAAGACAAATGGTCAAAATCACTTTGTAAGTTATTTTGATTCAGTTCATGCTAAGAAAGAAAGAGGTTTCTAATCAAGAATGTGTAATTTGGCAGTGAACACAGAAGTATCATGACATTTATGAAATTCCTGGTTTACTAAAAGTTAGGAATAATTCAGGAAACAAAATGTTTGTTATACACTAGAAATTCCTACAATGTGGTTTAATTTACAAATTAGGACTTCATATTTTGAAAACAAGCAAGTCAATGGGACTCATGTATGCACACTGAAAGGTAGAATTTAATATAACAGAGGTCATACTGCTGCTTGCCTTTCAAACCACTTCATTTTAGAGAAAATATTTTGAAACTTGCAAAAAAATTCCTCTATCTTGTGATATATCAGAAAGTATGGTATTGCTTAGATAAGTGAAAACATTTTATCACTAATTTTCTGTAGCTTGCTATAGATCTTCTACAGAAATTTCAGGGTAGTTAATTTGGGTCTAAATAGACTACATAAAAATAGTCGAATCAAGCCGAAAATACTTAAAAACACAACTCAGGCAAGAAGTAATGAATGATCATGTTTCATCCATTTTATCTCCATAACTGTACAGTTATCACATACTGAATAAGACCTAAATTTGCATGATCTAAATAAAAAATGTATTAAATAATAGGAATATTTTTAAACAGTTTCCAAAAAACATGCTTGTCTTTTTTCTCCATTAATATTAAATGTTGTGAAATGCAGTGAGCAACAGCTTGCATGTACTGAATATAGCTTTCCAAATCGCTTCTGCACATCTTCCAGTTTTCAACAATACTTTTGCAATCTGCTGAGGTAGCTTAATAATCAGGGTCACTGGTCCATTGCAGTGTCCTCTCTCTCCATTAGAAAACATGCTGACACTTTAAATAAATGATCACATGCCAGGTCTACTGAGTAGTCGATTATGTTGACAGGTGCCTAGGCCAGATTTCTCAGTTTCACATTAGCAATGCTGGTCTCAATCTCAGAGGGAAAGAGGGGAGGAGGGAAGAAGACAAGTCAACTGAACCACAGGCACTAGAGCATAAAAATCTACAAGACTGCCATAAAAAATTTAAAATGCTTTGAAGAAAGACAAAAAGAGCACCGGTTCATGATTGTGCCCAGTGATGGAGCTAATTGAAACCTTGAAGCGGGCTAATTGGGGTCAGACTGACGGACAAAAGGTGGTAAAATTCCCTAACAGACTAGGTATTTAAATGCACGACTCCATCTTAACCCTGGGAATGACTAGGAATGCAGAGAAGGCAGCATTTTTAGCCTCTATTCTTCATACATTTCTCTCCAAAAACACATCCATCTCACATGCCATGTCTACATGAAACACTGGTAGCCTAATACTCCTGAGCAGTGGCACCACATGGAAAAAATTATGACACAATGCTACTGCACAGTAGTATTAGACTACTGTGCAGTAGCATCACAAAAAAGGTGTTCACCGGTACTACTGCACAGTTACTCACAGTATAAACAAGTACTAAATAAATGTGTGGTAACCACTGTGTAGTCATTTTAATTATTGAAAGTTAATAGCAGCAAATTTAACTATTCAAATCAGGAACTGAGTGGGAGTCAGAAAGGGAAAAAGTGCAATTATAGAATCCAATTCAACAATAATTAAAATCAACAAAAGGTATTGTAGTGACAGGAAAAGTTGGTTCCTCAAGCTGTTTCTCATGTTTCTTTAATGGAAACACATGCAAATCATGAGTCCCCTTCACCCCTGTTCATTCCACATCCAACTGCTAACTCACCAAGACAGACGGTGCCACACAAACACACTGCACTACTCCACATATGCCATCTCACAAACCAGAAGCAGTGTATCCATGTTCATGCAGCACTGCACCCATCACAGCTAATTAGAGCACGCAGAGTGCCGCACTGAATCAGCTACGCTACAGCTAGTCTGGAGATGAACATGGAGCAGCCCATCCTGTTTCAGCATTGTACTGCCCAGAATCATAAGTTAGCGGTACAGACATATCCACTGGAGTTTATGGCCAGAAAGGACCATTAGACCATCTAATCTAACCTCTTGCATGTCAAAGGCAATAGAATCTCACTCACTGTACTGAATCCAATTACTTTTGGGAGGAAGAGGGGGGAGGGGGGTTAAGGAATAACTTGCAGAAAGACATCCAATCTTGGTTTAAAAACAAGAAGATATGGAGTATCTACCACCTCCCCTAGAAATTTACTCCAATAGCTAATATCCTTACTATTAAAATATGTGCCTAAACTTCCAATTTTAATTTGTGTGACTTCAGCTTGAATTTCAGCATTATATAATTTTGTAAGTTATCTGTCATTTGCCTTGGCTGGTGTGTAAATGTGACCATTGTATTATGTCAATAAAACAAAAAACTTCATTGAAAAAGTTACAAAATGACCCAATATATCCACAGGAATCCAGTACAGCAACTTCTAAGAAATCTATGAAACAATGGGAGGTATATTCTTCTCTAATAGGTTCACAACAGGCTCCAATTCTACATGGCGAAATTTACCTCCCTTCTCCAATAAAGGCCTTGCTAGCACTATATAGTAAATTCTGTAAAAATGAATACCCTGAGAATATCTGAGCAAAGATTCATACACACTGTTTAGTTCTGCTGCACACTCTCTTCCTAGAGAGCTTGGAATGATGTAAAAAAAAAAAAAAAAAAATCCAAAAACAAAATCCAAAAAAAACCCCTACATCAATCCATCCTGTAAAATGGATAGACACAAAATATTACTGATTTTGTTAGTTTGTTTTGTGTTCTACATATAAAATACTCTAATTCTAGACTTCGGGTAACCTAATGAATCATTACAAAGCATGATCAAGCCCAGACAAAAATAGCAGAAGCAAAACAACAGTCAGCAGTAATTGAACTTCCTGGTCTTGGCTCCTGCAACATACCACCTCTCCCTCTAAACCATTCAACATACCACCTCTCCCTCTAAACCACACACACACACACACACCCACACCCACACCCTTCCTTCATAGTAGTGCTGGAATGATAGAATTATAAAAAATTAGTCCAACCCCCTAATCAAAGCAGGACCATCCCCAACTACGTCATCCCAGCCAAGGCTTTATCTAAATGGGTCTTGAAAACCTCCAAGGATGGAGATTCTACTCTGAGTAGCCTGGTCCAATGCTTTACTATCCTTCTAGCAAGACAACTCCTAATATCTAACCTAAACTTCCCTTGCTACAACTTAAGATCATTGCTTCTTGTTCTATCATCTGCTGCTACTGAGAACAGTCTAGCTTCATCCTCTTTGGAACCCTTCAGGTAGCTGAAGGCTTCTATTAAATCCCCTCTCAATCTTCTCATGTCCAGACTAAATAGGCCTAGTTCCCTCAGCTTCTTCTTAAAAGTCATATTCCTCAGCCCCCTAACCATTTTTTTTTTTGCCCTCCACTGGACTCTCTCCACATCTTTCCTGTACTGGGGGGCCCAAAACTGGATCCACCACTCCAGATGTGCCCTTACCAGTGCCAAATAGAGGGGAAGAATCGCTTCCCTCAATCTGCTACCAATGCTCCTACCAAATGCAGCCCAGTATGCCATTAGCCTTCTTTGCACAATGGCATACTGCTGGCTCATATTCAAATTATTGTCCACTGTAACCCCCATGTCTTTTTCTACAAAGCTGCTTCTTACCCAGTCGGTCAGTTCCCAGCCTGTACGGGTGCATGGGATTGTTCTATCCTAAGTACAGAACTTTGCACTTGTCCTTATTGAACCTCATGAGATTTCTTTTGATCCAGTCCTCCAATTTGTCTGGGTCTCTCTGAACCCTAGCCCTACCCTCCAGCATATCTACTACTTCCCTGCAAGTTGGTGTCATCTGCAAACTTGCTGAGAATGTACTCCCTCTTGTCTTGCAGGTCATTTATGAAGGTGTTAAACAAAACCAGCCCCAGGACCAACCCGTTGGGCACTCCACTTAATACCAGGTCCCTACTAGACAATGAGCCATTGATTGCTACCCTCTGATCCCAATAATCCAGCCAGTTTTCTATCCACTTTACAGCCCATTCATCCAACCCATACTTCCTTAGCTTGCTTGCAAGAATGTTGTGGGAGACCATATCAAAAGCCTTGCTGAAGTCAAGATATATCACCTCCAGTGCTGTCCCTGCATCCAGAAAGCCAGTTATCTCATCATAGAAGGCAATCAGGTTGCACAGGCATGACTTGCCCTTAGTGGTTCCATGTTGACTGTTCCTAATCACCACTGTCTCTTCCAAGGGGTTAGAAATGGATTCCTTGAGGACCTGCTCCATGATTTTGCCAGCAACTGAGATGAAGCTGACTAGTCTGTAGTTCCCTGGATCCTTCTTCTGTCCTTTCTTAAAGACGGACACTATATTTTCCCCTTTTCAATCATCCAAGACCTCTCTCAATCTCTGAGTTTTCAAAGATAATGGCTAGTGGCCATAGCATATAACAAGTGATTTTGTGGGAAGACAAAGAAACCATTATGGATTAAGAAAATGTTCCTGAAACCTTATCTTCTGCTGAGAAAACCAACCAGTAGTTTTTTGAATTACTAATCTCCATACCTTAAAAAGCTTGTTTTAAAACTCAATATGACCTTATTTATGATATTTCGGGAACTACGCTCTTATTTTTTTACCCGTTTTCTTGCGCCTCTATTAAATTATAACGAAGAAAAAAGGACCCTCACCTGCCTGAACAAATGGATTGAGTGGTTTAGTTAAAGCCATGCTGTGACACGTGCACAGCTGCAGAGCACTTTTAAAGTGGCCAATCATGTGAAAAATTAACCCTCTTCATATGAGGTATCAGATGAAGGCACTCTACTTTAGAGCATCTTAGGGAACTTGCCTTCCCCAGGGTTAACCTATCATGTGAGGAGGGGGAAGCCAGCAGCAGTGAGTTGCCAGCTGGGGTTTGACCAGCCTGAGCTGGATGCAGAGCAGGTGAATCAGAGCCCCACCACCACATAGCCTCCCCAGCTCAAGCTGGGAAAACCGCAGCTGGCATCTCGCTGCTGCTGGCTTCTGTCTCACCCCTACCTTTCTGCTGGCTGTCCTGGAGCTGGGAGTGGGGAGAGGCAGGGGTGATAAGAGGGGCCATTCCTCAGTTGGCTACAAGCAGACTCGATCCCTTCTCCCTCTCCCCCACCCCCCAACCCAGCAAGCAAATAACTATTGGGTTAAAAGGGGCACTCTAACTCATGGCACTTTAAGTAAAGCACCACAAGTTAGAGCAGGGGCCTGCATGTCTGTCAGCATTCTAAGTAAACCATTCTCAACTCAATTAGAGGCTCTCTCATGCAAAGCATCCCACTAGCTAAAAAAGTCATTAAGTGATATATAATGCATTTGTAATACAGTGACAAAAATGAGCACAATACTGTAAGGCTCCAACCTTGTTCTTGAATGCCATGGCTCTAATCTATCCTAAAGAAACATGTTAATACCTCCCCTGTGCTGCTCATATCTTTTTCAGGGAAAAATGATTTATGGTTTCTGTCAAAATATTTAGGTTAGCATTTGATTTAATTGCACCTAAATTCTACATTTTTGCAACCAATTTACAATTAACATTTATTTCCCATGCATGAATTAAACCAATTATATAATACAGTAAATCCATGCCTTTGGGAATTTCTCATGACTGCTTGTTTCGTGTCCACCACACAATTCAATTTTATATTGTCAGTAGAGGGAACAAGGTTACAGTCCTCCTGTCAGAGTTATTTATTTAAATTAGAATCAGACTACTCAACTCCCCATGCATCTCTGCTCAAAACCTGCCATTTCTTTGATATTTTTCAATAATACAGAAAACAACTCTTTTGTTTGTGTAATCAGGCGAGTTAAAATGTGTTGTTTATTTTATTCTGGATCATTGCTATTGTACTCTCACATACAATTAGCAGACTCTTTTAGAAAGTTTGAAGTTTCTACAATTCTGAAATTCAAGGTGAACCTCGTAATGTAGGCATTATTATCTACATTAAGCTTGATAAAAATAGCGAGAAAAAAGGTTTTTTAAACCAAGCCTGATGGATGACTTCTGTTATTCTATACTTCCATGTGAGAGGCCAGCCTACAATTTTAAAATCACCTTTTCATAACACACCTTTTCTTGAATTAGATATCCTGTTTGACTGCTTCCCATTCTGGAGATTCCCTTAACTGAGAATACTTTCTCTTATCTCAGACTTCCAATTGGTCCTGACTTTATAAGAATTATATGATTCTGTTGAGTCCGCTTATGACTGTTCATTGTGTAAGCTGTTAAAAGGGAAATTTTCAACAACAATAAATTGTTCCAAGGTCTGTTGTCAAATTGCATAAGCTCTATTCAAGTCACAATACACTTCTGTCTAATTAAAATGTTCAATATGTTATAACTTTGCCAATCTTAAACCATTCACAATTAAGTTTTCTAACCACATTTGTCTCAGGCAATCTCTACCCCTTCACTGTTTTAGCTACAATGGATCAATTATCTCTAAGATTATGGAATCTTGTTTTGCCTACATTAAAAAAAAATATATCATCAACGGGCATGATGCATCTCATTCCTCTGTACAGAAGTCACTGCCTGCTTCCTTATACTTACCTGCCATACCTTGATGGAAACAAAATAAAGGGAAGCTGAATGAAACAAAAAGGAAACTGTTCTCTCAGCAAAAGGGATATGTCTTCTTCACAGGACTCCACCTCCCATACACTCTGCTCTTACCACACCTGCCAGGTGGACCTACAATCTTTCCACTATATCCGAGTCACCTGACTAGTGTTTTGGCCAGGTGTTCCAACTCTGCCTTGGGCTTTTTCCTGCACAATCTGATAGCACAGTCTTAATGCATCCTGCTACCAGCATTGTTGGCCTTCAATCAACTCCCAAACAGGGGCTCCACATTTAGGGCTACTCATCACAAAGGGCCCTCAATTACTTCCTCCCTATTTCTCCTCAACTTAGGGATCCCTTCTCAATCAATTCAGTCCTCTTTGTTAAACTTATCAATTTGTCTGTATTGCCTTTGGTTGTAGCACGTCCATGACTTCCTGGGCGGTATCTTTCTGGCTGGCACACCTCATTATCACAATACCCACGTCTCTCAGAGCGATCCTCATAGGCACTCCCCACAAACAGAGGTTTACCCCATGTCTCGAGCTCAACGCTGATGGATCACATGGGTGATTCTCTTCTGCCAGCTACTCTTCACCAGCATATTCCAATCCTGAAATATGTCCCAGCCTCAGATCAGGTTCACATTGCTCCTGGTCTCCTCTGTGCCTCTGGACAGATACTGCTCACTTCCTAGGAGACAGTGCTTTCCCTTCTCCAGGGCTTTGGGTCTGTGGCATGCTCATATTTGAGTCTGCCAAGCCTCTAGAGCAAGGGCAGACAATTATTTTGGACAGAGGAGGGCGGCTTATTGAGTTTTAGCAAGCCATCAAGGGTTATATGACAGGCAGCCAGGGGCAGATAAATATTAATTTTCTAAATGTTTTAGGGGCTCTGTGGGCTGGATAGAATGGCCTGGTGGGCTGCATCTAGCCTGCGGGACACATTTTGCCCAACCCTGCTCTAGAGGGCCAACTGCACCCAGGTCCCTGGCCCTAAGAGAGAATGCAGCTGTGGATCATGAGAAGCCAGGACACACACTTCTGGGTTTACTACCAGGTGCTGGTTGACAGTGGTGGGGACCCAGCCTGATCCCGGTGGGGATCAGGCTGTGCCTGGGGACCCTACTCATCCCTGGTAAAGGGGCTGCCCCCCCGCAGCAATGTCAGGAGAAGTTTGCTCATGATGGTGTGGTTCCAGCACAGCTCCCAGGTAAGTAAAAGTTGCAGCCCATTTCCCCTGGGGTCCCACTCGTAATGGGAGCCAAGAGCCCTGTTACAACTGTAAAAAAATCTTCAAAATTTGGCAGATGAGGTATTGCCTTAATGTGTGGAGTGTGTCATTTGACATCCATGTGAAAATGTGCCCAAATCTGACTAATTTATACAACAAAAAATAGTTTTCACTCTATAGAGGTTTATAACACTTTGGGAACTAGATTCTCTAATTATACTTGTACTGAGCATGCTCCATCCCCTCATAAGTTCTGTGTACAACCAGAATGTGATAATCACACAAAGTCACTGAGCATATTCTAGCCCAAGACCACAGGGACTGATCAGGACTCTTCCTGTAATAACCCAAATGGATGCTAAGAGTTACTGAGGCATCCATCACAGGACCTGAGAGCAAAAGGACTCTCTTCTTGCATTGTTGTGTACTCCTTCTTCTGGCACCCACATGGTATGGAAGGTAAGAAGAAAGTTATCATACTTGAATGGAGTAGAATGAGAAATGTGGGTGAGAGTCAGGGACAGGAGTCTAAGCTGAGATGGGAAGTGAGAGTAGGAGCTTCTAGGGGACAGCAAGGAGAAGTGAAGGAAAGCGAAATACTGGAAGCCAGGCTAGGAACAAAAAGGGGAAAGGAAAAAAAGAGCAAAGAGGGAGAAGGATACTTAAAAGTAGAACTGGGGACTTACAGGCAGCAGCACAGTCATGCACAGAAAGGGAGCAGCAGGAATCAGAAGGAAGAACAGCACAACAGGGAAATGGGCAGAAACAAGAGGGTAGTAACTGAAGAAGAGTAAAAGCTGGTACTGAGCAGTGGGAGGCAGGGGAAGAAAAGAAGGAAAAGAGAGGCTGCGGGCAGAAGGGTGGAAGTTTGTATAATCAAATCACCAGGTAATGATTTGCTCTCCCAGTAACCAAGTTTCTTTTCCTCTGCTAATTGTCCGTCTGCTACCACTGGGAATTTCTCTCCTGTCCAATTTCACAGCTCTACCCACTGTTTTTAATCACTGTTGTGCCTGCTTCTTTCCTCAGAGCAGATGAAGAACGCCTTGCATTCAAATGCTTGTCTAACTTTATCCCAGCCATGCCACTGGTCCAATAAAGGATATCACCTACAAATATCCTTGTCTCTTGCATAATTCCTGGACCATCCCAGCTACAACATCACTCCAACACTACCTATAATCACTAGGAAAAATCTTCTTACAGAACTTGGAACTAAACATATTATTCCTGATTCTTAGCAACCTTTTGTTGTTTAGCAGATGACACTTGCTGGCAAAGTGTGTGCTCCATCTCCCTGTAGCAGCATGTCCACACAAAAGATAACCTATTACTGTTAATGTTTAGCCAGCTCAAGCAACAGATGGCAGTGATTTTCTTGTGTATCAGTTCTCCATTTGCAAAATGGGGATTATAGTACTACTTCCCTTCTTGGGGTGTTGTGCAAATATATTCAGTAATGCCTATGAAAAACTAAGATTCCATAATGACACACTACTGTATAGAAAGCCCTATAAGGATATTAATAACTCTTCAATGCAGCACACGTATGGTGTACAATACATAAAGGAATAGAGTCATACAATGGACAATGAAGATAAAGTTTTACATAGCCTCTCATTCAGTGAGCACTGTTTCTGTACACCAAATGAGGCAGCAATCCTATGGAAAATGTAGTAACATACAATCATGTAATTAAAGACTGTATCATGTGATTATGTAATTAAACTTCAGGCAACCTTAATTCTAGATTTCTGTTTGACTTTGCAAGCTTAATGATGTTCTTTTAATATACACATTTTAATTTTGAGCTTTTTTGGTGGAATACTCAAAATTTAAAATGATGCAATGGCCTATTATAATCTACTTGATACTCCACTAATCTATGCACCTCACAAGCGATAACAACCCCTCTGACCAATCCTATTCTTCCACTCAGTGTCTCTTGTCTGTTCTTCCACTACATCTCTCTTTTCTGTTGGCTACCTGGTAATTTCTCTTACAGCTTGTTTTTATTTGTATAGAGTTTTACACAAACTCTTGTTCTATCTGCTAGTTAGCTCTGCTGTGCCTGTTTCTCTTCTAGAGACCCAAGGAAAGGTACTGTACTTGTCTAAATCTATCCAAATCATGCAGTTGGTCCAATAAAAGATATCAGCTGCAAAAATATTGACTTCTGCATAGTTTTGCCTCTGGACCATCTTTAGCTACGATATCACTTCAGCACTACCAAAGTTTAAAATACATTCTTGAAGTTTTCCAGCTACTTATTTAACAAGTTCTATATAAAGTGTATTATTTAAATTTTCCCTAAATCTCCAATCCCTAATTGTGTGCTTAGCCATTTTCTAGATTTTTTAAGCTGTTCCACTTATTTTTAGAATAGCTTGTACTAAATATTCATAGTTACTGATAGAGATAACAAGGTTCTTCTGCTGACTCACTCTCATATCAGGTGCCAGGACTCTGCATGTAGAGGCAAAATTATTTCTGCTTACTCACTATAACAAATCAGGTGAATCCTTCTACCACGAGCACAAATTATAAGAAGATTAGTGTATCAGAGGGTTCTTAAAGGGAAAAATACATCAGCCTCAGGAGACAGCAAAAATTAAGGCCTATTTATAAGCAACATAAGTTAATACAAAACCCCAGATACAAGGAAAAGTTTGAAATAATCCTGCAAATATGCATTTATTTTGTCGAGCAGAATAGGAATTTGTCCTTCTAACACAGAGGATACAAATGTATTTACAGGAAAAGAAGTCCTTTCAGCCTCTTAGTGTCTAACCAAAACCAAGGTTATTGATGTAACACTTAATTTCAGTTCTGTGTGCTCTAAACTTAATCTAGCAAGATAATGAGCTGTTCCTGGAGTGCTAGTGAACATTTAATTGCCAGTAGAATCAAGAGGACTTGAAGGCAATCAGTACCTTGCAGAATTGAACCTTCTAAACCCAATACTTACATACAGCTGTTCATAAACTGATGGTTGTACATGGACTATTGTGTGGCAGCAGCTACATTTTTCATCTGGATGCATTATAATTATGCACACAAATATAACTGGATTTAAAAAGTGACTGAATGTAACGTACACCTTGCAGATGATGTACAAAAATCATCTTATTTGAAAGGAGGAGAAGACTAGGCAGATAAAAATATCAACTACTTAATAAGCAACGTTAAACCCAATTTTAGTTTCAAATAATGCTTGCTCTTTTTGTATGTTATTCCATATTATTATCTCCTTGTTGATGTGCCATAAACTATTCTTTTTATTTTTATGATGTTTAGACATACAGGTTGCAGTCAATTCTTCTCCTTCAGATGAATTAAATGGGGAGGGGAAATGTTAGTTTCCAAGGTATTTTTCAAGTACTAAGCTCTGTAGCCTACAAAGGGTGCTTTGGAGCTTATTGTTAACATCTTCTACTGCCAATTTTTCTTGCAATCTGTTTTGGCAATTTGAAAGTGTAGTTTATGTTTGAACAAGTAAACAAGATTAGCAAATGTGCCAATAGATTCCATATAAGGAATTGTTACTCAAATGTATGATGACAGCCAGGTTCTAATCTCAGATGCGCACCAAACAAGCACAATAAGATCATGATTTCTTTTTTCCTTTCAACATGGAGAGAGGACATGCACATGTCAAACCTGAGATGGAACACTATCTCCCTATTCTAAATATCTTTTTGAGGTGCAGTGAGAGGGGAAGAGAGGAGAGGGAAAAATCAGATGATTCATTTTAGGGGCAAATTCTGCCCTGTACAGTTTCATAAATGCAATTGAAGAGAAAATGCAACCAGGAGCACATCAAAATGTGCAACAATTTGCCTAAGAGATGAAACAAAGATGATCTTACATGAACAGATTTTGATTTAAATGGAAACAATTTACTACAACTCAAAATATATTTCTAAGGAAACTGCATATTCACATCAGAATTTAATCGTCAACCAATGTTTAAATATTATTTTTTGTAAAAACAAGACAAGAGCATCTGTTAATTTAATTCCTGGTAAGTTAGGCTAATATAAAAATGGGAGTTCGGGATTCTAATTTTTTTTCTGTTTTTGCAGAATAGATTGAAACCAGCCCTTTGCCTCTTTCCAGAGGACATGGGCAAAGACATCACAACTTGGTTTTCCAGCTCCTGAAAGGCTGTTTCAGGCTCAATATTAGGAAAAACTTCTTCAAAGCTAGGGTGTCCAGACTGCGGAACAGTAGAATTACAATAGAATTGTAATTCTTCTGTTGTAAAGAACTCAGATTGTGTCAGAATGTTTTTGACACTAGGGACTCCTATTTGAAATGTCTTGGTTTATCTCATGAATCATGCATAGGAATTTGCACACCTAACAGTTGCTAATATTGCATAACCCCATAAAAGGACCTCGCATCACCCTATTGAGAATCACTGATCTAGATTCTGGGGTTTTCCTTCATAAATACAGTCCCTTCCATCAAACTGTACCCGTTTGTCTTTTGTTTTCTGTTTGACAAGCATTTATCAGAAACAAACCTGAGAAAAACTTACCATATTTACCTGAATCCAAGACAAAGTTTTTTACCCCCATTCAACATACAGAAAGAAACGCCTCATCTTAGATTCAAGTACAAGGCGGGAGCAGAATATGCAGCTCTGACTGCTGCGCCCCACAATCACCTGCCCCCTGCAGCCTCTGCTCTTATTCCCACTGCCCCTCCTTCCTGAAGCTCAGGCATCAATCTGGGGCCCCACTCTAGCCCAGGTCAGGGAACAAGGAGCATATCTGCTGCCTCCAGCCCAGCCACAAAGCAGCAGCAGCAGCTCTGTCCCAAACTCCAGAGCCAGAGCTGAAGATGCTAAGACTGCAACAGCTGCTACATGGCTGGACTGGGGCCAAAGCAACCACAAGCTCTGTGTTCTCCATCCTGGGACAGAGTGGGGACCATCCAGAGCTGGAACTGGAAGGGGAAGTTAAGTAGCTTTAAGGTGGGGAGGGTAAGAGCAGAGTCTGCAGGGAGAAAACACTGGACACTAAGAACTAAGGACACTAAGAACCAAGGACTTTATATGCTTCTATGGCATATTATAATCTACCTGACTCCTGAATTCTTTCCACACATGAAAGGTGAGAATGGCCTTCCTCCCTTTGATAGACCTTGATCTCCCAGTCATCAGTTTTGTTTCTTCTACTAATTGTATGTCTGGTACCCCTGGCAGTTTCTCTCACCCCTTTCTACAACTGTTTTTTTTTACTATGCGGTGCTTGTACTACTATACTTGTTCTAGCCAGGCCTGATGAAGAATTTTTGCATTTAAAAGCTTGTCTACCTGTATCCTAACCATACATTTGGTCCATTAAAAGATAGATATCACCCTAAGAAGTCCTTGTCTCAATTTTACTAGCTCACCAGTGTGGCTACATCACTCTTAAACTACCATTCAGTTTCTGAGAAACTTCACCCTAATTTTTGCTCTGTCGTGGACCTGTACTTATTCTATTTGTATTAGTCTGGTCTAAGCACTTCAGTGCCTGGTTTACTGCTATGGAAATAGTGCTCAAGACTCAGATTTAACATCTCCTTTTCTTCCTTTGTCCACATCATATTAGCTTTTCATTTTACATTATACTTTCATTACAACCAAGTAGTATCTTTATCTAGTGTCTATAGCATGTAGGAGACAGATCACTATGAGAATGTTCATGAGTGCTGCAGGACTTACTATCAAGACAAAAGAAAATATTTTTTAAAGATCTGCTTCTAGTGAAGACAGCTATGCACAGAGCATGCTCACTTACCCAGTCACTGAAGTTGTTGTACTTTTGTTTCAAAGAGAATCTTTGGGAAGTGTCTGGTACTTGGCAGGGAAAAGTCAAAGAACAACTAAAAATCAAAACATAATATTTAGTCATTTTTTATTTCACTATAATAAAAACCACACAATTTTAGTAAGCAGAAAGAACTTACCTTTCAACCATCTTAATTTTAATTAGATCCTTAATCTAAACTGTTAAACACAAAGTACTCTGTGGAGAAAAAAAATCTGTAAAATAGTTATTCCCTAATTAGTTAAAACTGAATGCAATGCACAATTATCCTTCTACAAAGTACTGCAGTATATCTAAAGATGTTTAGAATAAGTATAATTGATGCAACTTGACTTTTACCATACATGCATTTAATTCCATTGTACCCTTTAAAATGAACAGCTACTAAAAAAGTCCTTTGATTTCAAGTCTACCTGTCATCTATATGTAAAGAAAAAAAATGTCACAACACTTTTTAGCAATGAAGAAATGAGAGGTCAAAATTCAGGCATTAACTGTATTCCCCTCCAAAGACAAAGGAAGCTAGAAAATAAAATAATCGCAACCTAAACCAACCCAAACTTTTCTTTAAATGAAAAGAAATGCTAATGTACTGCGTTCAACAGCCAGGCAATATGGTAAATTAAGCACCAAGGTCCTGGAGGACAACAGATAATTTAAAAAACATGCACGTTCCACATCAGAACAAACCTTTCATGTTGTTTCAGAGAGACAGACAAACCCCAAATGAAACCAGTCAATGTCCTGATGACTGCAGATACCTGGAATATGGTAGACCTACCTTTTTAACTTACCAAGTGAGTGCCCTATCCTTTAACAGCCAGGTATATAAGAGGGTCAGTTGATCTCTCTTCTGTCCACTTCATACAAATCAATAAAAATTATTGGAGTAGGGTTTAATACTTTCTACATGAGTGCTACACCCACTGTGCTACAGAAGCAGTCAGTTTCTGTCACTCTTCCCCTCTTTCTGGTCTATTTTTTTTTTCTTTAAGTGAAACAGCTCTATCAGGAGACACTGATAAAGACCCTAGACCAGGCTTGAACACCATATGGCCCACAGGCCACCACGCAGCCCTCTGAGCTGTTTTCTAAGGCCCAAGGTGCTGCAATGGGAAATGAAAGTAAACACTGTACTTTCGTTTCAGGGGTAGCGGAGAGGTAATGCGACACTGATTCCTGTGAGGTCTTTGAACATGGCTCGCCAGCCCACTGGGTGATAAAAAGTTCATGATCCAGCCCCACATTCAAATAGGTTGGACACCCCTAACCTACAAGCAAGCCAATATAGCCAGGTGGTTAGAACACCCATGTAGCATGTGGGAGACCCAGGTTCAAGTCCCTGATCTGAATCAAAAACAGAGTAGTTTAGACTAGGGACTTAAACTTATGACTCCTACCACCAAGATTAAAGTCTGACCCACTACTCTTCTGGGATGGTCTCTCTCAGTTCATAAATTGCATCCTAGGCAACAAAATCCTATCCTACTGGAAGTTGCAACAAAACTAGTATGCTTCCATGTTAGAAAATTAGTTGTTTCTAATGAAAAATCATTTTGCCTAAAATTTCCCAGCCAATGCTACTCAAAAATATTTTTTCTTACAAGTAAACCAACTTTTATGAAAACATATTTCATCAAATATGTCTTCCTAGTTCTGTGCAACCATCTTGTTTTATGAGTAAAATAAATTAAAAAATACATTTTTTTAAAGTTGCATACAGAGATACAGATGTATCAGAGATACATGATAATATTTTGCATCACTAGTATTTCTTGTTCTTAATTCATCTTGCAAGGCATTTTCCTGGATACTTTTTTCAAAATTAAATATTAGAATCTTCTTGTATTCTAGAACTTCATTTTGTAACCTATGCATATTTTGAGAATTATTGTTAAAAACTGTCAAACAATAGATACAAAAATGTTAACAAAATATTTTTTCAAACAGGAATATTAAATAAAAAAGTACAAAGCATATAACTTTGTACCATAAGCATGTATTTTGAAAACCTTTGATGAAAACTGGAAAGGTGAACACACATTGCCTACGTGCTATGTAAGTGTATGGTATAGACTGTACACCTTTAAGAATATAACACACATAAGTCAGTCAGCAAATTGAATTTCTTCACCCTCACAAACATCATCCAAAACACCACCAACCTACAGTCATGCCTTTTCTTACACATACTATTTCTCTGATCTGCTATTACTGTAGGATATAGTCACATACATTACTGATTTGTTCCTGAGTCCTTTTCAGTCTTTGTAATTCAGGTGTATCAGTCACAATGCTGAATCCTCTTCCTTTGCTTTCTTCAAAGTCTCTTTTGTATTTGACCTAAAAAACAGAAAACAGATTAATAGGTTGCATTTGCTCTTTTTTTGTTGTTTTTTCAATTTAATTCTAGGAATGATTGTTTTTAAGTGAATAAAACACTCAGGGGCCTGGAATTCCACTCAGATGTGGAATTAGGAACAGAGGCAGCACTGCAAGCTTCCATTTAGAATATGTTACGTGTACATTTTAGTCCTTTGCCTCCATCCAACTTATTAATGGTCCTGTTTTGAATTCCAGGATCTAACTTTGTTAGGAGTGGCTTTGTGGCAAAACTATGAAGCTCTTCATAGAAATATAGAAAAGAGATTTGCAGATGGTTATAAATCTACTCAGGCATACTGTATTCTGTAACATGAGGATACTTGCCCAGTTTACTGAATGATGCTAAGCAAGGACAGAATCTCCCAGCGTTAAGACAGTTGGTAGCACTAGAACCATCTTTATGTATTTACCATGTGCCAAGTCTAAGGGTTTCTGTAGTGCTCAGATTGTTTGGCTCTAAAGGTTAAAAGCATTTTTTGATTGAGTAGAATTGTTTTCTATTCTAGAAAATCTAAATATGTAAAGGAACTTTCCTATGTTTTTATATGAGAACTTCAGGATGTTGAAATATTTTTTTATTCCACTTAAGGGGGGAAAAAAAACCCAAAACCTTTTTATATGGCTTTTCACAAGTTACAAAGTTTTAGAAATAATCCCAAAATTAAAATGTTTAAATGATACATATTGGAACTTGTGTAGTTATTTTACTTGTGAATATGAAAGTGCTGTGAACAGAGGTATGGGTTTTCCACAAAATTTTGAATTGGAAAATTTTCTGGAAAAATTTCCAGTGCCCTAAATAGAGTGAGATCTGATTTAGCATGTTTAGTTGACTTATATTTAGTAAACAAAACTAAAAAAAGTACCCCCATGTTAATTTTATGTCGCAATAGTCACAAGTATTTGAACTGAAATATTTGATTAGGAAAAAAAAAAATACAGTCAACTTAATGTGCTTTTAATGTTTATAGTCAAACAAATTCAAAGCTTTATGTGGAGCTGTGCATGATATGCCATGATTGTCCACTCATCTACTTCTACAGAGTTTAACTCTTGTCCACTGAGGTCACTGCAGCATCTCCAGATTCATTGTCACTATCTGTAGAATCACTTGCACTTTAGTTTCAGTTCAGAATTAGATTGATGCAAATATGATTCAGAACTACTTGAACCACATTCTCTTTTGCTAGAGGATGGTTTTACCAATGAGTCTATGGGCGAGGGCAATTTATCATCACACAGCATCCTCTTCACTAATTGTGCTTGACTGATTCTTCAGAAGCAAGAGATTTTGAGAAATAGAAACAAGCTTAGTGGTACATTTATTTATTAGTTTTTCCTCTTTTTTTTATCTTGATTGAGCTGAAAGCCTTCCAGTTCCATTCACAAGAAGCTGCTTTTGGTGGAATGCTTAAGATCCTTGGAGCAATCATGGACAACAGTCCAGAACTATAGTATCTCTTCCACCTTGTGAAAGGAGGCATTCTCTGCTTCCTGCTAAATGATGTTTTTGTTCCAAAGTTTTTCTTTTCCACAGTACTCAGCAATGTCTGTCATCATGGCTATTTCGTCGATATTGGGGACATTCTCAGCTACTTCTATAATTGTATCGAGTGCAGTAGATAGTTCATCTTCCTATAAATGTTGTCCTCTGTGTTGAGGATCCAGAAAGTTTGCTGCCAGATTAACTAGATGAAAGCAAAACTCAGATCTCTTAATAAATGTTTATTTTACTTCTTCCTCTTCTTTTCTGGATAGAGATTAAGAAGGTCAAAGCTTAATTAGATTTTCATTCAGTTATCTGAATATCTCTGGAATATTTGAAAGGCTTGGTACATTTCCTTCAAGTTTCTTGATAGCCACTGAAACTGGTAGTAGCAAATTGAATACTCCTTGAACTCAAACCCAGAACACATCATTGTCGAGAATCTGCTTCCGAATGTTCATGGGAATACTCTGGGATACCGTGATATCTCTTGAAGCACACTGCAAACAATTCTTTGTGCACAGCAGACTATATAAACACTTCGTATCCAAGCCCCATCTAGTTTCTCCTGGCAATAAAAGTGCACTTTCCTTTCCATGTTTCTTTTTCTGTAATTTCTTCAAAGTCCGATTAGCAGCATGATGATTGTTCAATACCTTCACAATTGCTTTGCCATTTGCCAATATTGTCTTCATTGTATTCACACTTACTATGTCCTTTGCCAGAAGATTCAACGCATGAGCAAGACACCCAAATACTATTAAATGAGCATACTTTGCCTTTAATATATGCCATGCAGCTTTCATGTTACTCACATTATTAGTTACAAGGGCTTATTATCGATTATGTAATTTAAAAAAATACATTGTTAAGCCTAAGCTACTTTAGGTGCTTAGTGCAAGCAGAAAAGCAGGATACAAATATTTTAAATAAATAATAGTCCAGAGGTGCATTAACAACTTTTAACGTTTTAAAACAATATAGATGCTAGTCTATACTGCGTGTTGTTTGGCATATTAATGTGTTTACTTGCATGGGATTCCTGAAATAGACTTTTCTCAGATGATGCTGTTCCACCACTTTGTTGTATTAGCTTTCTGTATATGGCTTGTATTCTTTCAGGACAGTTTCTACATGTTATTATATGTTTTTTCATTCTTGTTGACTTGTTGGTATACTTCTGCCCACAATATTTACATCTACCAACTTTCTTCCTTCCTTCAGTGGTTTGAACTTCACTATCATGATGCTACACACTATTTTTTTTCTGATTAGTCATTATGATGACTACTTCAAACCAGAAGCATTAAAAACTAACAGACCTTTTGCAAACACTTCCAACTTTCCCAACTCAAGAAAATAAATGGGACCCTGCTCTGTGTGTTTGCTGAACTGGAAGTAAAACACAAATTAATCACAGTTCTAGTTTTTGTTTTGCTTTCACTTGCAGTCTGAGATGAAATAAGACTTTTAGCTTTGATTTTGATTTGACCTGCACAGCCAATCAGGCGAATTCATAACTAGATTTTCGGGTTGGATTATTATGTGAGTGTATTTACCCTCCTGTTTACAAATCAATAAAACATATATGTGCGCTTTCACATATTTCCTTGGGATAATCACCTGAAAAACATTAATTACAACTTTGACACTGCCAAGCTTGCCTAATATTACATTGGCATCCATTCATTGTTACTAATTAATTTTATGAAACAATGAATTTTTAGAAATGGAAAATTTCCCATGAAAAATAAAGCACTGGAAAATTTTCCAGAAAATTTCCCACCGCACATATCTGGCTGTGGGGAAAAAAATTAGGGTTAAATTAATTGTAGTTCCAAATTTCTCATCTTTTTCTTGCTTACTGCTTACAAAATATATATGGAATATATGTTCACACATGTAACCTAGAGCACTAGAAATTACCTTTCAGACGTTAGTTTGTTTTGTTGTTTCCTGCAATTTTTCTTCCTATTACTCTGGATTCCTATTTCATTTTTTTCTATTACTTACATTGCTGGAAATCAGAATGTGGATCAGTACTACTGCTGCCCAATCAAGTTAGTAAGAAACAGGGTGGTTAAGTGGATCCAGCTTCTTGGTGCTATGCATGCATTTTGTAGAAGTTTTATAAAACCCGAGATGGGTTGGAATGAAGGATTATCTTTGGAGACTAAATACTTTATTCACATCTTTATTAATGGATAAAGAGTATTACAATCTACGCACAGTATTCTTGTTTTGCTTTCTGTGTTTTAGGACTACCTTCCTGCTTTTATATGCTTTCTTAATTATTTAGGAGCTGTTTGTCCACTGTTGGAAATGATGCTAAGATTAAAGATGAGTGCAAAAATGTATATGAGTCGTAAAAGCTGAGGGTTTTTTTAGGATTTCAAATTAGTGTATTCTTCTTACATACAGCTGACAGTGGAGGGTCAGATGGACAATTTTTAGAAATGAAATACGTCAGTCCTGTGCTAATCGATGGTTCTGTCACAATGCTAAAACTTACTTGCAAAACTTCCAGAATCAGGTCTGGATCAAATTCAGAACACTTTACTGTTTGTTCCTGGATTAGGTTTCTTATACAGAGAAAGACAGTGAAGGCCATTAGTCTGGATTCTTTCTACTAACCTCAAGCTGAAACTTTAGAAAGGTTTAACAAAAACCTCTAGTTGGGCCTGTTGAAGACATATGGCTAGTGGCTTGAATCTTAGAAATATGATTTATTATTAATCATGTCATTCTCCACCCATGTAGTGTCAGATTATTCCTCAGTATTTTTTCTCAATAAACTTAGAACAACATGAGCAATGGGATCTTTTCAAATTGAAAACAAGTTTAAATAAGATGGTTTCTAATGGGAGGCACTGAAAAAACAACTTTTGAATTAGATGCTTTTAAGATTTAGTTAAAAATGGATCTTTTAACATTAAATGTAAATTGTAGTCACTGAGTACTTGTCAGTGTTTGGGAATTACATTTAAGACAGGTATGGTACTAAAAGAAAAAAAACCTTGATTTTTTTTGTGTGTGACTTAGCATTATTTTTGAAAATTGATTGCAAAAGTCTTGTATAGTGCATTTATTATCTTGTTATTCATATTTTGGGGTTTTCTAATTTTTCACACCCATTGTTCACAGGAAATTTTAAATCACCTTTAAAGCTATGAAGAAATATTATTTTAGTACTATATTTAGTACTATATGCCTGGAGGAAAGCAGAGTGGATTAGGCTAGTTAAGAAAAGTTCCAGGCTGAGGGAGTGAGAGCAGGCTGGTAAGAGAAACAAGATGGCGGGAGCAGAGTATCAGTTCTGCTGGAGAAAAAAAATGTTGAGGGTGAATGAGGAATAGTGGGAGGCTTGTGGTGGTTGGACCAAGAGAGCCAGAACTGGCATCACTGTTTATGGGTTAGGGGGGAAATAGGGAAATGGAGGTAGAAAGGAGAGAAACATAGTGAACTAGGTGGTATGAGAAAACTGATGTAAGAAAGAAGTTAAGGCAAGGCTGGGTAGATTAAGATGGGATGAAGAACCTACAGTAGGGGAGATGTACTGGGAGTAAGCTTTGGTGACAGAGTATGAGTGAATTAGGAGCTAAGAGAGGTAACTGGGACTGAGTATAGGCAGGAGGGGCGATCCTAAGTTGGGAAGAGAAACTCTGACAACAACTCTGGAGACACAGTTGGGACTGGGGTTCTTTTGAACATTCAACACCTACCAGTTTCACTCTGTGTGCTGAAGGTTCAGTATAGAAGATGCACCTGGATTGGCAAAAAGTTTGTGTTTATGAAACTTGAAGGTTAGCATAATTTGTAACATTCCTTTTTTTGTTGCAAAAGATAGTAGACGTTGAGTGAGAGAAGCAGGGGATTGCATGAAGAGAAAGGGAGGTCTCAGGGTTAAGATAGTTGAATTCACCCCTGGAGAAGAGGATTCTATTTCTGCCTTTGCCAGAGTTCCAGTGTAAAGCTCAATAAATCGCTCAATGCAGATTTTGACAGGCAATTATTATTTGTGTTCTTCACTTTCTGGATTCCAAAGTTGAGATGCTAATGCAGTTGTTTTCAACCATGTTAGACTCAAGGCACCCCTTTGTTAGTCTCAAGACATGACTTGGAAAATCTAAACTTTTACTGCACTTCAAGGAGAAATCATGGAAGTACAGATGTTCAAACTTTTCTCCCACAGATTAAAAATAGCCCTTCAAGAAGAAAAATAAGTCAGGAACAACCAGGTTTCAATGTTTGTGGCTTCTCTCAAAAGAGATCGTAGTCCTTCAGTGTCCACCCTCTCTCCCCTCCCCCTTTTCCCATGGAAACTGTGGTTTTGTACACACGTTTAAATAATTCAGAAGAAGTTTCCCAGATTTATTCTCCTCGTAGAAAAACTTCTGCTTCTTTCTGCAACAGCAGAGTCCAACAAAGGGGACACTGTCTCTGGAAGGGAGAGAATAGGATACTGAAGGACTGTGTTCTCTTCTGAGAGAAACCATACCATGTACAGACACTCACTCTCCCAAAAGAAACTCTCCTATGAGTAATTTAAACCTTGTTGTTCCCAAGTTCTTTTTCTCTTGGAGCAGCCATTTTCACTCTCAGAGAAAAAACATGAAAATCTGTTTTTACACTTATGGTTTTTCCTGAGAGAGCAGTGACTCTCACAAGGTAAACTGAAAGTCAGTATGAAGCCAATGTGTTGCTTGCCAGACTCTACTCCTGCAGCAGGGAGCACAACACCCACCCTTCCTGATTCTCATATTGTGCTGCAGGGAAACACGGGTTTACCATGGGCAGTCTGGGTCAGTCAGTCAGGGCTGCACTGTGCACTGCTGTCATCTATCACTAGGCAGTCTAAGGGAGCTCACAGAGCATGCCAAGATGTGTGTACAGGGTCTGTCCCCAGCTGCACAGTGTCAGCACTGCAAGCTTTCCACTCTTCAAGACCTCAGCATTCAATATGAGCCCAGGACAGCAGCAATTTAAGCCATGGTGAAGCAGGCCCAGATCGGAGAGGGTACGGGAGGTCAGCCCCAGATTCTGGGTGGCAGTGTCAGACAGTGGAGGGGAGGGGCTAACTGGGGCATGAGTGTGCTGAAAGTACAGAGCTGGGTGACTAGGTAGCAGGCAGAAGAAGTCTGGCCTTTGGCTGACTGGGTACAGTTTTACATCCACAGTCAGCTTCTACACATGCAAGTAACTGCAATAAATTATGCCAGCATAAAATAGTACTGTCCCCAACAATAAAAAAAAAAAAATTCCTGATAAAAATAATCCCAAAGTCACTCTGTAAAATACCCCCAAATCCATGTTCCTCCACAAGTAAAACAAAAGACCACTATAAAGACAGAGAGCAAGATAGAGACAGTGATCAGTTGGACAATGTTTTATTGATATAGCTAGTGTTAAAGCAAGTCTCTTATAATAATAAAGTGAGCTCTAAATACATTTCATGAATACGTTTTGCTGCACTCCCACAGGGTGATGGCTCCCACACAAGGGGTTTGCCCCCCCAACAGGGAATTCAGCCCCCCAAAAGGGGATTCAGCCCTCTCACATGGGGTTCAGCCCTGCACAATGGGTACAGGCCTCCAAACAGGGGTTCAGCCCCCACACAAGGGGTATGCCCCCCAACAGGGGCTTGGGCCCCCACACAAGAGGTATGGCCTACAATGGGGGCCAAATGGCACCCACAGGGGCTACCACCCCCCTAGCAAGGCCCACATGCCCCACCCCAGCCCCCCAGTTGCTGCCCCACCTGGCCCCATCCCCCACCATTTGCTGCAGCCTCCCCAATGGCTGCCCCACCCAGCCTCACCTCCCCTAACTTGCACCTCCAGGTCCCCATGGCTACCCCCACAACCCCAGGCACCAGAAAAATAAATGGGAAAAAAAGCTGCTCTTTACCTGAGAAGCAGGGGGGCTCCAGGGCCTCCTGACAGAGCTCCCCAGGCAGTGGGCCCCAGGGTGGGGCTGCTGGGACTGTCTCCATGCTCCGCACTGTGCAGGTGGGGCCCCAGGCAGTCAGACACAGCCAGACTGCAGGTAAGTGTGGGGGTGGTATTTTTAAACTATGGGATGGGGGAGGGGTTGGGAGCCTTGGGGGGCCTGATGGGGGGGGAAGGACCAACCACAGCAGTGGTCAGGGCCTTGGGGAAGCTAATCAGGGTCCCCCCCCATGGTCCCCTTCCCCCTCCTGCAGCCCCCCCAACCCCTTACTCACTGGCACTGGAGCCCTGGTGCTGAAACATGCCACCTGGCTGGCTGCATGTTTCAGCACCAGGGCAAGGGCCAACCATAGATACGTTCTGGCAGCCAGAGCATCTCCATGGAGGACCCAGCCTTCAGTTGCCTCAGGGCATGGTCAGTGACCATGCCCCACTTTTTTAAACATCGATTTTTTGGGGTCTAATTTTCTCCCCATGCTGCAAGTTTGCAGTGCAGGGAATATTTTTTTGTTCCCGCAGGTACCTGTTGCCTGCCTCAAGGGGTTTGAGGAGAGGCAAGAGGCACGTGAGTGCTCATGTGGACACGCCCTATGCGTCTATAACAGAACTATTCCCTTTGTGGCCAGTTCTGCTACCCTTCCATACCTTGCTTTGTGGATTCTGGAATCCTAAAGGATTATAAGCATCATGGAAAGATTCTTTTGCTATTCAACACTGAAGACATAGTCCAACTTATTTCAGCTCCATTTAAGCTACCAGTTGGAGGTATGCTGGAGAGGAGACTATTTAAAGTACAAATAGAATCCTAAATAGAAAAACAAAAGTTTATGAAGTCAACAAAATGGGGGCAAGAGGTAGAGCTGTTCATCCTAATACAAGTTTTGGTTTAGTAAAGACTAATACCCCACAAACTGAACTCCTTGTTAGGTTTTGCCCATTATTCTTGGGGTGGAGGGGACAGGAGAAAGAGAATGGAACATGTCCTGCATCAGTTTTAAAAATGTAGTTTTAGATTACTGATATGCAAGAAAATTAGTCCAGCAGATTTGTTCATTTTTTGTACACTTAAATTCAGATTTTTTTTTCAGTTAAGAACATCGGTTTATTTAAGGATTTCTAAAAGTACATGGGGAAAGTATAGCAAATATAATTTTTATTTTGAACAAAATTCCCAAATAATGAAAACACGCGTGATTATACTGAGAATTACATCACTATAAAGAATAATCCCTCACTCGCTGGAAGAGTTTTTAGTTGTGGTTGATATGACTGTAGTAAAATAATTTTGTAGCAATATTTAACACTTAAGTAATCACTACAAATATTACCTACCCCTCAGTGCAGTCAGTCTTTGACCCAAAGCCCATTTAAAGAACATTACCCATCGATGTCAATGGACAACTGGTTCCCAAACTGTAACTGATCACAGTGTCTCAATATTCAGTCAAAATTCTGTAACTACTGTACCTCTTCTATCAGGCTATGTTTTGATATCCTGTATTGAAGAAAACATGTGACAAAATGGCCAAACTTGTGCCTCATTTCCCAAATTTGAGAGGTCTGCAGCTGACACCAACATGTTATGAACTGGTTTTCAGATACAGAAATGACCAATTCAGCATCAACTATATTTCTATATACAGCTGCAAACAAGATTCTTTGGGTAAGTGTTATGCCTTTTATTAGACCAACTTTCAGGAAGAACAATTTTCCAACTATTTAGTTGATCTAATAAAAGATCACATTTGCCCAAAGAACCTTGTCTGCCTATATCTTTAGACCAACGCGGCTACAACCAAGCCCCTATATACAGCTGCAGCACTTATCAGAACCTTCCAATTTTTCATTCAGAGGCATTTTAGGTGTTACTGAATAGCAAGTAGATTTCCAATATGTACAAAAAAAAAATTATTTATGATGTGTAAGCAATTGATAAGGGCAAGATGCCCTTTAAATATACCCATTATTAATTCCTAGTGAATACGCTTGCTTGACTTCTGCTTGAAATAGCAAGGGAAATGTTGAGAGATGCCTTCTAACAAAAAGAAGGGAGGACTGTTAGTACCAGAAGGTACCCTGCAGGCTGAAAATGACAGCTGGGAAGGAAGAAACACAGTTGAGACAGTGGAGGGTAGCAGCAGGACTCACTCACATCCACAGAAAAAACAGAGATATAGAAAGGAATGTACAGGTGAGAAATTAATTCAGAACCAAAGTGAGTATTAAAAAAAGAAAATAATTACAGAAAAGAAAGATACAAAAGAACAGACACAGATTGTGTATTACAATTGTTATCATAGATGTTAGCTAACAACAACAGGCAGATGGGGGGGGAGAAATGTTGAAATCATCATAGACCTAAAAAAATTTTTAGGGGGAAAAGGGTAGTTGGGGAAGTAAAATAACTAGGGGACCCAAAGAAGACTGTTTACCACTTAATCTGTTCTGAGTTCCTCTGTTAAAACTCCCTTACCATGCATATTAAAAGCAATTAATTTTCTTAACTACCAGAATTAAAGGCAGCAGTCCAACTTTCTTTAAGTGACCAGAGGACTGGAAAGGACATAGTTAGTTACCTAATAAAGGAAAAGAGGAAAATTCCTTCTTCTATATCTATCTTGCTTTTAAGTTTGGAAGATGTAGATTAATTATATGATCACTATTTCACTAGAAGATGCACTTAAAAAGTGCATTTGTGAAAGTAAAATTGTTGTATACAGTTTGTGTACTCTATCCCTATGCTTCATCTAAATCTAGAGAAAAGTTGCCACGTAGTGATAGTCAAAGATGTGTGACATTGCGCTGTTCTCCAAAATACTGGTTTATGATCATTTTTAATCCAATCATAATACACTATATGTGTATTAGAAAGTTTTCCCTGCTAGGAAGACTTCCCATTATCCTTCACTTCATATACAGGGATAATCTTAAACAGCTGAATCATCCAAAGCACGGAAAAGTTTTCAAATGTATTATTGCTGCCTTTCATTCTGAACGTGTACTGTAATAGGTGTTCTTGATCTTGCACCATGCAGCAATGACATGTATTGGCACAAAAAAGTTAATGGCCTTTGAAACAAAACATTCTAGGCAGATCTTAGCAGTCAGACAGATCTTAGCAGTCTGATGACTACATCAGAATGAGATTATAAGAAAAAGGATCATTAAGAGAGAGAGAGAGAGAGGAAAGTTGTCTAAGAGGAAACTCCAGCTATTCCAACACATCTTCTGGATAACGCTTCCTTCTCATCTCCCTCTTGCCTTCCCTTCAGTCTGGTAGAGGGCAGCAAACTACAGACAGACTAGATGCAGACAGAAGTGACAATTTTTGCCCAATCTGGCCTCTGAAAGCACCCTACAGCCCAGACCAAATAAGTCCATGGTTGCAGAGCGCTTTAAAATGGCCCAATCCCATGACAATTTGAACCCTCATTACGTAAGAGTTCAGATAAAGGCACTCCAAAGCAGAGCACCTTCATTAACTTGTGTCTGTGCATGCCAGGAGCAGGGCTCATCTGCACAGCCCCGCACAGCTTCCCGAACTGTTTTCAGAATGGGATGGTATGAAGGGAACAGAGGGAGCTCATTCTAGGGGTTGCCCAGACAGTGCTGAATGGTGAGGCAGGTAGTTTGAAGCCCTCCCCTCCTCCAGCATGGTGGGGAAACCCCAGAATGGACCTCCTTCTCCTGCCTTCTCCCGCTCCCATCCTGAGACAGAACAAAAGCTGGGAGAGAAGGAGCAGAGCTAAGGGAAAAGGCTGCTGAGATGAAGTCTTTCTCCCTGGATCGGTTCCAAACTGGAGCTCAAACCGCATCTTCCCAACCCAACAACTAACATCTATTGGGTCAGAAGGATCAGTCTAACTTATGGGGCTTTTTGTAAAGCACCACGAATTAGACGCAGGATCTGCACTTCTGTTTCTATCTTTGTTGGTAAGCAATAAAGGCTTAAATTTTCACTTTCCACAAGGTAAGAGTGGGCAAACAGACAGACATTGTTGAGCAGTTTTTCCCCAGTAAGTTCCCATCACCCATGAGCTCACTGAACTTTGGAGAACAAAGTTATTCTTTGTTACCTTTTTATTTGATGTCTGAACCACATTTATCTCAATGGGGTCTCAGTCTATGGCTTAGACTTGTTGGCACCACAGCCATACAAATGGTCAGTACAATGTAATCACAGTACCAACCTTTATCAGTACTGGAATTTAGCTTGGACACTCCAACTGATACATGTACTCAATGACCCACAATAGCAAAAGAAGGCATTCTTAGGTCCCACTGACAATAATACACAAGTACTGAGGCAGGCATTGTATATGATAGACCTTTAAAATGTACTACCTAACATATTCTAACTCTAGGCCAGCTCCAAGTACTCAGAAGTATTTTGTCACTACAGGTACCCTTCTATTATATGCTGACTGGCAAAATGTCCCACATATGAATATAGCTTATATTCTTCTAGTAATAGGTTAATCCTACCCCATCTCACCTTGATCAAACCTACCTAAATTGGCAAAAGCATAATTATATATGTATAATTGCATAAGTATCTCTGTGTCTAGGGACTTTTGGTGACACAGCTGTGCCAGTCACAAATCATACATTATCAAATCCCAGAAAGACAAAGCTAAGCTGGCATTTTATAATACAGATCTGGGCTTGGTCTAGACAAGGCCCCAGAGGGAAGACTGTAATCTGCTCTATTAAAAATGCTATTTCCTTCTGCTTTAGTGCCTTGCATTAGTAACAGTATTGGCAGCAGTGAGAAAGCTCCCTCCTGCTCCAAGATGCTGGCTTGCCTTGTTGGAATGATCGTTCATATAAGTGCTGCTCTTCTGTCTCCCATCCGACCTACTGGACTTTCAGAGCAGCAAAGCAAGGAACGATTAGAATTAGTGCTTCAACAGCAGGCCCACTGGCATGAGCAGCAGTGCAAGGTACCAACGCTGCCTTGGGGTTCTTAGCACCAAAGTGGTTTTCACAAAGGGATTGAAAGATCGACAGAAGAACATGGGAGGAAAACAGTGAGATGAATAAGGAATGGTGGAAGAGAGTGTAAACAGAATAAAATTAAACAGCATAATTTAGAAGTTCATGATATTCTAGTGACCCATCACATACACATTCTCTTAGAGACTCTCTCAGCTAGTTTTTCTGTTCCTAGGAGAGTAAAGTTATATTTCCCCTTTCCTTTCTCTTTGTATCTTTGGCATTACTAGAATACCAGGTGGTTTCACTGTTTGGCAACCATCTGGTCTGTCTTCTCTTTGCTAAACCACCAGTACCAAATAAGACAGAAATAGGAAATGATAAATATTAAAATACACATGATTAAATAAACAGCAGGTACTATAAATAATAGGTACAGCTAAGAAATACACTGTAGTGTTAAACATGTTTTAACTTTCCTGCAAAAAGTCTCAGTTGTAAAAAAAGTGACATTGCACATGTGTGAAAGATAAAAGTTCACTTGTGAAATTAATGGGTATGACTTTACAAATCAATTATGAGATGTTTGCCCACACTGCTTTAACATTGCCAACACACACAACACCCATCCTATACTCAGAGTTTTTGAAGTAGTTGGGAATAGATGCTCCAAAATAAGGTGAATAAGGAAAACCAGATGGGGAAGTATTGAAAAATATGGTAGGAAAGGAAAGAACAGTAGGATCAGATCTGCAGGTGAATATTCAGGGTTTATGTATATGCATCTTAGAAAACAAGGCAAGAAAAGATAAATTTGTGTTACTTATTGATAATACCACATCCAGAGATAGATGACTACATAATTCACTGAAGAAAGTGTCCCATTTTTTGTGATCATCACAATCCCAACAGAGAAATATAACTCTATGCCTTGTTGCTCTATTATTGATTCTAAATGTGGAAAGTTTATAATGTCAATTTTCAACAGTCCATTAAAAATGGACCTGCAGCATCTGCAAGCTCGTTCATGTATGTGAAAAAGAACTCTCATTTCTATAAACATAATTAGGTGACTTACCACTTTTGTACATTAGTAAGCAAGCCCACAACAGATGTCTCAAAAATTTGCAAGCATCTTTTAACAAAATCTGGCTCAAAACACACGTTTTTTGTTCTCATCATTTTAGTAATGAAGAGAAAAACAAAGTAGGAGCAGAAAAGTAGCACTCTCAGCAAGGCCAGGCAAAATTTAATAGGAAATCTCAAGGAGAAGATGCATGTTGATGTATAGCGTGGGTCCTAATGACCTACTGGCATTTGCCCTTGTGAGTCTTATTTCAGCTGCCAGGAAAACCAGTAGATGAAGAGAAGGTGAACTGACAGCTGTATTTCACTAGGTTGTTCAATGTTCCATAAATGTCAGCCTGAAGAGTAAAAAGGCTCTTCCAGAAAGAAAAGCATCCTATTTACCACAGCATGTGTACTAGAATTCTTGGCATAATGTTCATTCAAGTGCACTAAATACATTAAGAAGATTAACTACAGACCTATTCTAAGATAAATTTTTGCCTAGACACTTGATTTATTCTGTTACCAGATCAACCTTCTTCCCATTTCCTCTATCAAAGTAGTATTTAGAAAACCTTTGCTTAGCTTGAATCTGGTATCTAAATATCTAAGAGATATAGCCCTTTCAGATTTCTAATCACTTGGCTCCTAAGGCTGGTAATAATTCAAGCTAACAGCAGTAATGATACATAAGAGAGGAAAGAGAGAAAATGCATCATATCAGATGCAAAGCCATCAAGAGAACTTCAATGACAGCTTACAGGATAGAAACCCACAAAGTACAAAAATGCTGTTATAATGCAGCATCCTACAAGGCTCTGACTACACTGCATTGGCAAAGAAAAATCCTAGATTATTTAGAGGAGTCAAGCATAGGACAATGAAACAGGCAGATTGTTTTCTAGGGAGAACCTAACCATTTAAAAACTGGCTAATAAGTAACCATGTGTGGTGCCTGCTGTCTATCACAAGTAATTGTCCATGTGCAGTCAAGAATCTGAAAGGCCAGAAATTCCAAAATACACCTCACAACAACATAAGACTCCTAAGGTATCAAGTCCAGTCTCCAGGTATCACAGGCAACCATGTTATGCAATCCCCGTTAGAAACTAACTGAGCTGTATCTTAAAAATCTTGGCTTCTCTATTATTATTGGAAGGTTGTTCCAAACTCTCACTCCAATGGTTACAAATCAGATGATTTACAGTCCAAATATATCCATGCTACTTGCACCTATTTGCTAGTGTGCCAGCATTGTCTTTTCCTTAAACAACTCTTCTTCTCTGCAGTTGAGGTGCTTCTCATCACCCCTCTCTCTCCTACCCCCACACCAGATAAGATAAAAGACTCCCTATGCCTGACAAAGGGCGACTGCGCCTGAAAGCTTGCTAAAACCTTTTTTTCATCTACTCAGTTTGCCTAATAAAAGAGATCACATCTACCCAAAGAACCCTGTCTGCCTATGTCCTTAGAGCAACATGGCTACTACCAAAAACCCAGAAAAATATTTTTTGATTCCTCTCATACAACAGACTCTTAATTCCCCTAGACAAACTCTGCATCTGTTCCAGTCTCAGTCCATCTTTCTTGACCACAGATGTTTAAACTTGTACAGACTGTTCCAGATGAGATCTGACCTTGTTCAGAGCCTTTAATATTTCCCTCCTCAAAATACATTGATGTGTCCTAGGATCTCACTTGTCTTCTTCGCAACATCACATAAGAGACTCATAGACATCTTCAGATCAATTTACACAGGTAGGACTTTTCCCTTCTCTGTTGTCTCTACATGGATTTGCTCACATATTGTGAAGTACTACATATTGTTATCAGATATTTCTGTATGTGGAGATATAGTTCATGAAAAATAAGTATAACCTGGTTGTATTTCAACAAAATAGAGTCACTTTGGTGAAACGGAGTTAATCAATACATATCAAATAAAGATCATCTTATTAAAATTCTCCACGAAGCTCATTTAAAAAGTCCTCAGAATTTCTTGGTTCCTGGTCTCTTTGATGTGGTATTATTAAAGGGCTATGTGTAAACTATTCAAGTCCTTGAATAGTGATTTCATGCCAACTCCAAGGCTCTCTCTACAGGTTGTTCATGTCTCCTGTTATTTGAAAGTTGAGAATCATTTACAAAAACTCAAGGCATACTGATTGTCTCTGTCAGCAAAATATACCTGCACTGCTGTAAAGTTTGTTAAGATGCAAAGTTTCACTATTCAATTATAGTATGAAAAACCTACCAACCAGACTGAAATCCTCACTTTCTAACGTTCTAAGATTTCCATCATTATTTAGAGTAATTATCAACAACACTGCACCTCTCTTTAATGGCATGCTCTGTAAACTTAAATCTAGTTGGACTGACATTTAAACATAACACAAAATCTGTTTTTTTTCTCACTCAGAAGAGAAAAAAAAATCAGCAGGTAACCATTCAGCATTGTTGCCAATATATTTCATATAATACCAATCCACATAAATAATTACAGATGTCATAATTTAGATGGAGCCAGCCTGATGGCACAACAGCTTTCTATAACCTTTTCCACATTTAAACCTTGGTTTTTAGATGCAAGCAGATTCAAGAAAATGGCCCAAGCTGATAGAAAGTGAAAATAGAAGCACCTCTGCTTACTTTTTTATATCAGAAGGGTATGTGCTGTTTCTACTATTACTAATTAAATTCTATCTGATCAGTGAAACATTTCAGCCTGACTTCCATCACCTGTGCTACAATAAGATTGACACTAAGATGTGAGGCAAGGTAGACACACTTGAAGGGAGATAGAGGCTGCAACTAGATTTAGACAGACTACAAAAGCAGGCAGACGAGACTAGGATGGGGTTCAACGTAGACAAATGCAGGGTGCTGCACCTTGGGAGGACTCCACAGCAGACATACAGGCTGAGGAGTTCCCCTCTTGAAAGCACAGAGGCGAAAGGGATCTTGGAGTCATTATTGACTGTGAGATGAACGTGAGCCGCCAATGCCAGACCACAGCCAGCAAGGCCAGCCATACCTTGCCATGCATCCAAAGGTGCATCTCAAGATGGTCCAGAGAGGTGATACTCCCCCTCTATGCAACTTTGGTTAGGCCGCAGTTGGAGTGTTGCATCCAGTACTGGGTGCTGCACTTTAAAAGGGATGTGGCCAGCCTGGAGAGGGTTCAGAGGAGGACCAATCACTTGGTGAGAGGAAAGCAGGACAGGATCTATGAGGAGAGACTGAATGACCTGAACCTGTTCAGCCTCAGTAAGAAGAGGCTGAGGGGGGACCTGGTGGCTGCCTACAAGCTCATTGGGTGGGGATCAACAGCAAATAGGCAGAGCCCTTTTCTCCCCAGCACCACCTGGGGTGACAAGGAACAATGGTAATAAGCTGATGGAGAATAGGTTTAGGTTAGA
>JAGPOW010000261.1:230736232-230748724 GCA_030014935.1 Caiman crocodilus
CGACCAGGTTGGTCTGACAGGACCTGCCCTTAACAAACCTGTGCTGGTTGCCCTTCAGCATATAGTCCCCTGCCGGTCCCTCACAGATGTGGGACTTGACAATTTTCTCAAAGATCTTTCCCAGAACCGACACTAGCACTTGACCCACACTCAGCTGTTCCAGGCCCCAGGCTCTCCCATTACCGAGCAAGCACAGCCTCTCTCCCCAGCCCTGCTTCTAGCCATCTGTTGGCTGCATCCATCCACCTCCTCATAGCCAGACCCTCACCCACCCAACAGATGCTGACTCCATAGGCACCGCTGTGCAGGGCCAGTGCCCCCAACATCAGTGGGGGGGGGGTCTCATTCTCTCCAAAATTTCAGATCCGCACGCTATGCCTCCTGCTCAGGCTTTGTGGAAGACCTGCCTCATAGTCTCACAGATGTTGTAAACGATGCATGCAGCATTGATGAGTTGTGGCAAGTCCTTCTCCTCCACCTCAAGGCATGTGCTGAGAGCCTGCCAGCATGCAGTGAGGCAGCCAAAGGTGCACTCCATAGTCATATATATTACCTGCTCAGGCAACAGTTGAATGCTCTTTTTGGTGGTCCATCTAGAGCTTTATAAGTCAGAGCATAAGAAGGTAAGCTGGGTCCCCAATGATGAGGAGAGGGATGAAAATAGCACCAATGATGAAACCAGGGACTCCAGGAGCATGGCACACTCAGTCTCCATCATCTGGGGGAGGAAGGAATTGCCTAAGACATAATTATTGTAGGCACTGCCCACCCAACTGGTGAAGATGTGGGTGAAGTGGCCCTGGAGATCAACTGTGTCCTGCAGGATACAGAAGTAGCCCATGTAGTTGATGAATGCCCAGACACTTTGGGACAGGCATAGAGTAGAGATGTGGGTGTCATCCATGGCCCTCACATAGTTGGGGAAGCCCATGCAGTGGAAGCCAATGATCACCTCTTGTGAGCTGACGAGACAGATGAGATGATTGGCCAAGACATTCTGCATGACCAGACATACCTCCCAGATAGCCCTTCCAGCCATGGACCTGCCCACACCAAACAAATAGTGGAGACTACAGGAGGTGACCAGCTTCACAATGACAATGGCCACCCACTTCTCCAAAGTGAGGGGTAGATGCATGCTGACATCCTAGCATACAATGCAGGGAGCTGCCCAAGCAATGATGTCCATGAAAGTGGCCTAGCACATGAGGAAGGTCTGGACCCACCATTCCGTTGTTGTTGGTGGCATGGGCCCAGAACTGCCATTCCATGCACTGGAGATGGTCTCAGAGCACCCCACCATCCGTGGTGTCCTGGGTGGCCTCATCCTCAACAGCCATTTGGAAACCATTACCCCAGTTCAGGATGCTTGGCAGGCCCAGGGTGGCCCCAAGCAGGCCAGCTGGCTGCTGGATCAGAGGCAGGAAGTCTCTGAGCCAGCAGGAGGTGAGGAGCCATGGCAGAGTGTAAACAGGCCGGGATATGGAGGCACATGCAATTCATGAAGATGGGTACTTGCTTTGGGCCTCTTCTTGAAGCCTCAGGGCAGAACACGAAAAAGGGTCCACAGTGATGTTGCAGGGGTTTGTAGGGGTTTGGGACATGATTCCCTGTGCCTGGCAGCCTATCAGTGGTGGCACTCAGCTGAACTCAACAGTCTCCAGCAGCCTGGAGAGCCTCAGCCTGTTTGCTTCCAATCTAAACTAGGCCACTTAGAGAAACCCATGTTATTTAAATCGATCCCTTCCCCAGTTTTTTGAACATCTGTACATTGCTGTAAGAGATAACATGCTTCCCTAGCACCGCACTGAAAACAAAATAACTTGCATTGCTCTCACTAATCAACTACCATTTTAAATTAGCTGAAAATGACCAGAAGTTACACACAATCAATGAAAATAGAAAACTATTTGTCTCAGCCAATTCAGCAACATATTTATCACCAACAAAAAGCATTTCATCAGCTCCACCTAAGAAATCAAAATTCCCTTTGAAACTTACTACTACTGCAATTACTACAGCAGCAGTAGGAGTCAGTGGAGGAAGGGAAGAGCAGAACGTCATGCCAGGATAGCAGTTCAGTCTTTTCATTAGCAGGGCCACCCTTACATCTGGCCAGTGTGTAAACCTTACTGAGCCATGTGGACAGGGACAGGGAGATAAAGACCTTAAGGTAAAGGACCCCTTTCCTAGAAGGCTGAATAATACTCCAGCAGCTGCACTCCCATCTTGAACACTGAATTTTTTGTTGATATGTTTCAACTCTTCAGGTCAGGATAACTGATACTCCTAACTTAAAAGAAGATACAATAGGTCCTTTGGCATCTCTTCAGAAGGACTAATTCAACAACTCCATATATAAGAACACAGAAACGTATAGGTAAGCTTTTTGAGATAGTAAGCCATTTTGTAGGTAAGCTTTTTGAGATGCTAATATATGGATGTGCAAAGAGGGAGCAAGTGAAAAATTTTAGCAGGCTGTTTGATTAATTCTAGTGGACTGATACTATCAACTAATCTCAAGCACTCGTTAGTCTGAAGATAGCTGTCTGGAGAATTTGGGGCCTTAGGTCCTGTTCCAGGGTCCCTCGGAGTAACTCTGAAAATTACTGTGAGAGCCATCAATGGTTTGACCTGCTTTTAGTTATTTTCCTGTATCTCCCTAAGATGCTTACTTGAAGGAAAATATTTTTGCCCTTGTATTGACTGTCAAACATTGTCTTAAGTGTTCTGTACAGTCATATTAAGTTTGGCTAATACTTCAACCAGAAACTCTCTCAGGTCAAATTTCTGAGAGTCTCTAGAACAGCAAGCAGACTAGTGATCTGAGCATTCACCTGGAAAATGAAAGACCCGGGTTCCAGTCCCTGCTCTAAAGCAGGCAGAGCAGGGATTTGGGCTTGGGTCTCCTACATCCCATTTAAGTGCTAAGCTTCTAAACTGCTAGCTATCCTCCTCCACTCCCCTCCCAAAATCCCCAAAAACTGTTTAAAATGGTCTTGGATTTGTTTTGGAACAATTGTGAAAACATTGAGATTTCAAAAAAAAACCCATAATTCTAGTTTTCTGGCCAGCCCTAGAAAGTTTTCCTAAAAGTACCAATCCAGCCAAGCTAAACAACAGGCAAAAGACACTGATGCCCTCCAGGTAGGAGAATCTGTCTTCCAAATTGTCTTAAAAGTGGTTTATGGGTGGTTTATAGTTTATGGGTTCCTTAGGTAAACACAGCTTTCTGAGAGATCACAGATTCATAGTCCAGGCAGTATCAGTCACATAAACCTAAGGCTTTCTTGGGGAATGACCTAGACCACTCTCTCCTTCTCTTGCATACATCAAACTGGGAAATGTGGCAGTGAAGCTTTTCCTGGGGCATCTCCACACTTTGTCCCTGATGTGCTTGAAAAAGCTGCAGGGAGACAACTGCCAAAATGGTTTCAACTACAGCAATTCCATGCTTGGCACGTGGCAGTGAGAATATGTGGGCAAGACATGCTCATAAGCATCCCTCTCAGTGAGCAAACTGCAAGAACAATGTAGATGTCTCCTTAATCCTAGATGCAGAAGAACAGTAATAACTGGACATGTACAAGTCCACAGGGCCAGATACAATGCATCCCAAGGTGCTGAGGGAGTTGGTTGATGTGATTGCAGAGCAATTGGCTGTTATCTTTGAAAACTTGTGGCAATTGGGAGAGGTCTGGACAATTGGAAAAGGGCAAATATTAGTGACCATCTTTCTGAGATCCTCCTCCTGCTTTTGTTTCAAGGTAATCTGCATCATCACAGATCCTCACAGGAGGCGAGAGGCTTCATACCAGCTATGAACTGACTGCCCAGATGAGTTTTCCATCTATTTACTCCTCTGTGAAATCCTATGAAATATGAACTTTCATTTCTACCCAGGAGAACTCTTACAATCTTCTCTCCAATGCCTTATGAAGGGTGTTTGTGCCCAATAGCTTGCAATTAAAGAATTCTCGTGCACTGGGCAACAACAGCAAACACTGCCAGGTACAGCAAGCAGGGGAGGGGGGCGCAGCTGTTGCTATCACGGCACAGCCCCAGTGGGTGAGCCTGGACCTGGCGCAGGGCCCAGGCTGGCAGTGGGGCAGGTTACAAGCTGGTGCTGAGCATGGGGTGGGGGGGAAGTGGCCCCTCCCCTGCCCCGTGGCTGGCACCCTGTGCTGTAGCCACTTGCAGCCCACACGAGGCTGCCTATGGCTGCTCAGGACAGTCCTGCGCTGACTGTGAGCAGCTGCAGAAGGGAACACAGCCATGGGGTGGGCGAGGGACTTTCCCCCAGTGCTCTATACTAGCTCATCCCCAGCCCTTCCTCCCCTCCCTTACCTGAGCTTCCTGCGCCAGTGCAGCCACATGGTCCCAGGCCAGAAGCCCCTCCTGGGGCTTCCAGCTGGGGGGCAGGGCCAGGGGGGCCCTGCTGAAGGAGCCTTCCAGGGCTTCCCCTGGGTCCTGCTGCCCTTGGTTCTTGTCATCTTTGACAGGAAGCAAGGACAGATAAATTTTAATTTTCTATATTTTTTTAGGGGCCCTGCAGGCCAGAGAGAATGGCTTGTGGGCCGCATTCAGCCTGCGGACCATATTTTGCCCACCTCTAGGTTAAACTGTTCTTAGTGATGACAGATGACAAGACAATGAGCAATGTTCTCAAGTTGCAACAAGGGAGGTTTAGGTTGGATATTAGGAAAACCTTTCACACTAGGAGGGTGTTAAAGCACTGGGTTATCTAGAGCGGTGGTGGAATCTCCATCCTTGGAGATTTTTAAGGCCCAACTTGAGAAAGCCCTGGCTGGAATTATCTAGTTGGAAGTGGTCCTGCTTTGAAAAGGGGGTTGAACTGAATGATTTCCTGAGGGCCCTTCCAACTGTAATTTTCTATGAGTCTATGAACTAGCAGAGACCTTCCACTTGCAGACAGAACAGCAGCAGAGACTGGGACAAGAAGAATGGTATCTGTTCTTGGCCTTGCTCTACATCCACCAAATATACGGAACAGCAGACTTTCTGGTATATCTCATGCAGGAGTTTGAATCCATACAGCCACTTGAGACACTGTGTTTAACTGACAGGCACTGATACAACTCCTTTAGTTTCTGTGAATGCTTCTGAGCAGTTCGGGGAAGGGAAAGCTGAAGTAGGACTGCTGCTCATGACACTGACACATGCAGAAATAGAAGGCCATGGAGCAACTTACACAAGTTCTGGTAAGGCAAATCAGCAGCTGAGGCTGGAAGCCAGAACAGGCAAGTCAAAGTAGTTGCTAAGCCCAGCCATGTGAAGGGAGAAACACAGTAGACAGTGTTTATTATAGACGGGATTTCAGTTCAGGGAAGAGATTTGGGGCAAATAAGGATGCTGCATGTTTTACCATAAATTTTCCATGAAGCCAGAATACTTGCTAACTGCTGGCAAGTTAGAGAGAGGACTATTCCTTCTGCAAAGGCAAAAAGAATAAACAGCTCCAGAGACAAACTGCCAGTTCAGTAGATTATTTAGTCTACACACTATACTTTGGGAAGCAGGAGGTCTGGAAATTACCTGTTGCTTCAACCAGAAGGCAGATGGAAATGAGGAACCTGAACTTTGCTAACACCTGCATACTTCCAGTAGCTATGGAGCTGAGGAAATCCAGCAATGGTGAACAGCAATGGATATGGGAGATGAAAATAAATGCCTTCAAATTGTTGTTTGGAAACAGATTGCTCTATGAAAACCTTTTAAATGGCGCTGTTTGACTCCTTAATAACATAATTTTAAAGTGTTATAAAGAGAAATCCATTTCCTATTGACTCTCTAAGAACCACCATTTTTGTAGCTTGTTTTGCCCTTGTCACATCACATAAGTTTGACAGACTGGCACCTGAGATTGGTCCTAATGGACTCTTGATAGAGGAGCTGATGCTCAGATTCAGAATGCCACCAATAATTTATAATGCTTTAGATGAAAAACAAAACCAGGAAATTAACAAAAGTGCCTTTTCTGTCACATAACGGAGGATGGTGCTTTTCCTTGAAGTACTGCCTGCATTCCTCTGTAAAGTAGATACATTCTAGAACACTACAGAGCTAGGAATCCTGCTGCTAAAAAGGATTCTGCCAGTTTAGAATTGCAAACATTTGAAATGTCTACAGCAACACCACAGTGTTGAAACATTTCATAAAAATATACATTTCTTCCTTTCCTGCACTCTCCCCTATGCCTTAGGACTCTACAAGCAGCTGAGATGAAGGCTTTGAGCCTGAGGTAAGGCAACATGGGGCCTAGGTGCTAGGGATTGCCAGTGTCATTGATAACTCTTCCTGTGCCAGGAGTGCACAGGAAGGGCAATCTTGATGGAGATACACTGGTGCCTGACATTGGAAGCAGCAGAATCTTATACAAGATAGGAAAAAGATCATGAAGCACCCCTCTATCTCCAACTCATGTGTACTGCCAGCTGGATGGTGACCTGGCAGCAGAAGCACTACATGTGGCAGAAGCTGGGGTATCAGACCCCACCAGGAAAGTGGTACCTAGAGAAAGCACCTTCCCCAGGCTGAGTAAAGGGAGCATGAGGGCCACACTGAGGAGGAAGGGAGGCATCTGATGTCAGCACCACCCTGGTTTTCTCACAGTTTGAAGGGAACATAAATGCTCCCCCCCAGGGACCCCTTTATCTCTTACCTCTTGGGTAGCAGTCTCTGTGACAAAGAAAACAATCACTTCTCCATACATTTCAGAGTCCACCATAATCTGAGGCCCCTAGAACTAAAGCCACACATAGGGTTCTACATGAGGAGTGGTAGGGACTAGATGGCAGCATACTGATAATGTTGAGGAAGGGTCCTTGACTGCCCAAAGGGGTGTGGACAAAAACAGTAGAGGGGTCAAGTGCAGTGGCTACAGGTTTTCCTGCAGTTGCCTTGGACGGCTCTAGTGAGCAGTGGAGCCTACAGAGATGGGGAAAAGCAGGATGGGTGGGGTGGCAGCTGACAAGGCATATCTGGTTGGGGTTTAGTGTTTGTCACAGGACTTTTGCCCTTCCCAACTGTATAGGAGGCAGCAGCAGAGAAGCCCTTACCTTCATCCTGCTTTGGGATGTGCTGTGGCAAACTGAGGGGTGGTGGAAGACTGGACAGAGGTATCCCACTTTGCTCCATTTTGCTATCTCCTGGCCCATTTTCTAGTGGTGATAGTGGATTGCAATATCTGAACTATTACTAAATGCTGTTTTATTTGCTAATTTCCTGCATGTTTTATATGGTGTTGGTATACCTTGGTGGATGTTGCCCAGATCAAAGAAAGAAGGAAACTGAATCCTACTTTGGGAAAGTGGAGCTGGGAAGCATCATAGCCCAGCCTCTGGCACAGATCTTTGAAAATTCCTGTCGCTCTGGTGTAGTGCCCAAAGACTGGAAGAATGCCAATGTGGTGCCTATCTTCAAGAAAGGGAGGAAAGTGGATCCAGCAAACTATAGAAGTCAGGCTGATGGGCCTATCTCAGAGAAGATCTTAGAAAAGTTTATTAAAGAGGCCATCTTTAATGGACTGGCTGATGCCAACATCCTAAGGGATAGCTAGCACGGGTTTGTTGTGGGTAGGTCTTGCTTGACAAATCTAATTTCTTTCTATGACCAGGTGACCTATCACCTGAACAAGGGAGAAGAGATTGATGTCACATATTTTGACTTCAAAAAAGTCTTTGATCTGGTATCCCATGATCACCTCTTGCCAAAAATGGCCAATTGTGGCCTTGGGTCCACCACAAGCCGCTCCGTGGTTGGACCCAGAGGTAGTAATTGATGGAAGTCAATCATCATGGTGCCCTGCAACTAGTGCCGTCCCCCAAGGCTCTGTCTTTAGACCCATATTGTTCAACATCTTCATTAATGATGTGGACACTGGAGTTAGAACCGGACTGGCCAAGTTCACCAATGACACCAAACTTTGGGGCAAAGCATCCACACCAGAAGACAGGGGAGCGATCCAGGCTGACCTGGACAGGCTCAGCAAATGGGTGGATGAGAACCTGATGGTGTTTAACACCAAAAAAATGCAAGGTTCTTCACCTTGGGAGGAAAAACCTACAGCATGCTTATAGGCTCAGTAGTGCTACACTGGCTAGCACTATGGAAGAAAGTGACTTGGGGGTCATCACTGACTATAAGATGAACATGAGCCTGCAGTACAATGCTGCAGCTAGTAAAGTGACCAAAACGCTGGCTTGCATCCACAGATGCTTCTCAAGCAAATCCCGGGACATCATTCTCCCCTTGTACTCAGCCTTAGTGAGGCCACAGCTGGAGTACTGTATCCAGTTTTGGGCTCCACAATTCAAAAAGAATGTGGAGAAGCTTGAGAGAGTCCAAAGAGCCATGTGCACGATCAAAAGTCAGGAAAACAGACCTTACGATGACAGGCTGAGAGCCATGGGGCTCTTTAGCCTGGAAAAGTGCAGGCTCATTCACCAGAGCACCCCAAGGGATGACGAGGTCAAACAGTTATAAACTACTGCAAGACCATTTCAGGCTGGACATAAGGAAGAATTTCTTTACTGTCCAATCCCCCAAGGTCTAGAACAGCCTTCCATTGGAGGTGGTTCAAGCACCTACATTGAACACCTTCAAGAGTAAATTGGATGCTTATCCTGCTGGGATCCTATGACCCTAGCTGACTTTCTGGCCTTTGGGCAGGGGGCTGGACTCGATTATCTTCCGTGGTCCCTTCCAGCCCTAATGTCTATGAAATCTATTAAATCTATGAAACAGAAGGAGAAATTGTACTTCTAAGGGCATTCCTCTCTATGCCATTCCCAGGAAGCATACAGGAAACTGAGATATGCCTCAGTGAATTCTTTGTTAGCAATATTTTGTTCCTGTTTACTTACCAAGTAAAAAAAGGGCACAACTTTGTGTTTACAAAAAATGGCATAATCTGTCAACTGGAAGAAATCTGTGTTAACTCTCACTTCCCAAAGTACTCTGTGGCTCTCACTTCCCAAAGTACTCTGTGGCTTCTCTGGAGATTGGATACAGACAGAAATAGTGATAGCCAATCAAGAATTTTTGAGAAAAATCTGTGTGTTCATAAAGAAGGACTTCTTAAAAAAAATTCAACAACAAAAAATTATGTAAGTTTTAAAAACTGTTCAAATATCATATGCTGACATTTTAAACGAACAATTCTATTTTACAATTCAAAATTATTGTATATTTTGAAATGTAGGTTCATTTATTGAAAGACAAAAAAAAGTTTATCTGAAAGGAACTGTTCCAAAATGAATGAGAAGACAAATTTCAGGTGGCCTATTCTGAATTTGTTTCACCTTCAAGCTCAGGAAATGTGATAAGATTTTGACTATTGCCCTCATTTTGGCAGAAAAAAAATTAGCAATCTCAGAAATCATTTCAAAGTGGAAAAGCCATTCCTTGCCTATGTCAAACTTTGGAGGAGGGGGCACACAGGCTCTGTTCATCACTTACTTTCTGAGGTCCCTTATTTCTAATAGGAAACATATTTCTCAAATTAAAAACATGCTAACCTGGGACACCTGAAAATGTGATGGTCACTACCTTGGCCAACCCCGAGAACTCAACTGATGACTTAGAGCCAGAAGGATTGTTTTCATTTTTATTTTTAATTAATCAGATCTTAAAAATTACAATATTTTAAGAACAAACTCTTATCTAAAGGCTATTCGAATCATATACAGCTATGCCACACAGACACACAGATCAGCAGTATGGTTTAAATCCTCTGACCTTTAAATCCTTAGTTTAGACCAGCATTTCCCAACCAGCATGCCACAGCACACTGGTGTGCCATCAGGCATGTGCAGGTGTGCCACGTTATTTTTGGCTGAAGCCACACCCCCTGCCTGCTGCTGCTGTGGGCACAGACAGATGGGAAATGTGGCCCCAGCCCAAAATACCATCCAGCTGGTTGCATGCAACCCATCTCCAACAGCATCTAGCTGGCTGCGCACCACCCCCCACCTCCCACCTCGTGTCTGGCATGCCACTGTGCTTTTTTGTTTAGGTAAGTGTGCCATGAGACAAAAAAGGTTGGGAAACACTGGTTTAAACCATTACTTCTAGGACTACAGGAGTAGCTGTCAGTTTCTGCAGCACAACCCCCTTCAGGAAGACTTGATTCACTTTCCCAGTGAATTTCTCATATAATAAGAAGTAAAATTCTAGTGGTCAGAAATCAGAGATTCTATCCCTAACCCTGGGAGAGGAATGTAGTTTGCAAGAGTATCAGATAATAATCAAAACTGATTTAGTCACTCTGAAAGAAAGTATAATGTAGTGGACAAGACAAGGGTTTGCCATGTTAGATGTACTGCTTTTCAGTAAATCTAGGCAATTATTTTCTCCCCAAAACATATTTCTGGTCACCAGAAAACTATCTGCAAAGTTGGCCTCAAGTCATCTAATAGTTTTAGGGACAGATTTTAAAAAATTGCCAGAGGAGGAGGAATGGAAGCAGTGATGCCAGTGATTGGATTGCTCTGTTAACTGGGGAAGCAAAAGACCTAGAGGAAGAGCAAGCAAGAGGAAGCAGCAGGGGAGATGCTCTCATACTTCCTGAGAAATCAGGGCAATCAACTAGTTACCTCAGGTGTCTGTACACAAATGCACAAAGCCTGGGAAACAAACAGGAAGAATTGGAAGTCTTTGCACAGTCACAGAACTATGACATGATTGAAATAACAAAGACTTGGTGGGACAGCTCACATTACTGGAACACTGTCATAGATGGGTAGAAACTGCTCAAGAAGGACAGACAGAGGAGAAGAAGAGGAGGAGGAGTAGCACTGTATATAAAAGAGCTGTATGATTTCTCAGAGCTCCTGTATGAACCTGGAAATAGGCCTGTTAAGAGTCTCTGGGTTAGGATAAAATGACAAGGGAAGTCCATTCTAGCCCATAGGAAAGGTAGTATCATAGTGCTTAGGATCAGAAGGGACCCAAACAGATCATCAGGTCTGAACCCCTGCCCTGGGCAGGAACAGGTACTGGGGTCATATCACTCACCTCAGCCAAATATTTGTCCAGCCTTCTCTGGAAGACCCCCATGGTAGGAGAGAGTACCACCTCACTTGGCAGCCCATTCCAGAGCCTGGCAGCCCTAACTGTAAAGTAATGTCTCCTGATGTCCAACCTGAACCTTCTAACAATTTGTGGCTATTATTCCTAGTAACCTCAGGTGGTGCCTGGGGGAACAAAGTCTCCCCCAATTCCTGCTGGTCCCCCATGGTGAGTTTGTAAACAGCCACCAGATCCCCTCTCAGCCTTCTCTTGTGGAGACTGAATAGGTTCAGGCTCTTTAGCCTTGCTTCATAGGGCCTGCTCCACTGCCCCTTGACCATGAGAGTGGCCCTCCTCTGAACCCTCTCAATGCTAGCCACATCCCTCTTGAAGAGCAGCGCCCAGAACTGGATGCAGTACTCCAACTGTGGCCTGACCAATGCCACTTAGAAGGGAAGGATCACCTCCCTGGACCTGCTTGTGATGCATTTGTAGATGCACAACTAGGTGTGGTTAGCCTTACTCACTGCTTCCTCTCATTGGTAGCTCATGTTCATCCTGGAGTCAACAATGACTCCAAAATCCCTTTCTAACCATGTTAACAAGAAGGGTATTCCTCAGCCTATAGGTGTTGCTTGTTCCTTCTCCTTAGATGCAGCACTTTGTACTTGTCTACATAGTAAAAGGGCTCAGCAACCCCATTGGCTCAACAGGGAATTCATGGACCTCCTACATCTAAAAAGAGAAGTTTATAAAAGATGGAAGACAGGAAACACCGCTAAGGAGTATTCCACACAGGTCTGCACCTGTATGGAACAAACTAGGGAAGTCAAGGCTGTAACTGAACTCCATCTGGCAACATGAATCAAAGACAATAAAAGGTCCTTCTTCAGACACGTTGGAAGAAAAAAAAAAAATAATGAGGGCGTCATTGGACCCCTGCTAAACCAAATGGGGCAGCTGACAACTGGCACCCCAGAAAAAGCCAATTTGCTTCATGATTACTTTCCTCTGGTCTTTCATCAGCCCAAAGGGACCACCCTGCCTAACAAGATGTGGGATGACCAGGGTGAGAGTGAAGATATGCCCACCATTAGCATAAATCTTGCGAGGGTACACCGTGAGAGGCTGGACACCCACAAATCAGCTGGTCCAGACAGATTGCACCCAAGAGTCCTAAAGAAAATGGCTTACATCATAGCCCAGCCACTGGCAAGGATATTCAAGAACTTGTGGTGCTCAGTCGAAGCACCTGAAGACTGGAAGAGGGCCAATGTGATACCTATCTTCAAGAAAGGGAGGAAGGAAGATCCAGGAAACTATAAGCCAGTCAGTTTGACATCAATCCCTGTAAAGATTTTGGGGGGGGTGTAAAAAAAAAAAAAAATAAAATAATCAAGAAACAACATGTAAACATAAGGCAAAATGAGTCGTAATAGACAAAAAGGCTGTGGTGTGGGT
>JAGPOW010000261.1:230748824-230766579 GCA_030014935.1 Caiman crocodilus
ATCTTGGGGGGGGGGGAAAAAAAAAAAAAAATCAAAGAAGCCATTAACAACAGGCTAACAGAAGGCCACATGCTGAGGAATAGCCAACATGGCTTTGCTGTGGGTAGGTCTTGCCTGACCAATCTCATTTCCTTCTATGACCATGTGATGCATCACCTGGACAAAAGGCAAGAGGTTGATATCATACATTGGACTTAAAAAAAAGCATTTTACCTGGTGTTCCATGGTGTCCTCATGGACAACTGGAGAACTGCAGCCTCAACTACCCTACAGTCCAATAGCTGGGGAACTGGACATGAGATTGGACCCAGAGAGTATTAGCTGACGAAACTGAATCAACATGGCACTCAGTGACCAGTGGTGTCTCCAAAGGCTCCATTCTCAGACCTATACTCTTCAACATCTTTATAAATGATCTGGACTCTGATGTCAGAAGTGGACTGGCTAAGTTCGCTGATGACACCAAACTATGGGTAAGAGTGTCCACACTTGAGGATAGGCTGGTGATCCAGGCTGACCTCAGTAGGCTTGCAATGTGGGCAAATGAAAATCTGATGGCATTCAATACAGAGAAATACAAGGGTGGGGGGAACCTGCATCACACTTATAGGCTCAACAGGGCTACATTCACTAGCACTGTGAGCAAAGAGACTTGGGGGTCACGATTGATAACAAGATGAATATGAGCCCCCAAAGCAATAACGCAGTCAGCAAAGTAAAAACTCTGGCTTGCATCTACCTAGGCATCTCAAACAAGACCCAGGAAGTCATCCCCCCATTACATTTGGCCTTGGTGAGGCCACATCTGGAGTACTGTATCCAATTCTGGGCTCCACAATTCAAACAGGATGTGGAGAAGCTTGAGAGAGTTCAGAGGAGAGCCACACACATGATCAGCGGGCTAGAGAGCAGGCCTTATGAAGTGAGGATGAGAGCCATGGGACTCCTTAGCCTGGAGAAGCGTAGGTCCAGGGGTGACTTGGTAGCAGCATAGAAGTACATAAGGGGTGTGCATCAGGATGTGTGGGAATGCTTGTTCACCAGAGCGACCCCAAGAGAAGACAAGGACCAAAGGTCACAAACTTCTGCAAGACCATTTTAGGCTGGACATAAGGAAAAACTTCTTCACTGTCCAAGTCTCCAAGGCCTGGAATAGACTTCCCCCAGAGGTGGTGCAAGCACCTACTCTAGACAATTTCAAGAAACATTTTGGTGCATATATTACTGGGATCCTTTGACCCTACCTGATTTCCTGTCTTTGGGCAGGGGGCTGGACCCAATGATTCTATGAGGTTCCTTCCAGCCCTAATGTCTATTAAATCTATAAGAGAGCAATAAGAGTGATATCACAGTGGGGGTCTGCTATTGAACACTAGACCAGGAGGAAGTAAGAGGTAGATGAGGTTTTCTTCAAGTAGCTAGGAAAAGTTTCCTGATCACAGGCTCTGGTTCTCATGGGGGACTTCAATCACTCTGACATCTGCTGAGAGGGCAATACAGCAGTGCACAGGCAATCCAGGAAGTTTAAGAATATTGGGAACAACTTCCTCATGCAAGTGCTGGAGAAGCCAACTAGGGGCCATGCCCTTCTTGATCTGCTGCTCACAAACAGGATGAATTGGTGTGGTATGTAGTATGGGTGGCAATTTGGGCAGCAGTGACCACGAGATGATAGAGCTAAAGATACTGAGGAAATGGAAGGATGAAGACCAGCATAAATAAGGACCCTAGAATTCAGAAAAGCAGACTTCAACTCGTTCAAAAAATTCATGGGCAGGATTGCTTGGGAAGCCAATCAGAGAGGGAGAGGAGTCCAGGAGAACTGGTTGTACTTAAAGAAGCCTTACCGAGACTGCAAGAACAAACCATCCCAATGAGCAGGAAGACTAGCAAGTATAGCAGAAGACCAGCTTGGCTTAGCAGGGAAATTCAGTAAACTAAAATCACAAAAAGGAAGCTTATAAGGAGTTGAAACTTGGACAAATAACTAGGGAAGAATATAACAGCATTGCTCAGGCATGCAGAGATAAAATCAAGAAGGCCAAAGCAAAATTGGAGCTGCAGCTAGCAAAAGATGTGAAGGGTAACAAGAAGGGTTTCTACAAGCATGGCGGTAGCAAGAGGAGGATCAGGAAAAGTGTGGGTCTCTCACTTAATGGGGGAGGCAACCTTGTGACAGAGGATGCAGAAAAGGCTGAAGGTGCTCAATGCCTTTTATGCCTCAGTCTTCACAGGCAATTGTGCCAGGCAGCACAGTCTGAGGAGGAGGTGAGCAACCCTCAGTGGTGAAAGAACTGGTTAGGGACTATTTAGAAAAGATGGATGTGTACAAGTCAATGGGGCTGGATGAGATGCACCTGAGGGTGCTGAAGGAGCTGATGTGCCTGCAGAGCCATTGGCCATCATCTGTAAAAACCTGTGGCGATCAGGAGAGGTCCCAGATGATTGGAAAACGGCAAACATAGTGCCCATATTTAAGAAAGGGAAAAAGGAGGATCCAGGGAACAACACACCAGTCAGCCTCACCTCAGCCCCTGGAAAAAGCATGGAGAAGATACTCAAGGAATCCATTTCTAAGCGCTTGGAGGAGAAAAAGATGATTAGGAACAGGCAGGTGTGAAATCCTTTCCACTTGATAGGGTGCATTCGGAGGTCACTCCTCCCAGGGTTAGCCCATGTAACAGGGCTCCTGCTTGAGTCCCTGTTACAATGATATAACTAGTACTTGTGGATGCAAGGAGGCCAGTAGATGTGGTATATCTTGAGTTTAGCAAGGTTTTTGATACAGTCTTCCACAACATGTTTGCAGGCAAGCTAAGGAAATATGAGCTAGATGAATTGACTGCAAGGTGGACAGAAAATTGGCTGGAGCATCAGGCTCAGAGAACAGTAATCAATGGCTTGATGTCTAGTTGGCAGCCAGTATCAAGTGGAGTGCTCCAGAGGTTGGTCTTGGGGCCAGTTTTGTTCAATGTCTTCATTAACAACCTGGAAGCTGGCATAGAATGCACCCTCAGCAAGTTTGCAGATGACATCAAGCTGTGGGGAGTAGTAGATATGCTGGAGGGTAGGGCTGTTGCCAGTAGGTCAAAGGAAATTATTATTCCCCTCTATTCAGCACTAGTGAGGCCACATACTGTATTCAGTTTTAAACCCCTGCACTACAGAAAGGATATGGCAAATTGGCAAGAGTCCAGTGAAGGGTAACAAAAATGGTTCAGGGGCTGAGGCACAGGACTTCTGAGGACAAGCTGAGGGAATTGGGCTCATTTAGTCTAGAGAAGACTGAGAGGGAATTTAATAGCAGCCTTCAACTACCCGAAAGAAGAGTTCAAAAGAGAATGTAGCTAGGCTGTTCTCAGTCATAGCAGATGACAGAACAAGGAGCAATGCTCTCAAGTTGCAGTAAGGGAAGTTTAGGTTGAATATTAAGAAGACAGTAAAACACTGTACCAGGTTATCCAGAGAGGTGGTGGACTCTCCATCCTTGGTAGTTTTCAAGACCCAGCTAGGCAAAGCTTTGGCTGGGATGATCTAGTTGGGGAAAGTCCTGCTTTGAGCAAGGGGTTGAACTAAATGACCTCCTGAGATCCCTTCAGACTCTAATTTTCTGTAATTCTATGTTTCTAACATAGTAAGGGCACTCTTCTCGTAAATGGATGTGGGTAAAAAACTCATCAGGCAAAGAGGCTACTGAACCATCATTTTCTACATCCTCAGGAAGTGTCAAAAACACCAGTCAATTAGTTAAAGAGGGAACCAACATCATGACCACTTCAACTATAGATCTTGCCCTTCATTCCCTCTGTTTTTCTTCCAAACAAACAAAAGCTGAATTATTTTGTTGTTGCCCAAACTTATTGGGGGGGTGGGCATTTCCAATATCTTGTGGGTCCACCAATCCCCTAAATCAGAGGCAAGCAAAATATGGCCCATGGGCCATTCTATCTAGCCTGTGGGGCCCCTACAAAGTTTACAAGATAAATATTAATCTGTTCCAGGTTCCCTGTCAAAGCTGACAGGACCCAGGGGAAGCCACCAGGAATCAGGAGAAAGGCCAGCACAGCCCCGCCCTCCCCCCACCTACCCAGAAGTCTCTGCCTACCAGAGCTTTCCTTGCACATGGCTGCTCCAGCACCATGTGGCCCCAGCTGCATCACTGGACTGCAGGAGCAGGGATGTGCTGGTACCCTGGGGCCAGGAGAGGAAGGGGACATTGTGTGTGTGTGTCCATGCAACTAGGGGATGGGGAGACAGAGAAAGAGAGAGCAATGAGGGAAGGAAGGGGAAGAGAGAGACAGACAGACAGACAGACAGTGTGTGTGTGTGTGTAGTGAACAAAGCATATTGTACATGTGTGTATGCATGTGTGTGTACTGAACAGTGTGTGTGTGTGGGGGGTATGTGTTTGTGGTATGTGTGTGGTGTGTGTGCATGCGCGCACACAATGAGGGAGGGAGAGTGTGCTTGTATTCATAAGGTGAGTTCTACAAACCCCCACACCCTCACATATCCACACACACCCACATGCTCCCTCCTCCATACCCACACCCCACACACCTATGCACCCTCACAACCCCCCCCCACACTACTCACATACCCAGAGCCCTCCACAAACCCATACCCACCCCCTCATGTGACCCACACCCCCACAGTATACAGGAGTAAGACTTCATTTTAAGCTATTGTGCAATCGCCTCTATCTACATCACATGAACGCATGTAAATCAGGACAAAAATATTTTTTTGAAATCAAAATTAATGAATGTTGTAGATGTTTGATTTTTAGAATATAATTTGGTGCTTTTCTGGTTCTTAGATGGCAAAACCCCTTGCTTCCAGTGGCAAAGGTTGGAGGTTAGAGGGAGGGTCTTCTGGTCCCGAGATGGCAACCAGGGGGCATGGCACCTGTCAAGGGGCGGGGCTACCCATGCGGTCCTTAACAGCTTGCCAAAACTCGGTAAGCAACCCTCCGCCCAAAATAATTGCTCGCCTTGGCCTATAGTGACCAAGTTCTCTGCCAATATATTCAAAATTGGGGGTTAGGGAGAGTATTCTGAAACTCCTTAAAGTAGATGTGAATTCCTGGCTGCTGTTCTGGAACTCTCTCCTATACTACATGGAGGTCTAAACAAAGGAAAAAGTCAGTTTTTCTCTTCTTCTTCCTCCCGTAAGTGAACAACAGCATTCACACCACAGCAGATCTGTAATCAAATAAGGTCATTTCCACTTGAAGTGTATCATTTCCTTATGATCAAAAAGTTATTAAATCAATATAAATAAAGACTGCTAGATACAACTAACATGCTATAGAGCAGCACATGAAGAACATCAATATAAATATTTTTTACAACCCTCAGACTGTTTGAATTTTCTAGTGAAAGGGATGCAAGGAAAAGTGAGATAATCAGTGACACTTTTTAGGCAAGATGATTTGAGCCTTATTTTCCAGGAAAAAAATCATTTTTCATCAAACTTCGATGCACTTCGATTAAGGCTCAAAGTTTACAGTCTGTGCTGTGTTTTGCCATTTCAGTAACATTTCTACAACGTAAAAAGGTTTAATGTTTCAGTTAAGCTGAATGCTGTGACACAATCTTAACTATCCTGAACCTATCATTTCACCAGAATAAAATGAAACAAATTGCAACCCATGTAGCTATTTAAATCAAAAAGAAATTAACTTCCACAGATCTCTAGTTTAAAGATGAATGCATCCATAAGTCACAACAGAGAACTTCAATTAACTCCATTTGGGTCCATCAGTCATACTTCAAACACAACAGATAAAAGGCCAATATCCTTCCATTATAAAATATCATTACAAATACTGACAGCAATATTTTTCTTCATTATTCCTGTTCGCCCACTTCATCTACAAAGAGCTGTTTTTTGGTCACAATTCTGCAATTATTCATATCAAGAATTTTACAAGTAAATCCAGTAGTGAGACTATTTTCCTATACAAACAGCTACCACAAAGATAAACAGAAACGAAATATATAGTAAATTGCTTTATTATACAACAGAACTATTTCCATATTATGCATGAAATCAAATAGGAAATCAAACTTGTTGGAAAACAAATATATCAAGATGTTAAACATTTAGTGGCAATAGAAACAATGAGTTGCAGATCACTGAACAGCATCAGCAAGTAAACATCCATATTTTATCTGGAGTCAAAGAATTATGTATCCATTACCACCATTTTCATTGTTAACATCCAGGCTGATCATAAGGAAATCAAGGAAATTCATCTGGGACATCTGGGATACTGCCTTTCTCCCCTCCTTCCCCCCACGCTCTTATAAATTGGCAGGGATGGTGCAGTGTGCCAGGCAGACAACAGTAACAGCCTGTCCACCAGCAGGGTGCTCCATGCCTCTCCGACTCCTGGCCAGACTGTGCCCTGTGCCCCTGCGTTTCCACCATTGTTACACATTACCCTTAGATGATACAAAGGGCAGGAAGCCAAGGAGCATTGGGGGAGCTTACAAGTATGTCAGTGAGAACAGGAAGTGGGAAGCTGGGGCAAGCAGGGGCAGTGCAGGCCTAATCTGGACAGGTGGGAGCAGCACGGACCTAGTCCAGGCAGGCAGAGGCAGCCCAGGCCCAATCCTGGAGCAGAAGAGCCTATACAGGACAGCCAGGCAGCCATGATGACTCCTTACCACACCTCTGCTTGCCTGTTCTTTAGCAGGAGGTCAAAGCTGTGCACCTTTAGAGAAGGTATTAACCCTTAACATGCAACTGCTTACACCACATGCTAACTTTAATATTTCCTAACCTTCCTTAAGAGTTAACATGTACTAACTGTCACGTGTAACTACACCGATGAACTGGTTACTCTAGGGCATGAGAACCCCTTGGGCTGACTTCAGATTTTATATATAAACTTGTGAAAAACCCTGAAAGTAAGATCAGGATTGTGCCTCTGAGTCAGCCTTGGTATTCTGCCATACCAATCATTTTGTTAACTAACTTTGATTGCTATTGAATGCTAGTATCACAGAACACTGGCATTACAATGAGAAGTTGTTAGAAAAGTGGGCCTGATTATATAATATTATGAGACAGAAGAATTAAATTGATTACCTGACTTTGCAATTCACTCTGTTGCTTTAGGCGAAGGTTTTCAGGCGTATCAGCCACTGTAGTGAAGGATTGCTTTGGATAATGTCTAGAAAAAGAATCACAAAGTCAAACAGAATATATGTAGATATACTAAAGAAATTAAATAAATCCATATGCTCTTTGCCACTCTAGTTCAATTTACAACTCCTTTTAAAAGTAAAAGTAGTTACTGCAAAAAGTTACAGTAAAAATATTTTAGTCCTACATTGCACAAGATACAAATAGATTTGCATAATTAATCTGGAATCCATTTATATCCAGTATACCCTCTCTTTGCATACACTGATTTGTATAAGGTTTATTTTGCATACTATAAAATAAAACAATCTGTTTTTAATTTTGTTTACCCCTACTTGTTTTCTATATTGTTAAACTGAATTAGAATCAAGATAAGATGCCTTAAAATAGAAATATTTGTACAAATTAACAAATGTTAAATAAGTCATTATGTTTAGAATTCATAGGTATTTTGAATACAAACTATACTAGTACTGAAATCTAGATGATTTACTGTGGTTATAATGACATTCCAGGTACAGAAAGGTCAGACCTTTTAATGTTAATCATGTCAACACACTGCTGTATGTAAAAGGAAATTATATCTAGACCAAAGGCTGCACTGGGGAAAAAAATCTCCACATTGAAGGTTACTTTGTATCTGTCCTTCAATTGACATTTCACACCTCTTCATAGTACATTTGTTATTTTTATGTACTTTCACAGATACCGTCAATACTCAAGACATTTCATTTTATGTGGTTTTATCCTAAGTCTCTCTGTTGTCAGTTACAAAATAATTTATATTATATGAAAGATTTATATTATATGAAAGACTGGAAACAAAACTATCTGCAGGTTAGCACAATATTTGTTTTATGAAGCATCTGTACAGGGGGAGAAATTATTCTAACAAACTTGTAGCCCAGGAGTGGGCAAAATATGGCCCATGGGCCAGATCCAGCCTGCAAGGCCACATAGAAAATGTACATTTATCTGCTCCCAGCTGCCTGTCAAAGATTTCATAGACATTAGGGCTGGAAGGGACCTTGGAATGTCATCAAGTCCAGGCCCCTGCCCAAGGGGCAGGAAATCAGGAGGGGTCACAGGATCCCAGCAAGATAAACATCCAAATTTCTCTTGAAGGCATTCAAAGTATGTGCTTGAACCACAGTATTCCAAACCTTGGGGGTTCGGACAGTAAAGAAGTTCTTCCTTATGCCCAGGCTGAAACAGTCATGAAAGAAGTTGTGAGCATTCGATCTTGTCATCCCTTGGGGTGCTCTGCTGAACAGACGATTCCCCAGATCCTGGTGAGCACCCCTGATAAATTTACAGGTGGCCACCAGATCACCCCTGAGCCTGCGCTTTTCCAGGCTGAAGAGTCCCATAGCTGTCAGCCTCTCATCATAAGGTCTGTTTTCCTGACCTCTGATCATGCATCCGGCTCTTTTCTGGACTCTCTCAAGCTTCTCCACATTCTTTTTGAATTGTGGAGCCCAAAACTGGACACAGTACTAGAGCTGCAGCCTCACCAAGCCAGAGTACAATGGGAGAATGACATCCTGGGATTTGCTTGAGAAACATCTATGGATGCAAGCCAACGTTTTGCTTGCTTTACTAGCTGCAGCATCACACTGAAGGCTCATGTTCATCTTGTGGTCAGTCATGACCCCCAAGTCCCTTTCACCAGTAGCACTAACCAGCATAGCACTGCTGAGACTATAAGCATGCTGCGGGTTTTTCTTCCCAAGGTGGAGAAACTTGCATTTTTTGGTGTTAAACACCATCAGGTTCTCATCCACCTATTTCCTGATCCTGTCAAGGTCAGCCTGGATCGCCCTCCTATCCTCAGGTGTGGACACTTTACCCCAAAGTTTGGTATCATCAGCGAACTTGGCCAGTCTGCTTCTGATGCCAATGTCCACATCATTAATGAAGATGTTGAATAGTATAGACCCAAAGACAGACCCTTGAGGGACCCCACTGGTCACAGAGCACCATGACGGTTGATTCCATCAACCACCACCCTCTGGGTCCTGCCGCAGTGCCACTTCCCCAGCCAGCAGATTGTGGTGAGGCCAAGGCTGCAGTTAGCTAGTTTTGCTAAGTGGTGATCATGGGATACCAGATTGAAGACTTTTTTGAAGTCAAGATATACGACATCAATCTCTTCTCCCTTGTCCAGGTGATAGGTCACCTGGTCATAGAAGGAAAGATTAGTCAAGCAAGACCTAACCACAACAAACCTGTGCTGGCTATCCCTCAGGACGTTGCCATCAGCCAGTCTATTAAGAATGGCCTCCTTAATAATCTTTTCTAAGACCTTCCCCAGGACAGAGGTCAGGCTGATGGTCCTATAGTTTGCCGGATCCACTTTCCATCCTTTCTTGAAGATGGAACACCACAATGGTCTTCTTCCAATCTTCGAGCACTTCACCAGAGCACCAGGAGTTCTTGAAGATCCATGCCAGGGGCTGAGCTACGATGCTCACCAGCTCCTTACGTACCCTGGGATGTAGATTATCAGGGCCGGCTGACTTGAAGTTATCCAGCCTATCAAGGTGTTCTTTCACAAGGTCAACATTGATGGAGGGTAAGGAATCTCCCTCACCCAGGCCTTCCTGTCCCATAATGGGCATGGACATCCCTTGGGACAGGTGAAAGACCGAAGCAAAGTACCCATTTAGCAAATTGGCTTTTTCAGGGGCATCAGTTGTCCCATCAGGTTTAGCAGGGGTCCAATGTTGCCCTTGCTTTTCCTCTGGCTCCCTACATATCTAAAAAAGGACTTTGTTGTCCTTGATACTTGTAGCCAGCCTTAGCTTTCCTGGTTTGGGCTCTACAGGTCTGGACCAGTGCAGAATGTTCCTCCTTGGAGGTGGATCCCATCCTCCATCCTTTGTAGGTCTTTCTTTTTAGATGCAGGAGGTCTGCTAGCTCTCTGCAGAGCCAAGGGGGCTGATGTGCCCTTTTGCTGCCTTTCCTCCAAGTTGGGATAAACTTAGCTTGTGCATCCAAGATCGCTCCCTTGAGGAGCAACCACACATCCTGAACTCCCCTCTCCTTTGGGTCATGGTCCTTTAGGGCCTCACTGACAAGCCTCCTGAGCTTGTCAAAGTCAGCTTTCCTGAAGTCAAGGACTTCTATATTGCTGACTGACTCACCAGCTTTACAGTGGATGGTGAAGGTGATCAGCTCGTGATCAATGTCACGCAGCTTCCCTTCGATCATTAGGCTGCTGATTAGGTCGTCGCCCGTTATCAGTACCAGGGAGAGCAATGCTTTACCTCTCATCGACCCATAGACTTCCTGCATCAGATAGAACTCATCCACACATGAAAGAAAGCTTTTTGACTGCTTGGATCTGGCCAAGTGCTCTTCCCACAAGATGTCAGGGTAGTTGAAGTCTCCCATGACAACCATGCACTGGGAGCATGCCACTTCAGCTAATTCTCTGGTGAACTCCTGGTCAAGCTCTTGATCTTGGGTGGGAGGTCTGTAGTGGACTCCCACAATTATGCCCCCTGTGCTGTGTTCCCCATGGATTTTAACCCAGAGGATCTCCAGTCATCCACCCTTGCAGGGACAAGTAGCTTTCCTTGACATAGAGAGATACACCCTGACCCCTTTTGTCCACTTGATCTATCCTGTACAGGGTATAGCTGTCTATACTTGTGGCCCAGTCATGGGTGGAGTCCCACCAGGTCTCTGTTATCCCTATGACATCATAATTATTTGTGTTAAGCAGGAGGACAAGTTCGTCCTGTTCATTCCCAAGCTCCTGGCATTTGTGTACAGGCACGCAAGTGTCCTTTTGGGTTCCCTTGCCTTGCCCACAGATCATTCCAGGGTTGGGGCAAGGGTGAGCTCTCCTAAGTGCCTTGGCCTTCTAGTTTTGCCAGGGTTGCTCAGCGAGTCAGCAGTCATGGTAGTCCCCCCATCCCTCTGCAGGCTTAGTTTAAAACCCAGTGGAGCAGATCAGCCAGTCGAGCTGAGACGAGCCTCCTCCCCAATAGAGAGAGGTGGAGGCCATCCCTTCCCAGAAATTCACTGCTTCTCTCACCAAAGGCCAGACTGTGGTCATGGAAGCCAAAGCCTTCCTGATGACACCAGCACCACAGTCTTCGGTTTTACGACCTCGATCCTCCTCTCCCTCCTCAGCCCGTAGCCCAAAACTGGAAGAATCAAGGAAAACACCACCTGCTCCCCCAACCCCTTAAGCCCTGCTCCCAAATCCCTTTAGTGCTTCATGACCTGGATGGGATGTGTCATTTGTGCCCACATGGATAAGGAGCATAGGGTAGTGGTCAGTGGGCCAGAGGAGCTTAGAGTTCTTCCATGTAATGTCTTGGATATGGGCTCCTGGGAAGCAGCAGACTTCCCAGACTAAGGGGCCGGAGTGGTAGATTGCCCCCTCAGGATGGAGTCTCTCATGACAAACACTTTGCATTTTGTCTTAGGGAGAGTGGGGGAGGTAGCTACAGTTGAGCCTGTGCTGCCTACAGGAGCTGGCAGCTTAGCAGGCTCTGCTGGGGCTGCAAGAGGTTCATACCTGGTGCAAAGCTCCAGCGGGGCAGGGACCTTGGTGACGCGGGCCTTTGGGCCCCTGGCCACATTGGTCCAACCCTCTGGCTGGACAGAATGTGAGGTCCCTGAGTTCCCCCTTGTCCTGGAAGGTGACTGCGGTCTACCCTCCGTCTCCAGGGGAGAGATGACGACAGGACCCAGGGGCAGTGGGACCCAGGGGGAGCCAGCAGGAGTCAGCAACAAGGCAGTCTGGCCCTGCCCCATCCCCCCACCCCCAACCGGAAGTCTCTGCCTGCTACAGCTTTGGGCCTGCTCCAGCATCATGTGGCTACATCACTGGACCGCAGGAGTATGGAGCCCATGCCGGTACTTCAAACCCAGGAGAGAGATGGGGTGGTAGTATGCGTGTGCATGTGCGTGAGAAAGAGTATGTGTGTGCATTCATATGGTAAGTCCCACATGCACACTCCACCACACACATGCACCCACACCCCCACTCACACTACCATACATGCAGACCCCACACCCACTCATATGCCCCAGCCACTCATCCCCCACAAAGTCCCCCCACAAACCCCATACCCACCCACACCCCACATATCCACACACACCCACATGTTCCTTCACCCCAGACTTACACTCCCACACCCTCTCCCACACCCCACATACCCACACACTAACAGCCCCCACCCCCTCCATAATATACAAGAGGAAGACTTCATTTTCAGCTATTGTGCAGTCACCTCTGAGTACACTACACAAACGCATGTAAATTAGGACAAAATATTTTTTTAAATCAAATTAATTAATGCTGTAGATGTTTGATTTTTAGAATATAATTTGGTATTTTTCTGCTTCTGAGATGGCAAAACCCCTTGCTGAAAGGAGAATTTCTGGGGGCAACAGGTGGGACTTCTAGTAGTGGGGGTAAAAAGGACTTCTAAAAGGTCAGAGATAGGGGGCGGGACTTCCAGTCCCAAGATGGTGACCAGGGGACAGGGCACCTGTCAAGGGGCAGGGCTACCAATGCAGCCCTCGATAGCTTGCCAAAACTCAGTAAGCGGCCCTTCACTCAAAATAATTCCTCGCCCCTGTTCTAGCCTGAAGATTAAATCCTAACTTAGAGAAGAGGTGGCATGAGACACCTAGCTACACTTTTCATAAGCAACAGTAACATTTCCAAATAGAGTTCTCTGGTTTCCAACCAAAAAATTTTTTTGGTTTTTGACTGTTCACTAAAAAGCTGAAATATTATAAGAACATACCGGGTCTGACTAAAGGTCCATTTAGCCTAGTATCCTGTCTCTGACTTTGAAAGAGGCAGATACTTTAGAAGGAGAGCACTGAACGTGGCACATTTAGAGTTAGCAATCCTTTGTTCATTGCCCTTTCTGGCATCCACCATTAATGATTTAGAGATGCCAGAAGATACATCCCTGACTGTTCTGTTTAACAGCTATTAAGATATCAATCATTCATGAATTTGTCCAGTCTGCTTTTAAACCTGACTATACTTATCTGCCACTACAAACCTCCTTTGGTAATGAGCTCCACAAGTTAACTACACGCTGCATAAAAATATATTTTCTCTTGTTAGTTTTAAACTGGTCTCCTGCTAATTTCATTGCATGTCCCCTGGTTATAGTAGTCTAGGACTTGGTGAGTAAGAGTTCCCAATTCACTTTGCCCACACTTCACTGTTTGATAATCCTTTCATATCCCCCTCAGCCTTCTCTTTTCCATACTGAAGAGTCCTAACCTTTTTAGTCTTTCGTGGAATAGCAGTTGCTCCATACCCCTGATTATCTTAATTGGTTTTTTGTACCGTTTTCCATGAGGAGGGACCTATTTTCTGACTTGTTTTAGTATTCTCTATCATAATTCATAACAATGGAAACATTTTATTCATTTTTTTTAAATATATATATGCACTCATATTCCATGCTTGTATTCCTGTTGTGGGGAAATTGCTTGCATCTCTGAAGAGGAAAGCATCTTTAAAACTGCAGAAGCTTAAGGTGGATGAAGCCAGCTAATTTCAAAATTTACTATTTTCCACTGAATTTTGGAACAGATAAATGACCAGGCAGCAGCTTGTAGAAAATATTATATTCACAACTCAACACAAAAGAGGTCAAGCCACTCTAGAACATCATAATTATATCAATCCAACTCATTTTGGCTATAAAATGGAATAAGCACATTGTTCTAGAGTAGCCAAACTTTGCCTTATCCCGTCTCTTTTCTCAGCTGATCTGTTAATAGAAAAAGGAGATGTGTACAAGGGCCCTTCTTTGAAATGCACCAAGGCACATGGTTTTTATTCTGCAGAGCTAACAGTTAAGTAATAACTTAAGTAATAACTCTAAATAGAAGAGCTCATTCTGACAAAGCGTTCCCCTCCATCACAGTAGCATACAGACCTTTGCAATCCACATGAGTAGAAAAAGCAGTGAAGCCCACAGACATAGCTGCTCTGCATCAGGAAGCCACTAGAAATGCATCATGCCCAGAGCTTAATGCAGGACAGCTTACCATGTATACACTTTCAGCAAATCTAGTGATAGTCTGGTCATAGTAGGCCTAGGCTCTTAATTATTCTCTCATCTTACACAAGGGGAGGGAAAAGACAGAAAAAGCATGATGCATCTTCTTTTAACATATGTTTTCTAAACTGAATTGTCCCCATAGTTTAAGAAACAGTAAAATGTATTGTATTGAAGCAACTTATACCATTTTTTCAATGTAAATTGTTTACCGGTACAATTGTCTGTCCCATAATTTGGTATCCAAAATCCATACAGTTTCAACAGCCACACATGGTAAACAAAATGTTTGTTACTAGAATATTTAACCCCATGCTTTACATTTTTATGGATATATAAATCCTAGAATAGTCATTGTATAAATGTACAGATGTGATACAATAAATGTACTAATGCTATAAATAAACTGGACAAAGTAGAATTAACAAAGAATCTGCTGCTCATAACAGCAGTGACCAAACTGTTTAAGTTAAAATTGTCATTTAACTGAGGACATCTCAATATATTACTTCCTTCTTTACTTAATCTTTTTTCAACATATAAAAAAGGGATCACAAAGCAAAATTAAATTACCAGAACTGTTCTAGTGGATATCATCATTATCATAATATGATCATATTATCATATCCACTGAAGCTGATCTGTGAAACCACCCACATAACATATCAAACCAGAGATATGGTTTTAGTTACAGACCCTTAGCTTATGGGAATTCTTGCCTGACACCATTATACATGGCTGATAAATACTAACTTAAGGATCTTTTTGTGTCTTGTTTTTAATAGACTTTGATTTTATGAAATAGCCCTAGTTTTATTAGAAGTATCATTAGGTAAAATGATGAATTGCCCCATTAATCCTCCAAGACTTGCTCTATCACTGTATAATTTAATATAGCTCCTTTGCATCTATTGTCTGAAGACTTGTTAAACAGAAGGAAGAGTTAAACTGGTCACACTTTTTTTCCTAAATATCTGCTTAAGAACATACTGTATTTCAGCAAAACATTCTTAATAAGGATATGTGGATGGATGAAAACTGCTTTTAAATTCAAGAGCTTACAGTGGCATCATAGTATTTGATAACTCCATTCCTGTGCTCCCTTTTATCTTCATTTACTGTGGCTATGAAGAAAAAGTAGAAAATTTATTAAAGGAATTGATGTTATGCCAGCTATTTAATGATAATGTCCAAAGGATTATTTTTGTTGTTGTTGTAAGTCTTTGATAGTACTGAATCTTAGCAATATGTATGATCAAGCTAATGTTATTAGTGATGATAATCCTATATAAAGATCTACACAAGAATCTCTAGAACAATCAATATGCACGGCATGGCATTTCTGTACTATGTGGTATGACACTGCTTGTTTCAGCTGCACAGCTTGATTAATTAATAAAGGCTCAAGTGGATTTCCTTGTATTTTTGGAGAAATTCCTTCATTTTTTTTTTAATTTAAAACAATAACAATTAAGTCTCAAAAGACATAGGAGAGTACCTACAATTTTGCATGTGATTCCAAATTTAGTCACAGACAATTTCCCAAGTATGTGTTACTCATGAGACTCATCTTGTGCTTCCATTTCTGCCAGCATCAAAAGCAATGAAAAAACCCCTTCTTTCAGGAATTTCTGCACTGTTCAGGGGAAACAGAATCAAGAGGCAAACTTTCTAAGCCTCGGAAAAAAAAGACATGACTGAAGAGCTCAGAAAGACTTGAATGGGAAGAAGGCCTGAAATACCTTTACAACAAAAGGTAAAAAACAAAAAAACAAAAAACTGGAACTTCCTTCTCTAGGAAGGGTAAAAAACTTAGATGGAAGAGCTCCACACCTTACCATAGAAATAACAATCTCAAAACAATATATAGCAGGGCTATTCAACTGGAAGATCAGGGGCCACGTACAGCCCACCCATGACAGGTTAAATAGCTGCCTGTGGGGCCCTGGCAATGCAACTGTAGCTTTCAGTGCACCTGCGGAACCCACGGGGTGAATGATACCACTCCTTGTCCCTGTATACCCCACCCCACCCCAATCTGCTGCCAAATTCAGGATCTTCAAATCACTGCCAGTGACTCAAATCAGTAGCTGAGGGAATAAGTGGTTCACCTCCTAGGATCCCCAGCTGTGGCAACAGTGAGGCAGCTGTGCCAAGAAACCGCCACCACACCGCCAGAAGTGGGTCATCCATCCTACAAGAACTTTTGTGGTCCAGATCCGGCCCACAGGGCCGAATAAGTTGGACAGCTCTGATATAAGATATAAGAAGAAAGCCTTACAGCAATGAAAGAAGCTATATATTGCAGTCCAGGAAGTATCAGGATAAAGTGAGAAACATTTTTTTAAACTCAAGCTTAACTAGACATGACAAATAAAAGGTTTGAAAATAGAGAACAAGAAAAGAGGTACAGTCATTATGCAATGAGAATGAAGTTGAGAGGAAGGTAATCTAGATATGGGGAACATGAGGCAAAGACAAGATGGCTAAGGGAATTGGAGGTATGGGCAAAGGAAATTACCTGAGAGGGAAGCAAATCTCAGAGAGCTTAATGTGTTCAAGTTGAGCAGACCAGATAATCTCCATCTCAGAATTCTGAAACAACTGGCACATAAATCATAGTATCAAGGATCTTTTAAACCTTTCAAATAAAAATTGTGAAATATGTATGGAAAAAAGCAAATGCCATACCTATACTTAAAAGCCTGTTAAAAAGTGATCCTAGCAACTACAGAGCTATTAGCTTAAGCTCAGTATTGTCATTTTACAACAAAATTTGATAGAAAGACTAATAAAAGATATGGAGGTAAATGGAAAACAGGATGAAACACAGAATGAGTTTACCAAAGGTAAATCACATCAGACTGATTTTCTAGACAGGTAATGAAGATCTCTTTTCTTTGGACTTTAATAAAGCATTTCCTATAGCACCACTTGGGACATTCTTAGATAAAGTGAAAAGATAAGAATTAATACAACTATAAAATGGGAAAGGAACTGGCCATAGGGAAGATAATGACTGTGTTAAAAAGGAAACTATCTGAATGGAGGAAGATAAATACTAGAGGTTCTGAACCATTAATATTTTCAGGACATCACACAAGAAAAACTTAATAGACTGAGGACCAGAGTGCATAGATGCTAGGGTCGAAAGGGACCTCAATAGATCATCAAGTCCGACCCCCTGCATAAGCAAGAAACAGTGCCAGGTTCAGATGGCCCCAGCTAGATGCTTATCTAACCTCCTCTTGAAGACCCCCAGGGTAGGGGAGAGCACCACCTCCCTTGAGAGCCCAATCCAGACCTTGGCCACTCGAACTGTGAAGAAGTTCTTCCTAATCTCCAGTCTAAATCTGCTCTCTGCTAGCTTGTGGCCATTATTTCTTGTAACCCCCAGGGGCACCTTGGTGAATAAAGCCTCACCGATTCCCTTCTATGCCCCTGCAATGAACTTATAGGCAGCCACAAGGTCACCTCTCAACCTTCTCTTGTGGAGGCTGAAGAGGTCCAGGTGCCCCAGTCTCTCCTCATAGGGCTTGGCCTGC
>JAGPOW010000261.1:230771913-230793284 GCA_030014935.1 Caiman crocodilus
GTCATCTGACCCCGGTGCTCTTTCCTGCCAAGGCAGGGGGTCGGACTAGATGATCTGCCCAGGTCCCTTCCGACTCTAGACACTATGAAACTATGAAAGTGGGAGCCACATGGGACAGGAGAGGAGAGGAAAGAGACCAGGTTATAAACCCAAAACAAAATACAAACTATTTTTCTCTTATAATCCTGCCTGTGTGATTTCAACTCCTCCTCACTCTGTATGTATGGAGTTTGATTTTATTTTCTCTGTTTGCTTCCATTTTGCAAAACTATAAAAACTAAGTTATAACAAACAACTCATCCATGCTGCTAGAAGCCAGAATTAGCATGCAAAGTGATGGTAAATTAGATGACGGTAACACTAAACCTGGAAAGAACAGAAACAAGGTTGATTAAAAGTGACATTGAGCACAAAATAAATGAAGGGATTATTAAAATTCCTTTATTATACTCTAGTATAATCAATCTTTTGCAAAAAAATATTGTTTAGGCTTTTACCAAAACAGTGGGACACCTAAGCCCACTAAAAATCCAAAGGGTATATGACAAAGCCACTAAACACTATACCAGCTCAAATAATATATATCTTATCTCTGTGAGCTATCAGCACAATTCCAAAACACTTAATCATGGGCAGAATGGTTTTACAATTATAACTGACTAGCAAATTGCCCATCATTAAAGGTGGCAGGTATGGATGGAGCACTGCCACCTAGTGCCCTGCTCTGCCGCTGGCCCCATGCCCCCCCCAACCCCTGCATCTCCCCCACCCCCCCGTGTCCAACCCCGTGTACCCCCCTGCCCTGCGTAGCCCCACCCCCCATGTCCAGCCCCATGTGCTCCCCACACCCTCATATCTGGCCTCAAGCACCCCCTGCATCAACCCTGATCCCCTGCATCCAGCCCCATGTCCCTCCCACCCCTGCATCTGGCCCTGTGGCCCCCACACTCATCCTGGTACAGCCCCGTGCACCACCCCATCCCATGCTACGCCACCCCTCACCACCATCAGCTGCCAGAAACAGGCAGAGAGAGGAGTCGCACACAGCAGTGGCTGCCAACACCTGGCAGCACACATGTCCTGTCCCCCACCACCTCTTCCCCTCCCTTCTCTGCTAACTGTTATCAGGGCCAGGCCAGACAGCAGTGGCTGCAGCGGGGGGGGCGCAGCAACAGGGCTGCCACCGGAAACCCCCCCCTCCCCTTCCCTTTCTCCCCTCTTCCCTGCCTCCCCCTCCCTGCCAGGTGTTGTTGAGGAGGGGGGAGCATCACGGTGGCTCCCTCACTCCCTCTGTCCATAACACTCTCGGCCCTTGCAGCAAATCAGCATGCGCTCTCTTGGCAATGCATGCACAGTTAGCCCAGAACATTATGGACAGACAGACAGAGAGACAAAGGCTTTTAATATATTAAAATGATAATATATAAGTTAATCTAATTATATATATATATGGCTTTGTCTGTCTGTCCGCCCATAACACTCTTGGGGTGGTGCGGCTCCCAGCGGGGTGTGGCTCCAGCCAGTGGTGCGTCAAGAATGTCCATCAAAAATGATGGGTGGCACAGGGCCAGACATGGAACATCGGGTGGGTGGCACAGGGCCAGATGTGGAACAGAGGCAGCACAGGGCAGTGGGTGGCAGCAGCAACTGCTGCATGCAAGCTTCTCCCCCTCTCTTGGGAATTGGCAATGGCACGGGGTGATGGGTGGAAGCACTCCATCCCTGCCTGCCCCCCACTGTCACTCTTGAAAGGCAAATTGCTATGTAAAAGATAAAGGGGAAGGATGGAGAGGATTATGATTAAGAAAATATTAATGTCTCAAAATATTATAGGTCTTAAATTCTTATGTTCTGCATTGAAAATGGGCTACCAAGCATTCTTAATTCTAATGCCTGTGTTTAAATTGATGATACTGAACAAGTAATTTAAATGGAGTTGGGCTGACTTGTAAGAGACAAGGAAATAACTAACATGTCACCACGTGAAAAATGACAAGATTAGTAGAGGAGAAAACCATTCGGTTCTCATTTTTTTTCAAAGGGCATTACAAACACTAAAGTATGTGGACACACAGCTATTAAAAAGTACTCTGATTTTTAAAGTACTGCTTTAAGTACACTGCTTTAAGATTTTAGTACTAATAACATGCCATTCATGTATTATCATTAGTTGCTATAAGAGCATCTTTATATTATATTGACCAATTGTTTCTTCTCTTGCTAATATTCTCAATTTCCATTATTACTTTACAAAATTCTAAATTGTTTAAGGTAAAAGCAAGGACAGCTACCTTGATGAGTTCCATAGGCAGCATGGTGGGGGGGATGTGCCTCCTCCCCCAATTGGTTGATGCCAATGCCGGCTTCTGTGGGTGGTTGCCGCTTGCCACACACCCCTCTCCGCCACTGGATTCTGTGAGCGCTCACTGCTTACCACCCCACTGCCACCCACAAACTGTGACCGCCTCTAGTCTTAGGAGGCACCAGTCAGCCATGGTGAGTTGTAATCTCCATTTGTCTTTCTTGAAAAGAAGTTAGTTCCACATTAAAATATAGGTTCCTTCTAATCTTCTTTGAAAACTACATTTAACACCTTGTTTCATCATGTACTATAGCTTTTTAATTCTATAAATCCTGTTCTGTTTCCTGAATGTATCCAAATGTATAAAATGAGCATTAATAGGGAGTCAAAAAGAAAAATTTAATTTACATGAGGGATTTTATTCTAAAAGAGAGGTTATCCTATTTCTGCATATAGGAGCACATGTGCTACAACACAATAAATGAAAGAAATAACAATGATTGCATAATAAAGATAAAACTGGTTCCTGAAAGAATTCATTCTGCTGAAAATAAGGCATAGACTTAGTGAAATATTGCAGTATTTTGCCATATATAAGAAATTTACCCTAAAGATAAAGTCAAAGTAATTAATTTACTTGTATAGTATGTTGATTTAATACAGCTGTTATGTAATACTTTGTAGGCTCTTCACATAGTCTGACTGACATTTGTGGAACATGATGGTATATTGCTCAGTACAGGCATGTTCGAACTCTGACCTGTGGACCAAATGCAGCCTGCAAAACTCCCCATGGGGTGGGAAATTTGGCAGAAGGGGAGCAGTGGCCATTAATATGGTCACCCTACCCCCACCAAATTTCCAAACCCCAAGTCCTGCATTGCCAATTGCAGCTACACTACACCCCCTCCCCAGCATCTGGATCAGAATCAGGCCACACTTTCTTCTCCCCCACAGGTTTGGGTTTAGGGCCAAGCCACTCCCCCTTTTCCCCACAAGGGTAAGCCACACCTCCTTGCCCCTGCAGGGACAGGTTGCACCTAGGCTGCCCCACACCTTCTTCTGTATAGCCAAAAGGTACCCACTGTACCAGCCAGATTGGGACCATTGGCAGGATTCAGCCTGCAGACACATGGGGCATGGCCCATCTAGTACACTGGGGAAAAGGGTTGAGCCCTCTGGCTCAGAACATGGTAGAAATACTAGGAATACAAGGTTCTAGGACCTACATGGACATTTAAATTCAACTCTAGGAATTTTCAGTATTCTTTTCAGTGTTCACTCTTCTTAAACCAATATCATCCATTCCTTACTTCTCCTCCAAGACTCCTGGCTGTTTGGACTCCTTAATGGAACCTAACATATTTGCCAACCCATTTGGCTTAGAGACAGACATTCAAAAAGTTTGAGCCTGAATTTATTCAATTTTTTCAGATTAAGCTATCCTGGCTAGGCTAAATCAGTTTTGTAACCAGACACATCCCAGAAATGGAGACCCGTGCCTGCAGTGGCTCAGGCTAGAAACTGGGCATGCTAGAGCAGCCCTCTCTTCCTTCCACAGCATGGAACTGAAGGGGGCATGGCAAGGTTCTGGCAGGAGCTCTGATTAGCACAGCAGGGAATTGATAACAGTGTTCATCACCCAATTAGGAAAACAACAGAGGGATATTACCAGCTACTTCTTGATTCTGCCTGGTGATTCTACCTGTTGATTCAGCACAGACACCTCCAGCATGTGGTCTGCTAGCTAATACACAGATACCCCCTCAGCAAGTCAGAGGGGAAAGGGGAATTCCTGCTTAGCAGGGAGTGGGGAGGGGAGGTGGGGAGCAGCCCATAGTCTCTGTAGCTCCAGTCAGGGAGCAAAGGGGAGGGGCCAGCCCTGCTGTGAAGCAGAGCACCCCACCCAGCCCAGAGAGCATGCTGGGATGCTGGGAGTGTCTGGTTTATCTTAAACCAGCAAGGGGTCTGGGACAGACATTGCAAAAACTGGTTTGAGCCAAATCAGTTATGTCTGATACTACATTCAACCAAGTTTTTCTCAAACCAGTTTCAGCCATTATCAAACTGGTTTGTGCTCTGAACATCTGTTCTGTTACAGGTTTAAACTAGTTTCTGATCACTGAAACCAGCCTAGTCTTCAAGGCTCTAGCAGTATTGCAGTATGAGTCATGCTGCCTGTTTCTCCCCCTCCTCTTTACCTCTTTGAATAGTACCTTTAATCACTTTTTCTTCACTGCCCAGCTGTACTTTCTTCAAAAACTCTCCCTTCTTCCTCCCATCATCCTACTCCTTGGCATACTCTCATTAGTACAATTGTTCTCCAAGTAAAAAAAAAAAAAAAAAAAAAAAGGAGTCAAGCGAATGTTGAAAAAGGAAGGAGAATATATTTTTTTTTCCCAAAAAATACATTGGTCCTATCCATATACCTAGGAATGTATGCCTCTTATCACCACAATAATTAAGTGACTCACAGATAATTATTTTCTTTAAAATCCTTCCATGAGGAAGGAAAATAGTATCTCCATTTACAGGTAAGGAACAGAGAATGAGATTAAACAGCTTGTCAATGCCACCTAGAAGGTCAGTCACAGAGGCCAAATCTAAATAAAAAAGACTCTCTGACACAAGAGCAGTGCAAGTTTTTTTAACCAAAAAACAGAGAACTGAATGGAGTAGAAGAGACCAGGGTGAGATAACTTATGTGAAAAAGAACACAGAAAAAAATGAGGGGGTAGCGGGAGAAGAAAGAGAGAGAAAATGAAAGCCACTGAAATATGAAAAAAACATATGAAAGATAATTAGACAAATACAGAAAATAGTATTTGTATCAGAAAATCTCTAAGAATCTGTGAGGGTATTTCTCATCATCAAAGCAGAGAATAAAACCCATCTCCTGAGCCTTTTTCCAGACATTTGTACCCTTCAAACATGAATTAGTCATTTCAGAGGTTGGTCAAAGATTATTACTCAACCACCTTGACACCTGTTACGCCATCTTTGAAAATATTCTGCAAAACAAAAGCAAAAACCCTGCAAACGCTTTTGGATTAATTTGATTAAAGTTTAGTGCACACACATGACTGCAGGAGACAAATACTGAAGAAAAAAGCAATTAGAGTGTATAAAGCCAATGGCCTTTTCTACAGCAGAAAAAGAAAACGTACTCTTTGTAGCCATTTTGCTTTTAAGCTCACAATGTCTTGAAAAGGAGGAAATATTTTGCCAGCTGACACATATTCATAAGCACCTTTTAAGTCTCCTGGATGAATGATTTATTATCAGTTCCAGTACAACCTGTTTGCCTGCTCACCCCAAAAACAACTAATTCTTTATATAATACATCTTAAAAAGTGAATAAAGGAGACCAGAATCTAAGGAGACTTCTTTAACCTAATGAATAAATTTTGCCATCTTGGCTGATAGTACCTTATTCTTTTATCAATATTGTTCTCCTGCTTATATTACTGGTGTGTTAAAATAACACAGAAATACTTTCCAAACAAGAAATGTGTTTGATAATCAATTAGCAACTCAGGAAACAAATTCATTAAGATAAAAAGATGGAGTTTCATACTTATTTTGCTGCAAATTAATACATAGTTTGTTACCAAGGAAGCTACTGGTGGAAGCCAAAAGAAAACATTCATTTTAGGAGGCTAAGCTGTGATTAAAGGGAAAATCAAGTTGGGTAACAAACTCAGTAGCTTTCATAGAGCCTAATCCAATTCCCATTAAGTCACTGCAAGTCTTTATATTAACTTCACCGTCCATTGGACTGAGTTTAGAAATATTATCATCACCAGTATTTGCACTCTGATGGCTCCCAGAGGCCTCAAGCAGGCCAGGTTCCTATAGTGCCAGGTGTTATACAAACTGATAAGAAGACACAGTCCCTGACCCAAACAGTTTATCATCCAAAGGAAAACACAACATAAAACAAGGTTTCAACACTAAAGTGATTTTCCAATTAACTAATGCATCTCTAGTCAGTATGGTTTATTGTGAAGGTCTCCTGAAGGTGTCAATGGCTTCTTGCCTAGCTGCTGTGTCTGACCCCCACCAACAAATTCAATCGGGTGGATAATGGAAACACTTTTGCCCTTTATGGGTTGTGGGTCCTTTTTCTTGCTGTGTTTAGGCTCCTAAATACCAAAACCACCAAGAGCACAGTTGATATGGGGTGAAGGGGTACGCCAGTAGGAAGGAACAGGCTACAAGCAGATCTAGACAAGTTACAGGGGTGGGGAGATGAGAACAGGACAGGGTTCAACACTGATAAGTGCAGGGTACTGCATCTGGGGAGGGGGAACCAGTGGCACATCTACAGGCTAGAGAACTCCCTTCTCGCCAGTGTTGAGAGAGAAAACGATCTTGGAGTCATCACTGATGCCACAATGAACATGGGCTGACAAAGTGGGGACGCGGTCAGGAAGGCCAACCATACCTTGTCGTGCATCCACAGATGCATCTCAAGCAGGTCCAAGAAGGTGATCCTCCCCCTCTATGCGGCACTGGTAAAGCCACAGCTGGGATACTGCATCCAGTTCTGGGCACCGCACTTCAGGAGGGATGTGTCAATATGGAGAGGGTCCAAAGGAGGGCCATCCGCATGGTCAGGGGGCAGCAGGGCAGGCCCTACAAGGAGAGGCTGAGAGACCTGAACCTGTTCAGCCTCCACAAGAGAAGGCTGAGGGGGCATCTAGTGTCAGTCTACAAACTAGTCAAGGGGGACCAGCAGGCATTGGGAGATTCCCTGTTTCCCCGAGCACTCCCGGAACTTATAAGAAACAATGGACACAAACTAGCAGAAGGTAGTTTCAGGCTAGACATTAGGAGGCACTATTTCACTGTCAGGGCGGCCAGGACCTGGAAGCAACTTCCAAAAGAAGTGGTGCTGGCTCCTACCCTGGAGGTCTTTAAAAAAAGGCTATACGAACATCTGGCCAGGGTCATTTGACCCCAGTACTCTTTACTGCCACAGCAGGAAGTTGGACTTGATGATCTGCTCAGGTCCCTTCTGACCCTATGAAACTAACTATGAAACTATGAACTAAAATTTTATAGGCAGGCTAAAGTCAAGTCACAAGCTAAAAGAGATGAATGAAAAGCCCCTGTAGACCATAGCCCAGGTCTGACAGAGAAAGTACTTCAATTTTGCCTAAGTTTCTGTTTAACCAATAAAGCTGCACTCTGAGGCAAGGGCCTGAAACGCACTGTGCAATGACCCTGACATTCCTTGGGCTGATCAGTTGCATGCAACTAACCATTAACCAAACTCTGAATAAGACTGAGGCGGGCTATAATTTGGAATTAATCTTCTCAGGTTATGAAAAGCCTGTAATTTGCAATATCCAGAGTCTAGACATTTTTCAACATATAATTGTTGTAAACAGCATGTAAGGTATTTTGAGAATTGAAAAAAGTGAATTATCTAATTTTGGAGGTGAGGGTCCCTCCACTGTTAAATATTCAACCTGTTTTTCAGCACAATACAAACAGCTGTTAAAAAGTCAAAGTGCAAACTTTTTCCTTTAACAGCAGTGGGGAAGAAAGAGAAAGGCAAAGCAACATACCATCAAATGGATTAGAGAACATTTTAAAGTTTGTTTAGGAAAGAAAAAAAGCATACAGACATATGGGATGAGAGGAATCAATTTTACTCTTTCTTGCATATACAATTGAAGGTCAGACGCCAGGATCTGATCCAGGAGAAATAAAAACTAAAATCTCTTATGGTCACTTGAATTTTGCATGCCATTTCCTGTTTCTTTATGGTAGGGCAGAGTAGGACTGGACTATCCGGCTTTAGCATGGCCACTATGGAGCCCGCAGGGCTGCACACTACACTAGCCATATGCTTTGGGGTGGGCCCCCTGAAGCCCCAGCCCTATGGGGTCTGGAAGCCCAGAGAGGTTCGACACAAGACATTCCCAGGGCTTCCAGGTTTCCTGGAGCTGAGAGCCTAGGTCCTCAGAGCCCAGGCTGAAGTGGGATCTTCCAGGGTAGGATGTCCTGGCTCTGCCTTAGTGAACTTAGAAGCCCTAAGACTCATGTCACAAGCCAAAGTCCAAAATTTAGATGCCATTGAGATCCTCAAAACACTTGCTCAGCTGCCACCCAAGCAAGCCCACAGGTATCTAAAAATGTTTGGGCTGTGGGGTACATACATTTCTTCTAGTTAACCCATTAAAACCACCCAAGCCCTGATATTGCTAAGCTGTTCAGAACCCTTGCTCATTATAAAGCACCGGTGAGATTTTAGAAATAGGCACTGGTCTGCTTATCTTGACTGCAGGACCAATTTGGTACATGTTCTCAGTACAAGCTTGCCAGATCAGGTCTTGCACTGAAGACAAGCATAAATGAGAACTTTTAAAGAGGCTGTAGGTACATGCCCCAAACCAAGCAAAGGAATTTGGAAACAGGTCTCTTACCTTTGAGGTGAGTGCTCTAATTACTGAGCTAGAGACTATAAAGAGATGAGTCTCCCTTTCAGTATCTTTTGTTGATGCTATTTTCTCTGTATGAATAATTAAACATTCAGTGAAACAAAATCTGAAACCTGAAACTTCCACATGTCAGGTGAGTGTTTAACAACCAAGCTGGAGAATAACTCTATCAAAATAATTAAATTATTAGGCCACAGTGAGAAAGTAGAACAGTTTTAGCCAAAAGATTGGCAAAAGCCTACAGAAAAGCTCCAAACATCCTTGGGATGTGAGAGATCTAGATTCGAGTCCCTACTCCAAGTAAGAAATAACGGGGATTTCAAAGCAGGGCTCCCACTTTCCAAGATACCAGATAGAATATGGAAAAGTCTTTCGTGGGCTGACTGGGTTTAGGTACCCAGCTCCAGATGAGGGAACATGGATAACAACACTAAGCAGAGTTCTACTCCAAGGAATTTGAGTGCATAAGAGCTGGGTCATCCCTCCCCCACCAACCTGTCTCCTTATCATTTCTTACTGGCCTTAGTTTAGCCTGTGGGCTTCAGTGAACTTCGTTCTTTGGTGCCCTTTTCTCTCCATGTATTGTAAGCCCAGCTGTCTAACTTCAGGCTGAAAATTTTAGGAGGTAGTACAGAATCTAAAATTTAAGCAAAGCAATGTCCACATCCTCCTGGGCCCAGGGTCAGGTCCCCATCCAGGATGGCCTACTGGTCAAGTAATCAAAAAGTATCCCTTCCACTCTGAGAATCTCTCTACATTTGAGACTTTTTAGTCCTTTCTGAACTTCCCTATTTTTATGCTTTTAAGTGTTACCTTACTATATATTCTTGTGTGATTCTGTTCCTGTGGCCCCCAACCACTAAGTTGGACAGCCCTGCCCTTGAGGAAGGCCACAGATAGGGAGTGGCTTAGTTCTTATGGAAGACAGGGTAGATTTGCACCTTACAGACTGGTAGCTTTCACTGGACTCAAGACACCCCTACATAACTTCTGTGAATTGATTGGCACCCAATTTTAAAAACAAATCTATATGTTACAGTGCCTATGTCAACACAGGGTCTGGGAAGTAAATGTGGTGGACCATCCAAACAGGGATAAGACTAAGCCTAACTTATCTGTTTAGCTCTTCATAACTTACTTATATCCTCACACCCTACGGCACCATTCAAGGGCTCTGGCATCACCCCAGGGTGCTCCAGTACTCTGGGTGAGCATTTCTGTTATAAACTAAAAATCAGTGTGCAAGAAGAAATGTCATGGGAGCATATAAAGTAAGGTTGTGCAAAATTTCGCCACCAGTTTTGTTTCAATGCTGTTTCAACCCGTTTTGAGGTTGAAACAGCAAAATCAAAATAGAACAGATATAGTCAAAACAGCGCTGAAACAAAATGAGACAAGTTGAAATGTTTCGCTGTTTCAACATTTCTCCCATAGGCTATAATGGGGAAGGGTAAAACAGCTTAAAACTTTGTTGTTTTTAGCCTGATTTGGATGAAACCTGCAGGAATGGTAGCACCTTCTGAGGGCATGAAGCCTGCCAAGTATCAAGGAGATAGATGTAGGGGCTTGGGGGAAACTGTACCTCAAGCTGTAGACAAGCAAAACTCATGACATGGGTGACACTGTGTGTATTATGGTGCAGCAGGGTGTAAGCTACAAACATGCTAACCCCTGCTGGGGCCACAAAGCCTGCCAGCTGTGAAGGAGATCGGTACAGGAGGGTTCTGGGGCCCTGCACCCTAGCTGCTGACCAGCAAATCTCATGACATGGGTGCTTGGCAACTGGCTGTCTCTGTCTTGCAGCAGAAGCAGTTCCTGGCTCTGTATTGATTATTTCCTCTCCTTAGTCTGTGGTTTTGTAAGTGTTAATCCTTGCTCATTAACTTGTAATCCTCACAAACTACTGTGTACTGAGCTGTTCCCTGAGTGAATCATGACTGATTGTGTAACACAGTAGCTAGCTAGCACAAGCACCTGTGTCACAAATTTTGTCTGTCAGCAGCTAGGGGTGCAGGGCCATAGAACCCCCCTGCACTTATCTCCTTAACAGCTGGTAGGTTTTGAGGCCACAGCAAGGCCTAGCAGCCAGGCCTGCAGTAGTTCCTCCCCCCACTCCATGCCCCAAGACAGACACAAGTTGCACAAGCACCCATGACACAAGTTTTGCCTCTCTACAGCTAGAGGTGCAGGGCCCCAGGACCCAGAAGTCCCTGCACCTATATCCTTGAAAGCTGGCAAGCTTTGTGTCCTCAGCAGGAGCTAGCATGCTTGCAGTTTTCACCCTGCTGTGCCTTAACACACGGTGTCACCTATGTCACAAGTTTTGCTTGTCTGCATCTTGAGGCACAGTTTCCCCTAAACCCCTGCACCTACCTCCTTGAAACTTGGCAGGCTTCATGCGCTCAGAAGGGGCTACCATTCCTCCATATTTCGTCCAAATCAGGCCAGAAATAACAAAGTTATAGGCTGTTTTGTCCTTCCCCAAAACAGTTTCACCATTTCAACCCTGTTTTGACAGAACAAAATGGAACAGCTGTTTTGAATCGAAACAGGTCGATTCAAAATCGAAACAGGTTGAAATCTAGCAGGTGCAAGCAGGATGCAGAGCTGAGGAGCAGAGGCTTTGCTGCCTCTGCTCTGACAGCCCAGGGGCAGGACCTGCCCAGCCAGGTACTCAACCAGAGCAGATGAGCACAGGCCAAGGCTAGCCTGTCCACCCTGCAAGGAGGGGTTAGTGGGGCAGCCACAAAGGCTCCTTGGATGCAAGGGGACTATGACCTAACTTGGGGCGGGGAAATGAATCTGGTCAAACCTAAACTTATAACATCTGGTACTATATCTATCTAGGTCTATCTTACACCAGGTTCCATAATTTTTAACTGGTCTTTTTGCACTGAACTTCTGTTCTGGTACAGATTTCAACTAGTTTCCTATTGCTTATGCCAATTTATGTTTAATTTCTGTATCTAGCTTAGTACTGTATGTCTTGTGGAAAAGCACTGTGGATGTCTTTAAAAGGTGCTCCAGGTGACAGGAAGGAGTGTTTTAATTAGAGTAGCTTTGATAATTGCTCTAAAGTGCCCACAACATTACATATATTCAGGATCCCAAGCTTCAAAATGGCATCAGGGGCATGTTAACTAAAGCTCATTCATGCTTTAGTTAAAGCACCCTCACCACCATTTTGAAGCATGGGGACACTGAATGCACATGATGTAGAGGCTGCTGGAGTATGCTAATATGCACATTCCAGCAGACTTAATTAATCGTGCACATATATAGGTGCCCTGTAAGACCACACTTTCTTAGAGTACATTTTGAGTTCACAGTACATCTCAACTCTTGCACAACACCTCACAAATCAAAACTACCTTTGTTTCCTGAGGCCCTAAAAATAAATGGAAGGATACTGAAAACAGTAGATAAATCAGATCTTAAAATGGTCCTTGTGCAAAGCAGCTGCTTTGTTCATATACCCTGCTTAAACTGCTTAGAACTGAATCATACATTTATTATGAAGACTGTATATTGTATCAGCATCAATAAAAGGAAAACTGACATTACTGACAATTGACTTTTTTTGGCTGATGTGGCTGATAATGTCACCAATAAATGCTGCATGCATGTGAGCAGCCACAGTGAAGCACGCAGGCAACCAGGAGCACAGCCTGGCAGCTTGGACAGCAGCATCTGGCTGGTAAGTCTGCTGGGATGGTGCAGACTGAGCCCCCTACAGTGAAGGAGGGACTGGAGCTGGCACTGGGACAGAGGCAGGCACTGCACAACTGGGGCAGAGTGGGCCATGGGACAGAGCCATGAGTGGCTTGTCCTAGAGCATAGGGGGTGGCTCCTGCCACTGCACACACCCCAGGAGGTGGAGAAGGGCGTGTGGTCCTTGGATATGTGCACAGGGCAATGACAGGCTACCTCTGTAGGCTGGGACCAGGGACAAAGCTAGGCTATTCCTGGCAGGGGGCTGGGCTGGGGCTGTGCTTGGGGCAGGCAGTGGCAGCACTGGGGGGGGGGGCGCTACAGTGAATTTTGGGGTGTCTGTAGCCCCCCCATAGTTCCCCTCCCAGTGCTGCCACCAGCAGTCCCAAACAGCCCCAGACCAGTCTCCCCACCAGGAAGAGCCTGGCGCTGCCCCATCCCCTGCCTGCCCTCATCCCATGCACAGATCTGGGGGGAACACCCCCTTCAGACCCTCCCAGAGTGCACGTAGTTGTGGGAGCTGCCCCTGCCCCCCTGGACGATCCACTCACAGCTCCATCCTGCGCCCTGCCCTGCCCCAGCTGTGCAGTGACTGCCCATTAGACACTAGAAATTTTAACAAGTTTTTATCAAAAAAATTCTTAGTAGAGCTGAGTGTTGTTCTGTTGGTAGGAGCAGCTTTAAGAGATGCATTTTTGCCAAACATGATTTAATCCTTATTAGTCTTAACCACAAGTCTCTAGTTAGGGACATCCACGTTTTCTATTTCCCCTCATTTGACCAGATCAGTCTGGTCTAAACTGGGATTTGCCTTTTTAAAAATCTAGATTTGATATCGATTCAGAGTCCACCTTAATCAACAGAAATAAGCTGGGAAAGAGGGAAATTAGAAAATACAAACTGGTGATATAATTTGTAATCACATGGCGATCACTATTCATTGCTCAGGAAAAAGGTAGATAGAAGATTTAAGGAAAAAATTAAGTGTATTATCATTTGAGGGGTAAATAATTAGGATTTATTTCTAGCCTGAACAGTGGTGACTACTGCAATCACAAAAGCAGAACAGCAATATAGATAGAACAGCAATGCAAAAGAATTCGACCACATGTACTACTATCTTCTGCCCAAAAGACAGCTAGAAATTCAGAAGCATGTGTCACAGCAAGAAGTTTATGTCAGCTAATCAATGTCTATAAGCAACATTTTTCATTTCTTACATGTGCTCTGCCCTGAAAGAATTAAAATGTACAAAAAATAATTCATTCATTCTCAGTGGCAGAGAGATGCTGTATGTTTATAGAATAAGACAATCCATTCATTGGTCTCTGAATCTCATACTCCTCCAAGGAGCATCACAAATCTACATGGTTTCCAAACACTGGATTTGGATGTAGCTGCAAAATTTGGAAGTTTGTGTGGCTGGTTTGTTTGTTGGTTTGTTTCTTTGTTTTGTTCTGTCTTCTAAAAAAAAATTCCATGTAATGAGAGCATTCTCCTTTGACTTGTCCTCAGAAAAGGCTCAAATGTTTAAGCTCTCTAGCCCTTTTCAACTTAAATAATTTAAAGTAGTCCCAGTTATCTTACCATCTAGAGAACAGCAGAAAAATAAACCTATCCTTTGAAGATTTACTATCAGAAAAGCACGTGGAATTATGAGTTTGTACTGTCTGGAAAGTTGAGAGAGGGAGAGATGACAGATCATGACTTAAGGAGTTGCTCATTACTTCATGTGGTCTTCTCTTCTGTTTTTCTAACAGCCACAATGCACAGTTCTGAGCAAAGAAGTCAACTTGTAAATGTGGACAGCAGCAGGTATTCTGTCAGAATTACTAGCAGGGAAATGGAATGTCATACAAGGGGTGCTGACAGAAAGAAGTCAATCGGTTGAGGCCCGGACAAAATTAAGAAGAGGAGGCAAGAGCAGTCTGGGCTTTACGCTGGTTTAGGTGAAATGACGTTGCATTCTGTTGAGCTAACAAATGGAGCCTGCTAACCTGAACACTCTCTGGAGATATTGATTAAATTGAAAAATCACAACTACAACTGTTACATGAGAGAAAATTACTCCCCTCACTACTGCAATCAGTAAGGTTGCAGAAAGGAAGTGTGAAGGAGGGCACTATCATTATCTTTAATGGGTAGCACTGCTGAAGCTGTAGCCATAGGAAAGTTCAGCCTTGTTAGTACATGACATGGTTGGCTCAGTGCAAAAAAAAAAAAAAAGTTAAAAGAGGCATAAAACTATAACAAAGAAAACTGTAAACAGGTAGTCTTCACATAATGAGACAATGGAAAACAGAACATGGAAGAGCTGTCATTCATAAGACTACACAGTTATTGACTAATAATGTACCATGTATTATTATATATACATAAATGCAATCCTTGTACATAAAGAGTTTTTTTTCTTTTAGTATATTACATTGTAATCACCAATTGTTTGCCAACTGTTGATCCTTCTAGATCATGGCACTTGAATGAAAGGTCACACAGACCTTCAATACATACCCCCAGGCAGGAGTTTTGGAGGAGTGGAGGCTGCCTAGATCTTCCATCCCCCATTCAGGCCACTGAGACAGAATCTAATGGCCAGACTGAGTCCAGACATATGGTGCCTCCATGGCCATATTTATGTAAGCATCTAGGAATTGAACCCAAACCTCCTTTGCAGCACACAAGGATTCTACCACTAAACAACAGGGGACCCCATGATCACCAATTATTCTTAGAGAAATTGCATGAAAGAACAAAATTGCAAAAAAAAACTGTGTTCTACCTTTGGAATAGAAAATAATGACAACCTTTTACTGAACAGACAGGATGTATGCTCATTCTATAAAGAGAATGTCAATTAATTTAATTTACTCCGAGATGCCATTATAAAGATAAATTGTTCGTATTCTTTAACCTTAATGAAAGGAAATTACAGTTTACATAGATAAACCATATACCCATCATGACAGAAAGTAACACCTTGCCAAAAGTTCCTATGTAGGCACATACAACAATTCAGATTCCATTATTCTCATTATGAGTACATCATGATCCTGTTGTATATTAATTGTAAGTGTACGTATATAACAAGGAGCTTTGTGCTCCTGTTACTTTAAGACAAGAAATGCTGCAGACAGGGCTCAGGTCAAGGGCAGGTACCGGACCATAAGTACGCTGCGCTTAGAGAGTATATAAACCCAGGGCCCGAGCTGGAGCAGGCAGTCTAGTCCTAGAGGCCATGGAAGGAAGAGCTACTGGCTCATACCAGGGATACACCTGAGCCTGGGAGCAGGGCAGGCAAGTAGGATATTGTGGACTGCCCTGCAGAATACCAGTGGTTTGGGACTGGAACTAGCAGGGGAGGTTGGAGGTCCCCAGAAGGCCTTAGAGCAGGGCCAGAGTCTGAAAACAGGGCAGAGGAACATAGGAAAATGGACTAGAAGACCCAGCACCCAGAGAGGAGGAGAGACCTGGCTGGAGGGAGAACCCAGAGAGGGGCAAAACCAGGGCTAGAGAGATCACTTAAAGGACTGACCCCAGAAGTGAGGTGTTAATGGATTGATTGGTAACATCTGGGAGATTTGGGTGTGCCTGAAATGGGAGATAAGGAGGCCATGAAATTAGCATTTAAGGAGATGAGCAATTAAACCATAGCATATCTTGTGAGTGGATGAGAGCTTGCTCAGGGATCGCCAGGGCAGCCTTCCTTTTCTGAATACATGTATATATCAAGGTGTGGCTGGCAAGCTGAAAGGGAGGTGTCTGCAAGAACAGGGTGAACAGAGGCTAAGTGGCCACCAGGGGGCATCACAGCCACCCATGGTGCAGGCCTTTGTTACAGTGTCATGCTTTTAAAGAAAAACTTAAATTTACATATGACCTATTTGAGAAACCACCTCTCTTTGTGCGCTTGCTCGCTCTCTCTCCTGCACCTAACAATTAAATGGGCTTGACAGACTCACTCAGGTCTAGATTCTGGCTGCAAGCATTTCTCAATCATTCTAAAATGTGATTATTTGTATTCCTGGAGCAGCTTGAAGCCATAATTACTAATCAGGGCCACATAAAGGTACACTCTGAACAAACACTTAACATGAGTTTCTGGATCTCCTTTACCCGTTTCCAATATGCTTCATGCAATAATTTCTAGCTGCTGAGTATATTAACATTTGTAGACAATTTTCCTTCATTAAATTAGATTTTCATCACTAAATTAAGCTTTGTTTACTGTGCCTGCTCTCTAAATAAAAACAAGAAATCTGTCAAAAAGTTGGATAATGCAATGGTAATAGGCCATTTGGGGCTTGGTCTCTCTCCCTCTTAGTAGATTGTCTCTCAGGAATATGCCCTCCGTCCAGAATGCAATGTCTATAAGCAACATTTGAATGTCTATAAGAATGCAATAACTATTTCACCTTGAGCACTGCTAGCAGTGTAATTCAACTGTCTCCACTGATTAAGAATGGAAGTAGAAGGAAAGTTATAAAGTAACATATGAAATTCTCCAGACTATAAAGTAGTTTAAAAACAAAGACGAGTATCCCAGACTGATACAGTAAATGAATAGGGAACTATTAGAAATCACTTGTTTTATTAGAGGTGCCAGATAAGGCAAGATAATGGTTACGGACAGAAGTTACACATAATCTGGTTTTAAGTGATCAGAAACTAGTTTATACCTGTAACAAAACAGACATTCAGGGCACATAACCCAATTTCAAAATGGCTGAAATTGGTTTTAGATAAACCTGGTTGAATGTAGTATCAGACTTAACTGATGTAGGTCAAACCAGTTTATGAAACTAAGACCCCTTCCGTGTTCAAGTTAAATCACAGGCCCACAGCATCCTGGCATTTTGTGGCCTTGGGCTGGACTGTCTGCTCCAAAGAGCAGGGCTGGCTCTGCCCCTCTGCTGCCTAGCTGGAGCAGGGAGGGCTGGCTCACTGGCTGCACGGTCTGGCTCACTGCCCTCTACAAGCAAACCCCTGCTGGGATCTGGGACCAGGAAGGGGGCTAAACTTCCCTTCCCCTGCATACTAAGGTGCCATACCCTGCTTACTTAGTGCTGGTTGCAACTGTGGACTACAAATCCCACGGGAATCTGGAAGCAGGAAGAAGAAGTGATAAGCAACCCTGCCAAATCCTGTTGCTGTGAATCTGTACTGAAAATCCCAGAGACATTGTGGGCAGCAGGAAGAGGAAGCAAACAAACAGTCCATGCTGTCTACATGCCAGAGAGACATGCTCTAGCACCCCTTGGCTTCTGACCTGAGACACTACAGGCATGTGGCTGCATTTCCTTACTCACAAGTTCATTTGTTTATTGGTTCAATCTTTGCAGCTTAGACTAACCAGCAGACCGAATCAATGCAGCATCAGCCTTTTTGACTGTCTGTCCTTTGCCCATATATTCAGCATGCATTGGAGTTTCTCTATTATTTCCAATTTCACCTTTAGGTACAAGAAAAGTCCAATATTGACAGAACCTCCTCTGGGAAAGTTAGGCACAGTGTTCCTGGAAAATGGATTTGGAAAAATGAAATTCTTCACTGTTGTTTCCTGGGATTCATAATGAAAAGGGTGCAATACGTGTTCCTCAGAATTCTGACAAAGGAGCAACAAAATTCAGTTTGAATTAGATTTCTTCCTATGTCCCTTTTTCCATGTTCTCCTCTGGGGTTTTAAGCTCCTAAAGGGATACTCCTTTATTACCTAAACACCCATAGCTAGGTTCCTGCACTAGGGCTGCCTCCCCTCTTAAAGGGCCAGACTGTCCTGTTACACTCTTATTGGCATTGAATTTATCTCCACTTGCTGGCTGTGGCCCGATTGTGAAGGAGTTGAAAATGTTGGCATATATCACGTGCTCCAAGGTTTTTCTAATTTTGTTGATGGATACTAGTGAGATTATATGCAAATGGCTACCTTCACTGAAAAAGGCTGATAAATTCCATCCCAGGTGGGCTTTGCAGTTCACAAGCGTAAGCAAAGCATTCTTTATTAGTTCCCGTGCTACCACTGGAATCAGCCAAAGTGAACCAAGGCAGGCAACTGCTACTGCTTGTCAGCCTCGTTTAGAATTTTCTGTCCTAGAAACCTAATAATGTTTGGATTCTTCATCTGGGTCTATTGTTTGCTTGGTACTTTGTTGCTTTGAAGTCTTATGCTATTTTTTTTTTTAGGATCTAATGAACATGATTTTACCTATGGCCCAACTGCCTAGGTAGAACCATAGATACAAAGAAGTACATACATTTTTCATAGCAGAACCTAGCTGTAGGATATTTGAAATGCTAATGCTTTATTTAATTTCAAATACTGGAGAACTTTTACAAATAAAACAATTTAAAAGCCTAGACTGTCCAAGAGAATAGCAGATATATTCACAACAGTGGGTCAAATGCAGATGTTCAGCTTTGCTTTCATGTTTTATGAAGTCAGTAGAAGTCACTAAATGAGTTACACTAAGGTCATCTATTATCCTGTATTTCAGCATTTCTCTTGAGTTAGCACAGAGTATCTCAGTCAAGTCTTCTTCAATTAAAAGATTTCAGGTGTTTACATTCTTTGTCAAAACAAAGGATAGATAAGTTTAACATAAGCATTTTATTTTTAATAAAGCAGAATGTTAGATCCTAAAACCTTTTCCAGTTCTTAGCATATAAAAAGTATAAAATCAAGCATAGAGCCTTACCAGCTACTAGAGATACAAACAACCTTTTATTCTACATAGCCTAACACACCAAGCTCTTCAGTGTTTAATGAATAATAATAATACTAATTGTAGAGAAGCCTGAAGGTGACTCTCCTTACTGATTCTACAGGTTGGGAAACAGAAGAGCAGGAGAATGGCAAACCAGATACAAACTGCAACAAACAATTACTGACCTTCACCAACAGCACTGAAGGGGCGTTCAAGTCAATAGCAATATAGCGCCAGTGGCCTTAGAAAACACCTCAGTTACTGAACATGAATGAGACGCTAAACCATCCTGACATTCCTTCCTGAGGGACAATCATTGGATCTTATTATCCGACAACACTTTCTGCCAAGGAACGTTGCTGTACATTATTATTTTGGTCCCAGAATACAACTTCAAACTACAGCATAATACAACACTAGAAGCCTATTTTAAATAATGTTTTATTAATTCTTGAATCAAGCAAAATTATAATCTGCATCTAATAATCAGAAAGATCAATATTATGTGGATACTGAGCATGTAATAAACATTCCAACTATTCTCATTTCCTTTCATATAGTCAAAATTATAAGTCAAGTATAAACAAAATCTATATTTATACTTTTAAAAAAATGTTTTTTTTCCAATTGGTTCTATAGTCTCTTATTTTTGTACCTTAATAAAAAATGTTACACTATTTAGAAAAAAACTGTATGGACAGATGATGGAAGATATGATATTGATCAGTCTTATGCCAGTCTCAAAATTTAAAAAATCTAAATTTATCAAGAAATAAGGCCCAAAATGGTCACCATATTCAAAATGGAAATCTTTACAAAGGAATTACAGATATTGCATTGTATGTGATATATAATATGTTAAAGTTTTATGAAGCATAATTTAACAGCTACTACTTGGGGGGCAACGGAGGGATGGGGCAGAACTGGTGTGAATATACTGTCCTCCTCTTGTCCTCAACAGTTCTGGCAAATCAAAAACTGCGGATCTACCAGTTTAATAAGCCAGTTTTCCTACATCACTAATGACAGGTGATGATTTGTTTTTGTTAAAAGATAATATGTAGGAACACACTATACCTTCTATTACATGAAAGACTAGAATAGCTCAATATGTAAAAGTAATAACATACAAGATTTGAAACATGCAAACCTATAGACGCAAAATTAAAATCAAATGAAATTAACCTGTCAGATTCACAGAACTGCCATTACTGTTCAACACTGCATGCTAAATTTTTCACAACCACAATAATGTCTACACTGCATTACGAATTTCTGAAGGAAACATAATTTAACAAAGACAAATATAAAGCACTACACAAAATCCAAAAGCACAATGCGCAGTTGATGTTATGTACTTGGATTTTAAAAATGCCTTCAATATAGTCTCCCATGATGCACTTAAAAAAAAAAACTAGGAGATTGTGGGCTGGTCAAATCCAGGAAGTGCTAGTGGGTGAGTCTGTATCATCTTGACAGGAGGTAGCCACTGGTTTCCCACAGGGTTCCGTTCTTGGCCCCATGCTGTTCAACATCTTTATCAACGATTTAGATGAGGCTGTGGAAAGCACACTGGCCAAGTTTGTGGACAATACTAAGTTAAGGGGAACAGTGGTCACGCTGGGGAATAAGATGTAGATCCAAGTAGACCTGGACAAGGTAGAAAGGTGGGTGGAGTGGAACCAGATGCTCTAACTGTGAAGAAGTTCTTCCTAATGTCCAGTCTAAATCTGCTCTCTGCTAGCTTGTGGCCATTATTTCTTGTAACCCCTGGGGGTGCCTTGGTGAGTAAAACCTCACCAATTCCCTTTTGTGCCCCCATGATGACCTTATAGGCAGCCACAAGGTTGCCTCTCAACCTTCTCTTGTGGAGGCTGAAGAGGTCCAGGTGCCCTGCAACCCCTTAAACATACCAGTGGCCCTTTCTCTGGACCCTCTCCAGGTTATCCACATCCCTCTTGAAGTGCGGCGCCCAAAACTGCACACAGTATTCCAACTGCAGTCTGCCCAATAGAGGGGAAGTATCACCTCCTTGGATCCGTTCGTCATGCATCTGCTGAAGCACGATAAAGTGCCATTAGCTTTTCTGATGGCTTCGTCACACTGCCGACTCATGTTCACCTTGGAGTCCACTAGGACTCCAAGATCCCTTTCTGCTTCTGTTCCACCAAGCAGGTCATTTCCTAGGCAGTAGGTATGCTGGAC
>JAGPOW010000261.1:230802558-230822086 GCA_030014935.1 Caiman crocodilus
ACTTTACACCCCACCAGTGACTAAGGGGAGTCCCCCACCACAGCTGATCTCGCCAACTGGAGGGGGGGGTCCCCTGCAGCCCTCCCTGCCCGTGCCCTAAGCAGGGAGTGCGGCCTGTCAGGGAGCACACCAACACTCTCAGGGGGTATATATGCACCTTCATGTACCCCCTACACATCCCACTGATCAGTAGTAAAATATGTGAAGTCCTACAGAACATTGGGAGTGGTAAAGTATTTGCTTTACTGACTGACAATGTAAGTAACATGAAAGCAGCATGGGAGATCATAATGCATAAATATCCACATATTACTACAACAGGATGATCATCCCATGGGCTAAAGTTGCGTCTTAATGACATCATGAAGTTGGACACTGCAACAATCTATAAAGAGCAAAATAAGTTATAAAACATGTAAAAGCTACTCATATTGTAGTTGCAGTCTTTAAGAAGAAAAAGGAAGAAAAGAATGCAAAGAATAAAATAATGACACTAGAACTGTAGTAAAACTAGATGGGGTGAAACGGTGATCTCATTTGAAAGTTTACTAAAAAAAAAACAAGGAGCTGTACAAAAAACAGTAATAAATGAGGATCTTAAAGTATCCAGAAGTGTAAGGAACACTGTACTTAATGAGGATGTCTTCTAGGTTCAGCTGCAAAACTCCCTGAGTATAAAGCCAATTTATTCAGCAATCACTGCATCTGAATCAGACAGTGCACTTTTGTCAAACATTCCTTACCAAATGGCCCAGATAAAATCAATTGTTTTTGAGAATCTAAGTGCATCTCTACTTACAAGTACAGAAGAAAGAAAAGTGAAAAACTTCATTAAACAGACAGGAAGAATTTTGTTGCCAATCTATTCATGCTGCTGCAAATCCCTTGGATCCAAGAATTAGGGCTGTGCAAAGCTTCAGCCCCTGATTCAATTCGGCCTGATTCAGTGGCCAAATCTCTGAATCCAAATTGAATCAGAAGACCCTTTAATCTCTCTGAATCAAATCAGAACCCTCCGAATTGATTTGGAGAGACTCAGAAAGATTCGGAGATTCGGACATAGTCACACCTTTAAATATTTTTTCTACATACCTGTAGGTAGCAGGCAGCTCATGATCGCTGCAATGCTGGGGCACATGGAGTGTCTCACAGAAGTGCAAAGGACTCCCCAGTGCACTCAGCAGCAGACCAGAAGCACTTCTGGGTCCGACAGGGAATGCGCTTCCCCCCGCGCCTCAGCTCAGTGATTGCTGCCTCCTGGGTCTGGGGGAGGGGGAGGTGCTCCTGGGGTCCCCCTGCAGCCGACTGCTGAGCCAGGGAGGCACGAGAGGCCCCCGGTGCGCTCCTCAGTGGACCCAGAAGTGGACCAGAAGTACTGCCAAGCACGTGGAGGATTCCCCCACACTTCTGAGGGATGCTCCATCTACTCCAGCATCACAGCATTCACAAGCTATGCTGGTACCTCTGTAGCAAGAAACCCTTTTTTCTGCCCACTCTCCACCCCTCAAATGTGAAGCTCCTCCATATGGCAAAAGCCCTTCTTTTAGTATTTGCCCCCTTTTGGGGATGCTTTCTCTTCTCTATCTTTTCTTCCTTCCTCTCTTTTTCTTTTATTATATCATTATTGTTTTTATATAAAGTATATTTGTAGTGAAAATTGAGCTTGTAGATGCTTTTACAAATGTACTTTAAGTTTAGAAGTAAATTGTACCATGTAACAATGTTAGCAAGAGCAGGAATCTCTGTATGGAGCTGGTCCCTGAAAGAATCATGGTTGATTGTATAACGCAGTAGCTAGTCTGGATAAGCATATTAATGAGCGGCAATTAACACCTACAAAATCAGAGACCAAGGAGAAGAAAGAATCATTAGAGAATCAGGAATTCCTGGAAACTTCATTGTTAAAGGTACAGAAGCCTTTTTTCAACTAACCAATGCTGGAAATAGACCCTTGAGGCTGAAATAACCTCTAATCAACCACTTCCAGAGCTCTATTCATCATGGCAATGAATCAATCAAAATTCATCAACAGACTCCTGAGACTGCACATACATGCACACGTGACCCCTGGGTCTGACAACTGCAATCCAGTAGCTATCAAGAGGGACATCACTTGAGGTCAACTACCCTGGATTGGGTAAGCCTGAGAATTGGGAAATCACCAGAGTCTGTCAGAAAGGGATAAAAGACAGCAAAGATTGACCCCCAAGGGCGCCCTCTTTGACCTAACCAGCACCTCGCCTGTCCAGCCAGAAGGACTAACCAGCAATTCCCTTCTGAAGCAATACTGCACTGAAAGAAGCCTCAAATGGCCATCAACAGCCAACTCCAGCACTTGGGGATAGGTATATTTTGACACCAGTGCTTAGTGTTCAGAGATAGCTGCCGTAAGTGTGTGTGTGTTTGTGTGCGTGAATGCATGTGTGTTTGCGGGGATCAGCAATGAGTCTTATGGTCGGACTTTTGCATAAACTAGAATTTTATGATGATCCTGTGAGTTGGTCCTTTGTAGCCAACACCTCGAGGTATGTAGAAAAAACATTTAAAGCTGTGTCTACGGCTGAATCACTGATTCTCTAAATCAGCACTGAATCTTCAGATTTACATTCAGCCTAATAGAATCAGGGACAGTGATCTGAATCAATGAATCAAATCACTGTCCCTGATTCGGGCCAAATCTGAACCTAATAGCACCTGCTTCGCACACCCCTACCAGGAATGCAATCTGGGACTCTTGCCAAGCATATCCCTCCTTTGCCTGACACAGTCTCTGGCTCCTCTTGCTTCTTGACTGCTTCAGATTTCTCCATTTTCTGCAACCTGTGAAAGCATAACAGGGAAGCAGAAACCCTGTTATGGGGACACCTGAGAAAAGAGCCCATTCATTTAGAGCCCACGGTTCAGCAAAGGAGCCCAGATACAGACTTGTTAATTGCCAATTAGGGACTCCCACTTCACGGCAGTGAGCCACCCGGAACTGTTAATTACTTGTTAGAAATATTGTCTGAAGGAGTGGCAGGCTGAGTGAAGACTTCCCCCAGAAGGGAAACCGGAGCTGAGGCATCAGGATCCAGAGCAATGAACAGCTTTCCCTGTGTGAAGGTGCAGGCTAGAAGGGAAAGTGAAAAAAGAAGTCTTTCCCTAGGACGGTGAACAGTGGTGCTGCAGGAATGCTGAGTGTGAAGGAGTGTGGAGGTGGATCAAAGTTGGTGCCGGCCGGCCAAGTAAGAGACTCTTCCTTTGATGGAAAAGGGGCCGATTGCAGACACAATGCCCGAGCAATTACCTCACACCAGATAGTTTAAGCCAGCCTGGGAGAAGAGAGGTCAGGGTGACAATAGCCAATGCCTGGGAGTGGCAGTTAACCAGCAGCCAGCTGTGTTTTGCCTGCATGGGCAGAGGCGGGGCCCAGAGTTGCAGGGCAGAGGGACCAGGGCTCACCCAATAAGACTCAGGTTTGACAAACGGATTGGTTTTTCTCCTGTGGGAACCTCAGCCTGCAGTAGCCAAGGTTGGCTGTAGTTGAGCACGTCTCAGTATGTAATAGTCCTCATTAAAATCGGTAAGCCTCCCCCCAGTTTGGTGTCACCTATTTACTCCCATCAAGTCGTGGCAAGCGAGACAGACATTGGTATGAGGGGGAGCAGGACTTAACATTCCATTTTGTGCTCGATTCAGGAGCCCACTCATAGAAAGAAACTGGTCTATGTTTGGAATATTTACAGCAAATCAAGAAATAAACTAACATCTGAAAGAGTAGAGAAGTTTGTCTCAATCTAGGCAAAACTTCAGTTTTCAGAAGTCCATGAAGATGACAAAAATGAAGGATCAGAAGAAGCAAAAACTGCTGATAGCAATAGCTCAGAAAATGAGACTGATTAGACACAGAAAAGTTTAATGTAGCATAACTTGTATTCAATGAGTCTTGGGGGGTTTCCTTTTTTCTCAGCTCTTTTTCTAAAAATGACAGCTCTTTTTCTAAAAATCAGCTTGACACTGTGGAGAAGACTAAGTCCAGAATACATAATACATTTATCTGTTTTCTTATAAATATTTATGGCTTCTTCCATTTTCAACTTTAATTTTTGCCCGCTTCTCATAAACTGGCAAAAACTAAGAGATTCTAGGTTCCTTAGAGTTCAGTAGCTTGTAACTCTATTTGTAACAAAAAATTAAAACCTTTTAAAGTAGATTCAATTAGTAAATTTTTAATTATTGTATGAATAAACTATACTTTTACATTTAATAAATATACCAAACATGATAATTTTATGAGCAAACCAAGTTATACATGATACATCTTATTTTCTTAAAGCAGCAAAGTGAATTTACATCTGTAAAGGGTGCTATGAAAATAAGTATTGCATATATTTCAATTTTTCCCGAACTTTCCATTTTTTTCTGGGGGAAAAAAATTGTTTTTTTCCATTGCTTCAAAATTTCAGAAATGTTACATCTCTAGGCAGACGGTGATGCTAGTAGTGGTGGCTAAATCAAATTTGGGGGAGGCTATAGCCCCACCAAAACGCCTCTTAGCACCACTCCTGGGCAGGAAGCAGCAACAGCATCACCCCAGCTCCTCACCACTGCTGCAGCTACATTGGAGCCACTTGGCTGAGGAAAGCCTGAGGTGAGAACAGCAGGGCCAAGATTGTGTTGCCCTCACTCCCCTCACCTCCCAGCCTGTTGAACTACCTCCTTCCTGCGGCAACATGACTGCAACCCTGGGCCAGGGGACCCTGCCCAGCCCTGTGCAGCCAACTTGCCTCCAACTCTGAGAAGAAGGCAGTTGGCTGATGGGCAGGCTCTGGGCCAGGGCCTTGGTGGGCTGCTCTGTAGCCCAGGGGCCAACTCCCCAGAGAAGCACAGAGATTGCCATGGGCCTGAGGCATCATTATGTTGGTCCTTCTCCGGTGGCCCAGCAGCCCGGCCACATGTGCACGCACATTGGTCTGTTTGTGTGCGCTTGTCTGTTTGTATGCATCTGCACCTGTGTGCATCTGTGTGCATCTGTCTGTACGTGTGCATCTGTGTCTGGTTCTGCATGTTTCTGTCTGCATGTGTGTGCATGCATCTGGTCAGTCTGTGTACACATGTATGAGTCTGGTTCTCTGTGTCTGCATGTGTGTCTAGTTCTCTCTCTCCTTTTTGGTCTCTTTTTTGTCTCTCTCTTTCTCTTCTTCCTTTCTCTCTCATCATAACTTAACAAAAAAATAATACACAACAACCAAGGTAGCATATGAAGTTTTATTTTTTGTCACTAGGTTTGGAATTTTTTAGAAAACCTGGGTTTTTTGTTTTGTTTTTACAATAAAAGCGCAGCGTTTATTATTATTATTATTAACTATATTAATATACAATGTGTGCTGCCACGTACCTCCACCCCAGTTTTGTTTTTCTGGCCTGCTGGCACTCCGGCAGCTGACGAGGTAGACATTGCAGCTTTTTTGGCACTCCAGCCAAAAACTTTGCCTACCTCTGGACTATATATAAGCAGTTAGGTAGAAATCAACACCTTTTAAATTGTTCTTTATTATATACAAAGTGCCTAATTTGGGAGCTATGTAAATTAACAAATAGATCAAACAAAAACATCAGCATACATTTCAAGTATGCAACAATATATGTATTTTTAATTGAAAGCACTTCTCCTGTCCTTCCTGTTGGTGAGATCAACTCATTTGTGGAACAGGTTCAAAGAGAAGTGTTAAAAATCCTGCCAACTGACTTGTGTAAACATGAATTTAGCAGAACACTATAGTTTCCTCAGAGTTTCTTGTTGACAACTTTTCTCCACAATTTAGCTTTCTTTGAAACATTCTACATGTTTTCAAAAAAAGAAACATCAATTTTACAATTCTTATTTCCTAGAAATTGTTTTGGAGGGAAGAAGAGTGACATTTCCAGTTCCCTGACAAGACAGTTGCTAGTTGTGTCATGCTGATTCCAAACATGAATTTGGTAATGTCATATCTTGCCTTATTTAGCCTTGCCAATGTACCACATGTAAAGTTACACCAGAAGGATAACGTGTATGCTTTGAACCAACTGTTGTATTTTTAATTTCCTATGCTGTCGAGTATACAGCTATACTCCATGTTTCACTTTCATTTCAGCTGAAACATGTCCAACTGTGCTTGATTAATAAGTACTTAGTTGCATCTTGCAAAGTTACAGGGACGTGCCAACATTCAAAGACATTCTATATATCCTTCTAGATTACAGAAGCCTTATGCATACAGACTTTAATAGTGAAAATAAAAATCTCAAGCCTAAAACAAGAATTACTTTAATTTTAACAGATTAATAATCTCAACTGTATATAAAAAGCTGCATTTCAAATACATAAACTGCAATAAAATTTGAGGGGAAAATTAATAAAGATTTGTTTTCTTCAACTTCTGTTGAAGAAATAGTGATTTCTTCAACTTCTGTTCTTTGTCTTAAAAGCAGTGGCGGAGGGAAAGGAACCCCTGACAGGCACTTCAGGGAGTCAATAGTCGATCTCAAAGGTACCAGGTGCTCACCGAGTACGGGTGGGGAGCACCATTCTATTTATCCCACACACCTCCCTGCCCCCTATTGTTTGGTATTGTTTGGTGCAGCCCTGTCCTGCCCAGCTCCTGTGGCCAGGCAAGGGCAGCACAGGGGTTTCCTCACTGCTAGAGCTCCCAGGAGAAAAGGGAACTACCATCTTGCTTGCTCTACTTGTGCATCCCACCTCTACTTCCTCCTTCCCCCTCCACCCTCCCCACCACAACATGCACTCAGCAGGGGCAATGCAGGGCTTGCCCTCCTGTGGAGGAATATCCTCAGGGTGGAGAAACATCCTCAGTGTCTGTGTTCAGAGTATATGCCCCTCCACCCCATGCTAGTTATGCTACTGGTCAACACGGACTAGTAGATAAAAACAGAGGCCTTGGAGCCAGGACTTCTGTTGCCATTTACTTCCTATGTGTCCTCGGTTACATTCTCTATGCACTGATCTCCCCATGTAAGTAATCATCATACTTCCCCCAGCTTTCAAAATTGTTTTTGGTGCTTCAGAAAATTAAAAGGGGAAAGACTAATGCAGCACCATCAGTGACAAGAGTAGTGGGATAGTTACCTGTAAACAGAAGATATATATTTGTATAGAAATACCAGTGTAGAGGTCAGAAAATAAATCACTGCAGAAATGTGTGTTAATTTTTCTAACAGCCAAGTCCTTGACAATGACTTGTGCCCATTTAGGAAGCTAAAACTTCACTTATTATTCCTATTTTACTTTCAATAAGTTGCAGCTAAGTCTATCTTCTGCACCTTAATTCCTATTTTGTTACAATACTAGGAATCTTTTCAAAGAGCACTGAAAGCTTGTAACAAGTATTTTTAGATCCATCATTCAGGAAGTGAAAGAGAAGTGTGATTTATTTCACTGTTATTGTAAATAAAAGAAATGATGTTTCCTCTCTGAGGTCTCCATTTTTTAAAAATTTATTTCAGCTTTTATGGGGAGGCTGTTAGTGCAAAGTCAAGATAAGCAGCTGTGACTTTCTCTCAAGGGAAGGGGGTTTCCTACCAACAAAACAATTCAAGTTGTGTCACAGTAACAGCAACAACTCAATGCAGAAGTTATTTATTTTTAAACATCTACTAGTTTTGATTAATTTTACATTATTCCAAGTCTTTATAACTTTTTTCAAAAACTGATTTTGTGAGCACTGTCCTTGTCTTTTACCATGAAAGCCAATTTGAAATGTTTTAGACTTCTAACTCTGGCTTTAACCCTTTCACATAGAAACATTTCAGTAGCATGCTGAGAACTATAGGAGACAAAAACATTTTTATCAACACTCCTAGGGTGTGTCTATACAAAGGTATTGGGCCAGGCCTGCATAACACAGTTTAGCATGTGCCACCTACCCCATGCCTACCACAGCCTGCTGACCTTTTACAGACCCAGCAATTCACTAGTGAGGCAGCTCTGGGACTGCCCAAGTGGCTTGTCAGGACAAGCAGGCTATGCCAGTAGCTATGCCTGGTCCCTACTATGGGAATTTCTCATGAAAGTCTGGGCTTTGCTGATTGCCAAAAGAGACTGGGAAGAAGCATTTTCCCCCTCCTGTTGCTACACAAACTGAGGAAGGGAGGTGGGGCAGTGAGATCCAGTTTCCTCAAAAGGATTAGGTATTGGCTGTGACCAAGGCTGGGGATTTTTACTAGTGTGTGCAAATGTTCCTGCTAAGGCTTAAACACAGAGTTTCCTGGCTAGAAGGCCTTGCCTATCCACTCAGGGGCTAGGGACAGACATTACACATAAACTGGTTTAAGTGATCAGAAACTGGTTTAAACCTGTAACAGAGCAGATGCTCAGTGCACATAAACCAGTCTGAAAATGGCTGAAACCAGTTTAAGATAAATGTAGTATCAGACTTAACTGATTTGGGTCAAACTGGTTTATGCAATGTCTATCCAAGACCCCTTGCTAGTTTAAGTTAAATCAGACTCCCCCAGCATCCCAGCATACTCTCTGGGCTGGGCAGGACTCTCTGCTCCACAGCAGAACTAGCCCCCTCCCCCCTGGCTGCAGCTCCAGCAGAGACTGCAGGCATCTGCCTGGTTTCTGCTCCCCTGCTTCTAAGCAGCAATTCTGCCATCCCTCTGCCTTAACACAGACACACAGCATTAGGTAGCAGACCACATGCTGGCTATGTTCTGTGCTGTGGCAGACAGGACAAAGGCATAATCAACAGGTAGGTAGTAATGTCCCTGCACCCACCTGCCCTCATATAAGTACTCTCTTGCTGCTTGGGAGTGTGCACCTGGTGCTGGCCACAGGGTATGTTCCTGAGGCCTAGATGTTGGGTCACATTCATCCCCAAGGAGGCCCTGATACTTGCCTGCCATGACTTGATCTCTCTCTTCAGTGGTGAGGCTCTTTCTCATAGCTTTTTGCAGACTGGGCACTACCCTTAGCAGGCGTTCTTGGGGCTCCACCTCCCCTACACCCCAGCCATGCATCAGCTCTCAGGACAGCTAGATGATGGATCACCCTCTGATATCTTTGCCTGTCCTCTCTTCCCCCTGCTCATCTCCCAGCCTCCTTCTACACGTGATGACCATGAAATATTAGACCATCCCTGACAAAGCACCGGGCCTTCCTTCACTGTATAGCTGTCCACTGCACTGTCCCAGCTCCCCCTGGCCTCTGGCTTTGCTTGTAACCCCTCTCCATGCTTCAGGGCCTTGGGATAACTCAAAACAAGTTAAGACACAAAAGGAAAAGTTGAGGCATGGGGCCTCAGCCTGCCCCACTCACAGGTCCAGTGTCTGTGGCTCCAAGGTCCCTCAACGCTGTCCTCCCTGGCTCGGTCACCCTGCTGGGCTGATGTGGTACTCCTTCAACTGGTCCTGGACCACTCCATCAGATCCTTGTCTGGGTCCTCTCTGTACTGCCAACACAGCCTGTGTGTAAATTTGGGAGAAGCCTTGCCATCTGGCTCTGGTGGTGGTCCTCCGGCCATTTCCCTGCTGCCAGCTTTTAAATCAGCTGGGCAGCATTTTCTGATGGTGTCATCTGTCCATACCATCCCCAGCCAGCAGTAAAGCAACTGATGAACCGTGTGGGCGGTCCATCCCAGCATGGCTCGTCCAGCTCCACTTCTCCTAAAAAAGGTAAGTATGTCCTGCCCTCGGGACTTTCCTTTCTTCTCAGGGTGGGTCAGCCCTGCCTCGGGTCCTGCTGTGGGAGGGGGCTTCAGGCCCTCTGCTTGCATCCCCTTGGGACTGTCCCTCTGTTGTTTCCTTAATGGTGATAAACACTGAGTTATCAATTTCCCACTAGTCAGAAGTGGGGGAGAACCCCTCCCTAATCAGAGCCTCCTGCCAGGGTCTGACCAAGCCGCACTCAGTTCAGCACTGAGGAAGGGATGGGGGGGGGGAGGCTGTTCTACTGCCCCCTGGCTTCTGTCCTGAGCCACTGCCTGCATTTTTCAGTACAGAGGGGATGTCTGTTACAGTTATAAACTGGTTTAGCCTGGCCAGGTTAAACTGCCCTGAAAAGATTAAATCAGTTCAGGCTCAGGCCTTTTTGAGTGTCTGCCCTAGCCAGGATCAGAAAGATTGCCATATTTGGGGTCAGGAAAGAATATTACTACATGGTCAGATTGGTACAGACTGTAAGAATTTTTGCTTTCCTCTATAACAGGGCCCTGTTCTTCCTCTACCTCTGCCTCTCCCTGCCTCATAATCCCTGCCACTTAAAACATCAAAAATGTTGCAGAAGTTTTTGCTATAAAATTATGCTGCTGCTAAACCTATGGAAAAAAAATCCATTCTACCACCCCAATTCAGACAAACATCTAAGCACATGCATATTCCCATTTCTTTTTCATTTTTAAAATAATTTACCATTTTGTTGTTGTCATTTCCCATGTTTTGGCAACAAAGCTAGCTGCATCTATAGAATGAATTGTCAATTACATCCAGACATCTGCTCCCTTGTTGAATTCTGGCAATCAGAATTAAGGATAACAAAAAGCCCTTTTTCAAATACATAGGAAGTAAGAAGGCACCAGGTAATGTGGGGCCCCTACTGGACAGGCTTGGCAATCTGGTGATTGCAGCAAAGGAAAAAGCTGATCTCTTCAATGAGTTCTCTGCCTTCATATTTCTGAGCAGGGACTGCAACAACTCCCCCACTAGGATTATGTTCAGGCTCAGGAGACACGACACCATGCCTAGAGCTAGGGACGATCTAGTTAGGGAACTCTTGGAGGGGCTGAACATGTATAAATCAGCAGGTCTAGATGCTCTTCATCAGAGGGTACTGAGGGAATTGGTGGAGGTCATAGCAGGGTCCCTGGCACAGCTGTACAAATGCTTGTGGTGCTCTGGCTAGGTCCCAGAGAACTGGAAAAGAGCCAAGGTGGTCCCCATTTACAAGAAGGGAAGAAAGGAGGACCCAGGTAACTCTAGGCCAATTAGTCTCACCTTGGTCCCTGGGAAGACCTTTGAGAAAATTATCAAGGAACACATCTGAGGGAACCCATCATGGGAGGTAATGCTCAGGGGCAACCAACACGGGTTCACTGCAGGCAGATCCTGCCTGACTAACCTTGTTTCCTTTTATGACCAGGTCACCAAGTCCTTGGATGCGGGTGTTGAGGTGGAAGTCGTCTATCTGGACTTCAAGAAGACCTTTGACACTGTTTCTCACCCCACTGTCATAAAAAAAAAAAATCTAGGCAACTGTGGCATTGATGCCTACAGTCAGATGGGTGGCAAATTGGCTTGATGGTCACACCCAGAGAGTGGTGGTGGACAGGTTGTTTTCAACCTGGAGGATTGCAGGCAGTGGATTTCCCCAGGGCTCAGTCCTTGGGCCTGTGCTATTCAACGTCTTTATCAGCGACTTGGAGACGGGCGTGGAAAGCACACTATCCAAATTCACTGTTAACACAAAGATGTGGGGAGAAGTGGACACAGTGGAGGGGAGGGACAGAATATAACTAGATCTAGACAGGTTAAGTTGTGGGGGGAAGGGGAGGGGGATAAGAACAGAATTCAGCGCAGACAAGTGCAAGGTGCTGAATCTAGGGAGAAGGAACCTGCAACATACCTATAGGCTGGAGAACACCCTTCTCAATACAGTGGCTGAAAGGGATATTGGAGTCATTGTTGACTCCAATATCCAGGATGGACATGAGCCGCCAATGCGAGGAAGTGGTCAGTAAGGCTAACTGCACCCTGTTGTGCATCTACAGATGCATCACAAGCAGGTCCAGGGAGGTGATCCTTCTCCTATATGCGGTGCTGGTCAGGCTGCAGTTGGAGTACTATGTCCAGTTCTGAGCACCGCACTTCAAAAGGGAAGTGGCTAACCTTGACAGGGTCCAAAGGAGAGCTACTCACATGGCCAGGGGGCAGCAGGCCAGGCCCTATGAAGATAGACTAAAGGACCTGAATCTATTCAGCCTCCACAAGAGAAGACAGAGGGGATCTGGTAGCCGTCTATAAACTCACCAGGAGGGCCCAGAGGAAAATAGGTGAGGCTCTGTTTCCGCAGGCGCCACCTGGGATAACAAGGAATAACAGCCACAAATTGATTGAGAGTAGGCTCAGGCTTGATATCAGGAGGCATTACTTTATGGTTAGGGCTGCCAGGCTCTGGAATGGGCTCCCAAGGGAGGTGGTACTCTCCCCTACCTTAGGGGTCCTCAAGAGGAAGTTAGATAAATACCTGGCTGGGGTATTATGATCCCAGCACTCGTTCCTGCCCAGGACCGGGGGGGGGGGGGGGGTCAGTCTTGATGATCTGTTCAGGTCCCTTCTGACCCTAGAAAATATGAAATTTGGTTTAGCCATTAGCACAGGCAAGCCCAAACAAGGTGAATTGTCTATTTAACCTATATACAACAGTAGAGATGGAGTCTGGTGCTACCATCAGGTGCCAAACACAATTCACTTGGCATGTAGCTGCAGCAAATACATGCTTTCATGCAGGGTGGCCAACCTGCAGTGTGCACAAGTGGCACAAGCAGCCTGTGTGTGTGGCATGCAGTAGACTGAAAAGGCAGCAGGGAACGCAGCAGCAAATCGATGGGGAGCAGAAAGCAGAACAACAGATTACACAGACAGTACAGGGCACAGCGCAAAAAGCAGAGCAGAAGACTTGGCAGGAGAAGCTGTTTGTAGTGTCATTCAAAGAGGGTGCAGGGCTTACATTCTAGCTCACTTGTAAAAATGTTGGCCCCCAGGGTCTTAGTAGAAGCCACTTAAGAGTGCTATTTTTTAAAGCACCCTTGTCTCTCCCGCTTTTTATTTGTGTACACAATAAAGCTTTTTCCTCCCATAGAGTACTATGTGGCCATGGTATGCAAGAGGGATTGAAGCAGATGATTTTGGAGTCTTTCAAAAATATATTTGCCTGCAAATGCTGGGTTTCTGGATTCAATAGCCTAAGAGGCTCCATCTAGTCCTTTGTTCTTTTTGATATGTAATTGAGAGTTGGGCACTTACCTCAAATTAAATATCTTTATAAATCCAACCCTTAACCTCTTTAAAGCTCACTTTGTCCAAAAGAAGAGTAGCAAAAATGCTTCTGTCTCAAGGGATCGAGATGCACTCACAGTATAGCTACTTTCATCCAAGCATCTACACATGCACTTTACTGCAGATCTTACTGATTAGCTCCGCAATAAAGTGTCACTGTCCACGTGTGCACCAGTATTGGAGCACAGTAAACTCCACCGTAAGATAGTACTATCAGGGACAGCAGTAGCTTATGGCAGAGTAACTAATTGTGATCAAATGCTCATGTGTAGTGTCCACCAGGCACAAATTGTGTCCAGTAAACCCAGCTAGCCAGAGGCCAGATACCCAGCTCCTGCCAGCCCCAATAGCACCCAAAGCTGACCCCCCAAGCCCTCTGCCACACTAGGGCTGCACCACTCCAGCTCCAATTGCTACAGTTCCAGATGCACATGTAGACGCTACGCCGGAGAGCAGTTATCTCCGGCACAAACTGCTTTGGAATTTATTGCGTCACTTCCATAGTATGTGTAGATGAACCCACTAAGTGCAAGTGTTGTAGTTATTAAGAATAAGTTCTGGGGAAAAACATCCAGTGAAAATCTTAACACTCCAGTTCAATATATATAGATATTTATTGGTGCCCAAGTGGTAATTTCAATGAAACAAAATTCACATTCCATAAGTCCACATTTCCCTAACAAGTAGTATATACTGTTTTAAAAGACAAGTACATATTTTAAATATTACACTTGTGAACTTGGGTTTTATGAAGTGGCTCAAGGAAACTAGAAAACTATTTTAAGATAAAATGGGCTCCAATGCACAGAAGTAATCTTTATTCAGGTCTTCATAGCCTCTACATGACTATGCTGTTTGTATGTTATTAAACAGGCAAGGGAGCTCTAAAACTATGCATGTTTGCCCACAACTATGTAATTAGCTATCTACCTGCAATCAGATAGATAAATAGATCCTTGAGAGAAAAAGGATCTATTCACTTTGTTTAGAAAAAATAAATTATACATGCCTCACTTTCAAAAAAGCCCCACCTGAATACCCCACAAATATATATCCCATTTTTAGTTTTATAATTCCTTTTTAATGGCATTATAGCTAACCTGATATCTGTAAGCAAACTGTGTCTATTTTAAGAATGTTCTATTATTGCTAGCTCCAAAAGATCAAAAATCACATGTCAGTCTCCTGCCTCAAAAATGTAATTTTTTAATTAATTAAATTAATTTTGGGTAGTCCACCAACCCGAACAGTACAAAAATCCTGAGTCAGTCTTGTCAAAAAGTCTGCAAAAGAGAGAGGACGACAGAGACGGGTCATGTGCTCTGATCTGTTTTCTGATTTTCAGCACCCTTTGGCCACCCTCAATGTATAATAATTAATGTTGAAAATTCTACAATTTATTGCAAGTAGGGTGACTCTTAGCCATTTCCACTGGAGCTCTCATTATAGAAACTAAATGAGATAAGATTCAGCTTTGTTAGGTCCTGTATAAAGATATAACATAGCAGTCTTTGTTCCAAAGGGGCTTGCAATCTGGTACAAAGTATATGGGTGAATTTGTGATTTTTAAACTGGGACCGTGACCCATCAAACTCATCTCACCTGGAGATTAGATGTCCCTAAAATGGGGTAAGAAAATCTTTTTAAATTTCTACTCAGCTGGTTTGGATACCCAACTGGCAACCACTAAACAAAAGGCTCTGTATTTCATTCAGGCTAACTTAAGTTAGTAAAAATCTACATGTTCTCCCAATTTGTGATTCAGTGCAAGTTCCCTTAAGCTACTGGGTATAGTGCAAAGACAGAAATTTACCATAGTTCCACAAGAGCTCCTGAAGCAGAAGCCAAAATCACATTACTTGTCAGATCTGATAATAGTGATCTTTTTAACACATTACAGTGCCATGTACTGAATAATGCTACAAACTATCAAGACACTTCTTTTAACATAGGAAAAATAAGTAAATGAAGCTAACCCACAAAAACTGATTAGCTGTACTTTTCGTGACCCTAATACATTACTTCAATGATTAGAAGCAGTTTCTTATATGTCAATCTGCACATGCCCACTACAGCATCAAAGTTATGTCAGGATGAACAAGGTTCCAGGGATTTGACTAGCAGGTCTTCAACACAAGCCCCTTCATAAAGTAAAACCGATTTTGTCATGGAATCTGTATATGATCCAGGGTTTATTATAGTGCTCAAAACACCATAGGTCGGGGTCAGCAAACCACAGCCTCCAGCCAACCAAGCAATTCTGTCCATACTGCAAAGCTGTGACATCAGAAGTAATTCAGCAGCATGGGCTCCAGTCAGTGGCACAAAAATCAGCAACAGTTTGGCAGAAGGGGGAAGTGGTCAGAAGTCCACCTTCAGACTGAGTTCCATTAATTTGGTCTGGCACTCCTAAAAGCTTGTACTATATACAACACAATCTTAGACATCACTAAAATCAGCTTGATTACCAGCATTAGGCTGTTTGCAAACAGCCTAACATTTATGTAGCTTCAGGCCTCCAAAGTTATTTGAAAAATACTTAAATTAATAGGCCAATTACTACTTGTTCATTTTCCCCACCCCTCTTTGGAGTAGAACAAGGTAGGCATTTACAAGAACACTGAAGCAGCAATTTGGAGAGAGGCAGGAAGTGGAAACAATATACAACTGAAACTGTGTGGAGAATTTAACCACTGACCAAAGCTCACTTTGAGCAATGTATGAGAACAAACATCACTAATCTTGGCAGGAAAGCCGTAACAACTTTAGTTTAGAAATGGTCAGGATTTAAGTTTTGAATCTTATCTGAAATATGTATTTTTTTGCTTTACTTTTCAGCCTAGGAAAGATGAAAGGTTAAGCTTTTGATTTCTTGCATGAAGAACTTCATCCCAACCCTATTACTCTGTTATGGTGGCTAATTCCAATTTTTAAGACTTTTTCCTCAAAACTTCAATTTGCTTTTTTTTTTTTTTTGGCAAGAAAGAATAAAATGTGGTGACCTCTTTTAGTCTAAAGCATATAACAGTAAAGGGTTTGTGATTGCATGTATTTTGCCTGTGGGATGTAATCTCCCTTCTAAGGAATAGCAGGCAAGAAGCCAACGTAAGAAAATCCAAAGGAAAAATAAACCTAATTGAAAGTAAGGGAACTCTGGAAACAGGAAAAATGACAGGTTGGTAGCATATCTATTAACAGCTCACAAAGATACCACAACATCAAATGGTCAGCTAGAACCTAGTCCACAAAGATGAGCATCTATACCACACGATAGGCTATCCATCTATATACCACATGATAGGCTATCCATAATGAGGTTATCCATATTGAAGAAAGAACAAACAGAAACAAAATGTTTCAGTAAGATTTGCTGGCAGAAAGGAAACACATGGAAACAAAGTAGAAGAGTTGGCTCTCCATAAATCTTCAGGGTCTGCATCATACAGAATGAGATCCCTGCCCCATATGCAACACTGAAATCTTTAATCCATAAAACAGAAACTGGTGAAAGGACAGAGTCCAGATTCACAGGGTTTTGGAATCATTTTTGTCCATTCATAAGGTAGGGATACCTTAAAATGATTATTTATATTATGTAGCTCTCCATTAGTCCACTGCCTAACAGAAAAAACAAAAAAACCCAAAACTGAAATTCTCTAAATTAAAAAAATTAAATAGACTGCCAATAAATACATTTTAGAGATGGGATGCATTTCAGGCAATACTTGGCCATGTGTTTTCATAGTTGGTAGGGTTGGAAGAGACCTGAGTAGATCATCAAGTCTGACCCCCTGCCATGGCAGAAAAAAGTACTGGAGTCAAATGACCCAGCAAGGTGTTTGTCTAACCTCCTCTTAAAGACCCCCAGGGTAAGAGCCAGCACCACTTCTCTGGAAAGTTGGTTCCACGTCCTAGCCGCCCTGACAGTGAAGTAGTGTCTCCTGATGTCTAGTCTGAATCTACCCTCTGCCAGCTTGTGACCGTTATTTCTTGTCACTCCTAGTAGTGCTCAGGGGAACAGGACACCCAATGCCTGCCGGTTCCCTCTGACTAGTTTGTAACAGCCACTGGGATCCCCCCTCAGCCTTCTCTTGTGAAGGCTGAACAGGTTCAGGTCCCTTAGCCTCTCCTCGTAGGACCTGCCCTGCTGGCCCCTGATCATGCGAGTGGCACTCCTCTGAACCCACTCCAAGTTGTCCACATCCCTCCTGAAGTGCAGCGCCCAGAACTGGATGCAGTACTCCAACTGTGGCCTGACCAGTGCTGCATAGAGGGGGAGGATCACCTCTTTGGACCTGCTCATGATGCATCTGTGGATGCATGACAAGGTGTGGCTGGCCTTCCTGACCATGTCCCCACACTGTCGGCCCATGTTCATTTTGGCATCAATGATTCCAAGATCCTTTTCTGCCTTTGCAACGATAAAAAGGGAGTTCCCCAGCCTGTAGGTATGCTGCTAGTTCTTCCTCCCCAGGTGCAGCACCTTGCACTTGTCAGTGTTGAAACCCATTCTGTTCTCATCTGCCCACCCCTGTAACCTGTCTAGGTCCAATTGCAGCCTATTCCTCCCTTCTAGTGTGCCCACATCCCCTCACATCTTAGTGTTGTCAGCAAATTTGAACAGGGTGCTTTTTACCCCATCGTCCAAGTCACTGATGAAGATATTGAACAGTGCAGATCCAAAGACCAAGCCCTGGGGGACCCCACTGCCAACATCCCTCCAGGTCAAAAATGACCCGTCCACCACCACTCCCTGGTTGCGGCCTTCCAGCCAGTTAGCAACCCATTTGACTGTGTACGTGTCGACACCACAGTCCCCCAGTTTTTTAATGCGAATGGGATAGGAGACAGTGTTGAAGGCCTTCCTAAAGTTTTGATTATGACCTATAATCAATTATTTTTGGAAAGAAATTTTAACTAGAGTTCACATGGTTTTAAACATAGCACTGATAGCTTTGGCAAATATGTGTATTCTTGGGTACATCCCTAAGGATTTCAAACTGAATCCTTCCCAGAATGTACTCTTACAGCAGGCTTTATTAGTGACATGCAGTAATACAACTCAGCACTGGAAGAGTGTGACATCTCCGAAGGTTGAATTCTGGTACAGTGAGATAACCAGTGATCTGGTTTTTTGCATTCACCGTGAAAAAGAGAAAAAAAAAATAGTTCCCTGGAAAAATCACAGATTTTGTATTTTAAAGGAGAAAAACCCAGGAAACCACATGTCCCGCTGTAGGTGCAGAAATCTAGAGGAGCATATGCCCCCGCACCCTCGCAACACATTGCCTGTGCCCATACCCTTCCTTCCCCATTCCCCCACCCCCTTCCTTACATACTGCAGGGCTGGGGCCTGGGGTCAGGGGGCAGTAGGTCAGGAGTGAGGTGAGCTGTAGGACCCCCACCCCCTTCCTTACATACTGCAGGACCAGGGAGCTGTAGGTCAGGAGTGAGGGGCACCAGTAGCGCTGGGGGGGGGCTGTGGGTTGGGAGTCAGGGATACCAGCATAGGCAGGGACAGGCATTGGCATATCAGGGCTATTCAGCACCACAAAGGAGCAAGAGGGACAGCTCCAACTAGACCCACATCCTGGTGAGCAAAGGGGGCAAGACAAATTCTGATTTTCTATGATAAAAAAAAAGCCAAAATATATTGGTATTAAGAATTTATTTTATTATAATGATTGAAGCACTGGTAGGCTTCCAGATTGCTTTAAAACTGTAAATATATTAATAAAACATTATGTTGAACTGATACATGTATATAGTGGTGTTTCATTTTAATCACAGAAGAATGTGGATTTGGGGGGGTTTAATCAGAGAATTTGGGATTTTTAAACAGAGAATACCAGAATCCTTGTAGGTTAAACATCTAGGATCCGTGGAGAGAGTCATGTTTAGCAGGCTTACCTGTTTTGAAAAGTTTAGTGTAATTTTGAAGGAATTTTTATACTATTTTGGTAATTAAAATATTAGTCTTTGCACACTTCCCTTTTGTTCTTCTATTCCTCCCCCTCTTTCCTCCTTCCTTTTTTGCTTTCTTAATTATTGTCACAGACATGGCCATACTTCATGTACAGTTGATGTATTTCTGATTTTTGTATTGTATTTAAAAAACTAAATTAGACAACCAATTAAAATACATTTGATAATCTACTCTCATTTAGAACTAAACAAAAAGAAAGGAAGAGAGAATGAAAAGGAAGCCATGAATATAAATCAAGAATAGGTATTTTAATATAATCTCTCAAGCCAGAAGTCGAATGGAATTTGTTTTCATTTTTACCATGTCAGAAGACAAATTTAAAACGGATGTAAAGAGAGAGCAAGTTCCCCATGTTATGGCTTCACTAAGAGAAGTAACTAAGCTAGACTATCAAGGTAAGATGGATGTCTGAGCAAAGATAGTAGGAGGTGCTGAACATATTAAATTGTTCTGATTTTAAGTCAACCTTCCCCTGCCCTGAAAAAAGAATAATAAAAAAAAAAAAAA
>JAGPOW010000261.1:230822186-230878940 GCA_030014935.1 Caiman crocodilus
AAAAAAAAAAAAAATCACAGTTAACTTATATGTGATGCTGATCTATAATCAGAGAACTGTTAATATACAGACCAGATGACTTCATGTGGCATCCTTGTTCAGCCAGTGTGATGTCATCTGCTCCACTGCTCTTAAGTGCAGTGTACAGGGGCATCTGGCTCCACCAACACAAGGACAGAGGGGATGACTCCATGCTGCACCCTTTTCTGCCATGTAAGTCTGGATATTCTGGAGGTGTTGTTTGTTTGTGGAGGGGTTTTAAACAGGACTGTGTATTCATTTATTATCTAGTGTAGTGATTGTAAATATTTCTAGCACTAAGCTTTGAAAAAAAGCCTGAGGTCAGGTTTAAAAATCTGTATTTACTAACATATTATACTCACCTTTTTCCCAAAATGTAGCTTCTCTGAAATCTGAGTGTATGTCTTAAGCAAGAAAACTGATTTCCACAGTGGAACCAGGCCAAAAGTCAAATTAGCTTAACAGACAGAATCTCCTGCCAATTTGGCAGGAGCTGGAAGAGGGTTAAACCTCTAGCTGTGGAGCTGTAGCAAGAGGGTAACTGATACTGATGAGTGTTTTTTACTCTTCCTCCATGAATCCAGGAGCATTCAGGCATGGTGAACCCATGCTATGACAAGTAAGACTCTGCAGGAAGGGGGGTTGGGCAGAGGGTAAGGAAGGGTGGCTTCATTCTGCCTTCCCAAAACAAGGTGCATGTCTTATTAAGGGACATGTTTATGTGAAATAATAATGGTATTTCAAAGGCAAACATCTGTTTCATTTTTCCAGAATACAAGAAAGTTAAATGCACTTTGCTCATAATTTTAGAATTCAGATTTGAACAGATAATTTACCTGATAAAAGTGGTTATAAAAACACACAACCAGTCACTTTCCTTTTCAAAACATCTCTTGAAAAATTAGGAAAGTTTCAATATCTTTAACCCCTAGAGCCAGGGCTGTTTTGGATCCATGGTTTTGGCTCTGTTTTCATGTAACATTTGAATTCAGAACTTCAATCTGAATGTCCAAATCTAGCCTTTTAATAAGGGCCTGCCTTTGTTTAAACTTGTGTACACTATAGTTTCAATTTAATTAAAAATATTTGTCTTGATCCGTACTGGCCTGGAATGTTCAAATGAAGAGTATGGCAAGCCTTGGGCAAAATTACCTTTGGGACAAGAGGGTTTTTTAGTTTAGTATATTTAACCCTTTGGGCCTTCTCCTTGATTATCTGATTCTCTTGCAAAACTTCGTAAAGGTAACAGCAGTTCAAAGATTTTATCTGTAGTTACTAACTTACATTCATGAAAAAAGGCTGTTCTTCTCAAAATTGAACCAGAAAACATAATATTAGTTTATATTGTATTCAGAACAATATGGCACTCAGAATAAACATTCATTACCTCTATTTAATTACATTTGTCTTTATGAAAAATGAGAAGAGGTATAATCTTGAACAGTCACATAACTAAACATCATAAACTTGAATATTAGACATGGTGTCAATGGAGAATTTGTTTTTATAAATCATTTAAACAGATATTATAGAAATTTTCTCAAGTTATTCCTCAGGAATTTTCTTACTTTCTAGCACAGAGGGGAACATACTTATCCATGTGCTTTGGCACACTGTGTTCCTTTCTTGAATGAACACAGAGGTACTCTTCATTCTGACAGCAAAAAGCCTATAAATATTTTAAACCAGTGAGCAAATCCAAGTTGGAAAAGGTTTGTTTTTAATCTGGTATGAACTGAATTAAAATTCTTACAAAACACATAACTCTTCAGGAGGGGTAAATTTGCATAGTACCATTGACTTCAATGGAGCTATGCCAATATGTGTCATGTGAGGATCTGGCTAGCAGATTCCAGACTAATGAAGAAATAACTGCATTTCTGTTTTCTTTGACAGTTTTTAGCCAACAAAATCAGCAATTAAATGCAACTCCCACCTCTACATCCAATTATAATTTGCACCTGTGAATATCTCTTTTCTAAATAATATACTTTCTTTTCTGCTGTACATATAGTGAACATTTCTGAAGTTTGGGCATCTATAAAGAACTTTTAAAAGGAACAAATACCAGTACTTTAATAATCAGGATATTGTCAAAGTACAATACCAGAAAGCTCTCCCTGCCTACAATAAAAACATGACATTTGCAAATGCACAGAACAAAAGTTCTATGATAAATGGAAAGAGTACACATTTGGAATGTAGATCTGAAAGACTGGACATATCACCAACACCAGTAAATTGTCCCACCCACAGCACCCATAAATGCAACTAATCTGCTTCTAACTGGAAATATAGCAGGCATGGAGCAGCCATGCCACTTCCTGGCACATTATTTGTAGTGAAGACTGCCATGTAAACAGAGTAGAAGTGCAAGAAATGCTGGGGACAAATTACCATAATGTTTTTCTAAAAAAACAAAACAAACCCCAACCTTCTTTTTTAAAAGGCATGCTGGGGCTTATCTCAGAGGAAGCCCAAGCATAGACGAAGGACAGAACATAGGACTGAAAATCACAGCTCATCATCATCTGGATTAGGAGAAGAGACTTCTATGATTTATTAATTACAAAAGAAAACTATCAAAACAAGAAAAGCAACAGACATCATGAGAAATAGAAAGACCAAAGTCCCAATGCTAGTAAAATCAAATCCCAAACGCCTGTATGCTCAGGAAGAGGAATATCATAAAATGAATGGGTATTGTTGTTATTGTTAGTGGGAAAGAGAGGTTATTATTTTGATCCACAAAAGGTAGTTTCCATGTTGGGAAAGTCACTGTAGGAAAAGCTAGGACTTGAGCTGCCATATAAACCCGTCAAAGGGCTTTGCTGTGTACACAGACACTTAGTAGACAGCAACTTCAGCAGTAGAGTTGGTCAAAAATAGAAAGCCTCATTGAAAACTTCACTATAGATCTTGTCCATTGAAATTTTCTTATCAGCTCTAATTACCTAACAGAGAATTAGATTCTCCGACTCCTGCACATTACTAACAATCCAACATGGGAAGCTCAAGATGACAGGAATCAAACCACAAAAGACACAGTGGTAAGCTAGAGAAATTCCTGTTCCTCTTAGTACAACAGTTCAATGACCTTCACAAAAATAGAATTCAATACTGCAGGACCCAAAGATAGCTGTCCCTTCAACATTGCTAAATGCATCTATGCAGTTATTATGGGCATTTGTTCTCTGCCTCTTGCACCTATTTCCTATCATCACTAAAATTGCTAATTTTTATCACTGGGACAAGCTGATGACATGACACTATTACCTTGTAAGCAAGTTACTCACTCAAGCTTCCTAATCAAGCCAGTCCACTCTGTTCAGTGTCCAGCCAGTTTATTTTGTGAGTGGCAACCTTGTCCCCACCAGCAAACAAACAGCAAACAAAACCAAAACCATCTTTCTTCAAACCTTGAGAGGGGTAGCCCAGGCTCTGGTCTTCCCCCACAGCATCACTGTATCCTCTCTCCCCTTGCACCCTGCTCCAGGGGGTTTTAGCCCTCCTTGTAGCTCCACCCTCATTTAACTAGTCCTGAACAGCACCTCGCCCCCAGCCTTCCAACCACAAAGACTATTCACTGCTAACTACCTGGTTCTGAGTTTAAACCTCTGAGGCTTATATCTCCTCTGTCCCAAATTGGGGTCAGGGGGACACTTCCCCCGCCCAAGAGAGAAGATAAACATTTTCAGGCACTGCCCCAGCATGGAGGAAGATAAAAAGCACACTGTTGCATGGCTGAGCACCACCTCATCAACCTACGGCTCTCCTACCCCATAGCATGAAGCCACATTAATGCAACATGGCTGGTAAAAAGCAGAAAGGGAGCCCACAGGAGGTAGCATCAAATGGTTTCAATGGCCCACTTAGTTGTGAGACACTGTGTCTCAATCACCACATATTTCTGTTCTCAGGGAAGCAATATCCTATCTAAACAGAGGACTGGGTGTTCCCCATCCTCCAACTCAGGAGAGAGAATTGTCCCCAAGAATTACTCTGAGGCATCAGTCTGCAATACAAATTCTGTGAAGTCCAGCCTATGCAATACCAGGGCACTGCAAAGGAGCTGCTTTATAATCTCAAAAGCCTCCACACATTCTGCAGACCATCACACCTTCTAGGAGGTCTGTCACTGGCTCTGTAATGGTTGATAAATGTGGGATTAAGCTCCAGTAACAGCCTGCCAGTCCTAAATGACTTCCCTTACCACTTCATTGTGGGCACTAGAAATATGACCAAAGCCTTTACTTTACTTCCCAGGGGCTTAATCTCTCCATTTCTCAGGGTTTACTACAGGTATTTAGTCTCAGTACACCTGAGCGGACACTTAGCTGGATTGGCCATGAGGCCTGCTGCTCAGAATGAATAGAGCACTGCCATCACCCACTAGAAATACTCCTACCAGCTGCTGCTGAATATTACCCAAGTATGAAGCTGCATATACCAAGTGTGGACACAGTATCTTGTACATTAGATGCCGGAAGTCACTGCTGGAATCCAAAGAGCAGAGTTCAGAACAGAGAGAGTCACCATAGAGTTGCAAATGCCGTAATTTCTTGGCTCTCTGGCACTAATGGAATCTGCCAATACCCTTATGTTAAATCCAGGATGGTGATGAATTTGGCCTTTCTGAGCCCTCCTAGCATTTCATTTATCCCGGGGACTGGGTAGGCATCAAACAGAGACCACATTTACCTTGAGAAAATCAACACAAGCATGAATGGTTTGGTCTGGTTTTGGAAGAATTACAATGTGGCTACTACATTCACTAATGGATTCTTCAGTCACCCTCGGTTTACAATCTCTTGGCTCACTGTATCCCTTAAATGTGCTGGATTTAGCAAATACTTTTGTCTTCTGTTCAAAAGGCAGGTATTAGGATAATCCAGTGCTCCATGAGTGTAATTCTGGAAGTGTTCATAAAAATGTGCTTAAGCTCCTTTAGCAGAACTTTTGCTTCCATATATTTGGCAGAGGTTAAACCTTCCCCCAGGGTAAGACCCAGAATGGAGTCTGAGGGAGGCTCTGGAAGACCTAGGCCAGGCCCACATAAACAGGTAAAGACATTAAATGCTTCTTGATCTGTAATACTCACCACTTCCCTACCAAATGTGCTTCGTAGTCCACCTGCCCAACCAGACATAGGCCCCTGAACAGCCCTCTCATTTAACTAATAACTTACTTTCCATGGCATGGAGGAGCAGTAGCACCCAATCCCCGGGTGCATAAACTCGCAGCCAGACATTGTGCATCAGCAATTCGTTGCAATCTAGAATGATTGTCTTCCATGACTATCTTATCTGTGAGTCCAAAAATGGCTGACTAGGTCTATCTGGGATTGACAAACTCTGTTGCAGCTTGGGCACGTTTCCATGTGAGCTGGGTGGCTCTGGGTTCTTGATTCAGTCTCTGACTTGTTGTTTTTGCCACTCCTGCTTTTTCATCTCCTGTTGTCATCATAAGGTTTCAAAGTCCTGAGATCCTTGCAGAAGACTCTTCCTCCATTTGGGACAGTCCTGGGGGATAGTCTCCAATGTGTGTATGTTGATGTTGCATTTTTACAAGCTGGCCTTGAGGACATACTTTAATCAGTTTCTTTGCTCCCCTGTTGAGCGTATGCTTTGACTGAGCTGTGAAAATAAATCTTGCTTCAGGAATCTGGAATTGGAAATCCAGATGACACAGCCGACCCACCAAACTTGATGTTGGATGATCGTTGCCTCAGTGCTCAGGGAGTCTTCTTGCAAGAGAACGCTAACATTGGTGTCTGTTTCAGAATCATAGAAAAATCATAGAAAATTAGAGTTAGATGGTCATCAGGAGGTCATCTACTCCAATACCCTGTTCAGGCAGGACCATCCACAATAAGATCATCCCCCTAGGCTTTGTTTAGCCAGGCCTTAAACTCCAAGGATGGAGCATCCGTAACCTCTCTGGGTAACCTGTTGAGTGTTTTACTACCCTCCTAGTGAGAAAGCTTTTCCTAATATCTAACCTAAACTCACCTTTCTGCAACTTGAGATCACTTATTCTGTCATCTGCCACCACTTAAACCAGTCTAGCTTCATCCTCTTTGGAACCACCCTGCAGGTAGTTAAAGGCTGCTATTAAATCCCTCCTCAGTCTTCACTTCTCCAGACTAAACAAGCACAGGTCCCTCAGACCCTCCTCATAAGTCATGTGCCCTAGCCCCCTAAATATTTTCACTGCACTCCACTGGACTCTATCCAATTTGTCCACACTTTTCTGCAGTGGGGAGCCAAAACTGGACACAGTACTCCAGATGTGGCCTCATCGTGCTGAACAGTGGGAAATAATCACTTTCCTCAATCCACTGACAACGTTCCTACTAATGCAGCACGTTCCTATTAATGCAGCCCCAGTATGCTATTAGCCTTCTTTGCAACAAGAGCACATTGTTGGCTAATATCCAGCTTATCGTCCCGTCTTCCCACTGAATTCAAAGGATTTTCCATGGGCAGCATGGATGGTACTTCTCCAGAAGCCTGCACCTCTCTACATGTACTGCTATACATGGCCCCCTTTAACCTCATAACAGCCTTCAACTGTCAATCAAGAAGCGTTAGGTAGGGTCTTTTTGAAGTCTGGATGCCCACCGAAATTCATCACCATTCCCTGCCTGCTCTATAATGGTATGCAAGCAGCAGTTATCAATAATAGATCTATAACAGATCCCTTTGAGGTTAAGACAGGAGCTAAGCAAGGCTACATCAATGTTCCAACAATCTTCTCGATATTCCTTACTGTGATGCTACATCTGACTACCAACAAGCTTCCAGCCGGAGCAGATCTAAACTACTGAAGGATGATAACCTGTTTAATATCAGCCAACTCTGACTTAAAACCAAGATCACCCTGATCTCAACCATCAAGCTTAAGTAAGCTAATGTAGTGTGCACTCACTCAGAAGCAAACCTTCAGGCAAATGTCAACATCTTTACTGAGGCATACAAGAAAATGAGACTGAAGCTTAAACATTCAGAAGACAAAGTTCCTACATCAGCAAGGTCTCAGTGAGTCATCCACAGCTCCAGTAATTCAAATTCATGGTGAGATTCTAGAGAACACTGTAGATCACAACATGAGATCTGAAACCAAGCTCTGGGTTTATCAAGCAATCATGATCCCCACCTTACTGTATGGGGCTGAGACATGGATAACGTACAAGAAACATTATTATGCTGCTGATCTTGGGCCTGTTCAGCATGCAAAAGTTCTCCTTGTTGAGGGTTACCACCAAATCTAGCATTTCCTGAAACTTAAGGATGTATTGCACCATATTCTGTGTCTTTGCATCTTGGGCCTGGAAGAAATCAAATATTCTCTCAGGCTGCCTGCTATATAACCTTATATAACAAAGTTATCTGTGGAACCCACCCAAATAACGAATAATAAATAAGGAAACAGTCTGTCCTAATATGGGGGGGTTTCCTGGCTACAAACTTTTGTAACATCCCCATTAATATTTGGCTAGGTTTCAGCCCCCAAATGTTAAGCACCTTCTTTCAGGCATCTATTGCTTATTTCATAATATGATGAAGACTGTCACAGAGTTTATTAGTATACTTAGAAATAAGTAAGATTTTTGCTGTAAAGAGCACAAGTCAATTCAAATCATAGACACTACCTCCAAGTCACTGTTAAGCTATTTGATCTACTTAAACAAAATTCTGTAAATTCAATCTGTATTAATGTTGTTCTAGCCCAATTATAAATAAATGCTGACAGTCATTCAATCTAAGTAAATATTAAAGAGGCTGTAAATACACAGTGAACAGCAAACTAATATCAAGACTTCTAAACATTGTTTAGGAAATATTTATTTAGGAAGCATTTATCAGAGGACAAAAATTAAAGTGGTCATCAATATCATATAACCGAAGCCTTTTCCTTTTCTCTTTTTAATTGCTTGTTCTTTGGGCAACAACATTACACAAAACTTTGTTTCCAGAAAGAGAAATAATCTGCATGCTAATGACTGCAGGCAGCTCTTATCAGTAAAAATGAACTGTACCCTAGTAATGAACAGCCATTCATTTCTTATTGAGAACAGAAAAGACAGAATACAATCATCAAGAGAGTCATCAGTATGTCACAATCAGCTATATCAAGGTCTGTATAGAAATCTTAAGAGAATGAAGATGTATGTCTGCTCTCCATCCACTGACAGGAGGAGATCATCCATCAGTACCACAAATGCTGTTTCCATCCCAAGTCCTGATCTAAATCCATATTGTGCAAAATATAAGATGGGAGTGACTAACCCATGGCCCTGGCAGCTCCAGTGTATGGCATGTGAGCCACAGGCACTCAGTAAAAGGAGACAGGGAACTGCAGCCTCCAGCCACATGAAGCAGAGTAGGAACAGAATGCTGCTGTGTGATGAGGTATCAAGTGTCACTGCCAGAAGCCAGGTTAACACCTCTCAGGTCCTGCAGATATCACCTAATTCAGGACTACAGATCCTTGCTCACTGTGGCCATGTGGGGGTGAATAAACAAATCTCCCTCCCTGGGGCTTTTCTGCCATGCCTTGATGTGATGGAGGAATAAGAAGTTAATTCCCCAATAAGAAAGGGTTTAGTAAATCACCCCAAAAGCACAATAAAAGTAAATTGGTTTATTTAGTGAATTCCCAGCAGGTTGTGGATAACCCCATCTGTTCTCACAGCATGCAGTCTTGCTTCGCCCTCCACTGCCATGCAATACCTGTCAGCTTGCCTCCAGTCTCACTTTCTTTCCTTCCCTCGCAGGTATCAGTGGATTCTTGCTCAGTAGGACCTACTCTCTGCCTGAGGATCAACCTAGTAAGCCATCTCCCTTCCTTCTCTCACCTCTTTGCTTCACCAGTTGCCGTGGTTACCTTCACTGGGTCAGCCAGTCTTATCAGCCATCAGCTTCACACTGGGTTTGCCGCTCCTGGCTTTCCCCACTGACTCTCCTCATGCCATGCCCCAGGGAGTGAAGAATAGCCCTCTGCCATGGACTTTAATATCCACTGGCTCTTAAATCAGGTAACACTCACACCTGGTATGATCCCTCACCTCAACCGTGCCTATTAAGTAATTATCCTTGCCCTGTCCCTGACCTGACTTTCCCCTGCACTTGCAACTTTGTAGCACCAAAGAAACAGGGCTGTTCTTTCCCCTGTTATACTCGTCATAAAATTGTTGCATCTGCAGGGTTAGGGAAGGATTAATTTAGCTCTTGGCAGTGTCATCTCTTCCACACTGGTAGCCTGCCCCTGCTCTACTCCACGTAGCAAGAAGCTTGAACATCCGTTGCCTCCATTCCAAGGGCATAAACGCTATCAGGTACGCCCCTGGGGGTAGGGAGCACCCTACTCTACACACACACAATTCCAAACTAAGAATTTATATTTTTTAGTTTTTATACAATCACCTCTATATGCAGTAAACAAACACAACTCATAAAAAAAAAATTGTAATGAAATTAAAATATTTTACAGTGAGTGTTTGATTTTTAGTATATGATTTGGTTTGTTTTTTTTTATTCTAAGATGGCAACCCCCTCCCAGAAGGGGTATTTCTGGGGGGGACAAGAGGAGGGACTTCTGGTTGTAAAGGTCAGAGGTTAGAGATGGGACTTCCAGTCCCAAGATGGCTTCCAAGGGGCAGGGCAACTGTCAAGGGATGGGGCTACCCATGTGCCCTCAAAAGCTCACCAAAGCTCATTAAGTGGCCTTCCGCTTAATTACCAAATTAAGCAAGTCACCTGTTTTAGGACATATTCTGATATTCAAGGTTTGCAGAAACACTCCAAACCAGAATCAGGTCACACCTAAGGAAACAGAGAAACCCAAGCAGGTACTACTAGGGCTTCAGGGACTCAATCCTACATGCCCCAGGAAATCCCCTGATGGCCTGGGAGTGCCTGCCTAGAATGGCTGGTGAGTACAGGCAGCTCCAAGCTTCCCACACCCTCCTGTCTTAAAGCAAACAGATGTTCACAGCAAAATAGCAGCACAAATTAATATTACCTTTTATCACAATCACAAATTTAGACATTTGCAGTGCAAGAAAGGGTATGAATGTCTGTCTGTTTCCAGCTTGTGCTGCCATAAAAATTTGCAGCTTAAGATATTTGTTTTGGCTAAATGAGGTTGAAGACTGGCCACTGATTGTTGATAATAATGGACTAGAAGCTCCTATGTATAATGAAAAAACAAATAGTTCCTTTCAGGCTTTTCAGGAATCTCTTACCAAATCAGGACAGAGGTCAGATTCACTAATCTTCAATCAAGTCTTCTTCAGGGAGTTCATTACTTCCTACAGTGTAAATTAGGAATGCACTGATAAAGATTTTTTGGGCCAGTATTGATAGCCAGTTATTAACAAGCCATATCAATCAATTGCCAATATGGAGCCCAGCAGCTTGGAGACCAGCATCCGACTAGTAAGTCTGCTGTGGGGAGAAGGGGCGGGGGGGGGGAAGGGCATGGGGGGGCAGATTGAGCCCCCTGCAGTGAGGGAGGGAGTGGGGCTGGGGAAGGGACAGGAGTTAGCCAGACAGGGCAGGGGAGGTTGCTGGACAAAGCCACAGATGGCTCGTCCAGGGGGAATGTGGTGGGGAGGTGGCAATTCCCACCCCTGTGCACACTCCAGGGGGGGCACAGGGGACATGTGCCCCCAGATCTGTGCACCAGGCTCTTCCTGGCATAGGGGGCTAGGTTGGGCTGGGGATGCACTTGAAGCAAGCGGTGGCAGTGCTAAGAGGGGTGGCCAGGGGGGGCAGCCATGGCAAATTTTGGGGTGGCTGCAGCCCAATCCATAGCCGCCCCCCTCCCAGTGCCACCACCATGTGGTCCAAGCGCAGCCCCAACCCAGACCCCACCCATGCTGGAAAAAGTCTGGTGCTGCTGCCAGCCCACAGCAGCAGCCTGCCCTCACCCCACACACAGATCCAGGGGGAACACACCCCCAAGCCTCCCCCAAGGTTGCATGCAGCAGCAGAAACCACTCCCCCCAAGGCCCTCAGACAAACTGCTCATGGCTCCATCCAGTGCTCCACCCTGCCAGCACCTGCCCCTGTCCCACTCCCTCCCTCACCACAGGAGCCTTGATCTTCCCCCCAGCACCCCACCATCCCTCTTCCCACTCCTTTCCCCACAACAGACTTACCAGATGGACCTGCTGTCCAAGCTGCCAGGTTGGCCATGTGCATGCTGCAGCTGTGCATATGCACATGGCATTTATCAGCAACATTATCAGTCACATCAGCCAAAAAAGCTAATCGCCAATAATGTCTATTTTACTTGTATTGGTGCTGATACAAAATGGAACAATGTGTATTGGTGCACCTCTAGTGTAAATACTTTGAATTTATTAAATAAAGGCAAGCGGTTTCTTGGCTTATAAAAGGAAATTTGACCTGTACAATCTGGGCAACTTCACAGTTCTGCTCTCTAAATCCTGGCTGTTTTAACAGTTCAGGTTGTTTTAGTTTAAAAATCCAGGGACCAAACTTTTTCAGCTTACCTAAAACATGCAATAATCAGGAAGGATAATGAGGATGACCTTAAGCCAGTTAGCCTGACATGAATCCCAAACAAAATAATATAAAAGTTAGTACAGGATTCAGTTACAGAGAATTAAAGAACAGGAACAGAAATAATCCCATCAACCTGGTTTTAAGGCAAATACATTTGGTCAAACAAATAGTCAGGGTGTCCTGACTGTGGAATAAGCTCCCTCCAGAAGTGATACAATCACCTACCCTCGAAATCTTCAAGAGGAGACTAGACCGTCACCTTGCTGGGGTCACCAGACCCACAATTATCTTTCCTGTTTGGTGCGGGGTGCTGGACCTGATGATCTTCCGAGATCCCTTTCAGCTTTACAATCTATGAATCTATTAATCTTTTTTGAGGAGATTAACTTGTTATCCTTATTAACCAAACCTATCAATTTAATATCCTGACACTTTGGAACTATTTAACATAGATACCACGTAATATTTTGATTAATAAATTAGCATTAAAACACACCAGTAATACACACATCTTAAATAGAATGTGAGCCAGTTAAGTAACAAATCTCAAAAAGTAACAGTCAATGGGAGAATCAGGCCACAGCCAGGGATCCAAACTAGGCCAATATCATTTGGTGTTTTCAACAAAGATTTGGATAGCACCAAAAAAAAAAAATCACTGCTGAGACAAATCTGCACATGGCACAAAGTTTTGACCAAATAAACTGTGATGAGGAGAGGGTAGTCACACAAAGAGAACTGAATCATTTGGTAAGAGCTAAGTACAGGCAGTCAAAAAGCCCAAGGCAGAATTGATTCAATCTAGGCAGCTTCCTCTAGGCTGCATATGTTGTACCGATAACAAACTGAACTAAAATTCATTTTTTAATTGGGAAAGGCAGGAGGCAGCCTGCACTGACCCAGGCCAGCAGGCAGGGGGCACTACAGCACATCTCTCAGCCTGCTGGCCGTTGCCAGCCCAACCAAGTGTCCCCAACTGGCTCCCCAGTACCTGGTCCTAGCCCCCTACTGTCCCCCAACAGGGGGTTCAGGAGCCCCTTGTCCATATACTGGCCCACAATGGGGGGTGTTCCCCTCAGGAGGTTTCCCTCAGCCTGGGGTCCCCAGACCAGGCAACCCTGGAGACCTGAATTCCTCTCAACTTCCTGGGGCTGTCCCAGGCTGGTGCTTCCTGGTACCCCCATCCTGGGCTGCATGGGCAGGCATCCAGCAGGGAGGACTTGTCACTCCCTCCCATGGCAGCAGCTGAATCAATCATCATCAGCTAGGAAGAGAGAGGGCTGACAAGAGTTGTAAAGCCCCCACCCACAGAGGCTCTCCCTCCCCCATGTACTGTGTAGACCCTGGCTGGGGGGGGCAGGGTCTGGGAAGCTGTTCCCCTGCCCCTCCCCGCCCCCCCACAATGCCCCGTGGTCCATGTGAGTTGATGGACACAGGCAGGAAACAGGTTAAGGAGCAGAGGGGCAAAGCAGTCCCTGCTCCATTGGAGCAGACAGCATAGCCAGAGCTGCAAAGCATCCAGAGATGCTGGGGAACTGAGCGTTAACTTGAACCAGGAAGTGATCTGGGACAGAAGTTCCATAAACCAGTTTGATCTGAATCAGTTAAGCCTGATGCTACAACCAGCCAGGTCTATCTTAAACCAGTCTGGGCCATTTTGAAAGCAGTTTATGTGCACTGAACTTCTGCTCGGTTACAGGTTTAAACCAGTTTCTGATCGCTTAAACGAGCTTATATGTAACTTCTGGTCCTAGCCATGGTGAGCCCAAGCAAATGCAAAATTATACATCTACGTACAAGGAATGCAGACAATACCTGCAGAATTAGGATAGCCTCCTGAACTGCAGTGATTTTGAAAAGGATGCAGGGGTCAAAGCAGACAAGGAACTTCCCATGAGCATCTAATGCAGTAGGTGACAAAAAGACTCGTAAATATAGATGAATACAGAAAATATGCCATCTGCCTTTTACAAAGGATAATGAAAAAAAAATAAGGTACAACAAGCCCTAGGGCATCTCTACACTATCATAAGACCTCACTAAGAAATGTAAGAGTGAAGCACAGCACATCTGCTCTGCATGTACTGCCTCTGAAGACGGATGTAATGAATGTCTCATTGTCCTTACAGCATCACCATTTTCCTGAATGTGGTTAACCCCTTTTGCTTTTCACTCTGGTCCTTTTACTTACCCTTACAATGGTTACCTTCTTGTTAATTGATTTTATAGCACATGCATTTCATCTAATCTTTTTGAAGTAGGCATAAGCAATGCCCTAAGAGATTTCAGTGGGGAGGCACCACTCTGCAACACCACCACTAGCATTTTGCCTCTAACAGGCATCCTATAACTAAGTTTCCCACTTGACTTCTCCCATCTGTGCTACAGAAGTACCTCCCTTTACTTCAAATAAAATAGAGAAACAGTACCTTGTCTCTCTCTTGCATGGAACTTAAGTGTACACCAATCAATTCCAAGTCTCTGCCACACCAATAGCACCTGCCCATTTTTATGATTTTATGCTGCTTCCAGAATTTTCCAGAAGTTTAAGGAAAAACGTCTTTACTGTTCGAGTCCCCAAGGCCTGGAATAGACTCCCCACAAAGGTGGTGCAAGCACCTGCTCTAGACTCTTTCAAGAAACACTTGGATGCTTATCTTGCTGGGATCCTTGGACCCTTGCTGACTTCCTGTCCTTTGGGCAGGAGGCTGGACCTGATGATCTTTCAAGGTCCCTTCCAGCCCTAATGTCTATGAACTCTATGAAATAAGCCAAACTTTCTTCTGAATCATCTTAATTTATAAGACTCACTTATACTTTTCAAATGTTTGGAATTGGCAGTACTCCATTCGATAAAGGCAATGAGTCATGATTTACCTTTAACGTTGCAATCTGTCAGTCTTCAAGTGCAACTGTACTCTGAAAAATGATGAGCTCTGTTCCTTCTGTACACCAGTGTGCCTTAGTTACAAAGAATCATTGGTTTTCATTCTGCTAGCCTCATAAAGAAATGGCACATTTAACAATGCACAAACTAAATTTTAATCCGCCTCAGGCACCCTCAGCTTTGTTGACTATTAAAACCTGTTGAATCAGCGGCCATTTGCAAGTTTCAGAGCAGACCTAATGTATCCTGATGTGCCTTTATGACTACTAAGATGGAGGGCAAACAAGCTCAGCCCAAGCCTGAGCCTAAACAAAGCTTGCAGAGAGGACATTAAGGAAAAATGTTCATACTTGTGAGAACAAGTTAGCTTTTATCACTTATTTGGCAAGTATGTGTTATATCAGGGTCAGGCAAAATACGGCCCACAGGCTGGATCTGGCCCACCAAGGCATTCTATCCGGGCCGCAGGGCATCTAATAAGTTTTAAAGATTAATATTAATCTGCTCCTCACTGCCTGTCAAAGATGACAGGAGACCGGGCAGTAGGACTCAGGGGAAGCCAGGAGGACTCACCAGCAAGGCCAGCCTGCTCTGCCCTAACCCCCTCCCATCCTTTCCCTCCATAACCAGAAGTCTCTACCTGCTGCAGCTTTCCCTGCACATGGCTGCTCCAGCACCACATGGCCCCCAGCTGCACCACCCAACTCCGGGCCACACCAGTATCCCGGGGCCAGGAGTGGGAGGGAGGAGTGGGATGCATGTGTGTAGTGAGAGAGGCACACAATGTGTGCGTGTCCATCCATCCATGCAATGAGGGAGGGAGAGACTGTGTATGTGTCCGTGTTTGTGTCCGTGCAATGAGGGGAGAGGGAGAGAGCAATGAGGGAAGCAGAGTATGTGCATGTGTGTGTAATAAGGGACAAAGGGAAAGGGAGCGTGTACAAGTGCATGTGTGTGTGTTCATAGGACAAGTCCCACAAGCATACACCACCATACACATGAACCCACACCCTCTTGCACTGCCATACATGCAGACCCGCATACACATGCCCCAGCCACCCTCCCACAAACCCTATACCCACCCATACCCCACATATCCACACACACCTACATGATCCCACCCTGAACCTATCCACCCTCTCCCACATACCCACACACCCAGAGCCCCACACAAATCTATACCCATCCACATGTTCCCCCCACAATAACATTTCATTTTAAGCTGTTGTGTAATCATCTCTGTGTACACTACACAAATGCATGTAAATCAAGACAAAAAAATTTTTTTAAATCAAATTAATGAACGTTGTAGATTGTGGCAGGGGCAACGTCAGGGTCGCTGTGCTCTCCTGTTGCCCCCTTTACCGTGCCAAGCCTCAGACTTGCACCCTCCTATTCTCGCCTGCCACAACTTTGATTGTACATGAGTTCTTTATAGGGAGGCTACCTTTCTTTTGCTTGGCTACAGTTCTCCTGCTTTGGGTGTTCAGTGCACCCAAGCCTTGTGGGCTATGCGTGTACAACACCGTCTTGGCCCACACCCCTCTGGCGCCCTGTCTCTCCCAGGGCTCCTCTCTGCAATGCGGCCCTTTCCCAGGGCTCCTCTCTGGAGCTGGGGTCTGTACACCCCAAACTCTGTGCCCTCACTGAGGCTGGGGTCCTCACCCTACCGTGAGTCCCCTATAAGGCCTCCTCCATCCCCTTATAGCCTCACCCAAACCACCGGTGTAATCAATAACAAATACAAACAACGTAAACACAAGCCTCTTGGCTATAACATAAACATAAGCTGCCTGGCTATAACACTGCTGGCAGGGAGCTCCTTCCTCCTTAGCTGCTGGTCGGGGGACTGCCTCTGGCCTCCTGCCTGTGCTTTATATCGGGGCCAGGCCCTGCCCCTTTCTTCAGATGGCTAGGCAGGTGTAAGCCATTAGCTCCCTTTGGTTGCCTCAGCAACTGGCACCTGAAGGGTTATCCCAGCACTTCTAGTAGCAGGCCCCTAGTGCCCTGCTACACACCTCCCCACTCACAATGCTAACTCACCAGGCTGGGCCTTGGTTCTTATCTGCTGTACCTCTTCCATCTCCGTTTTCTCATGTTTTCTTCGACCACATCAACACCCAGAGACAGAGGTTTTAAGGTGCCTCCTACCCACCTTTTACCCAAGGTGCACCATGTGGGATTTTATGACATGTGCCCTGCCACAGGCTGTCCCCATACACTAGCCAACCTTGGTTGAATACACTCCCTGTTGGTCGAGCTTCAGCCTGACTCTCAGGGGTCTTTTCTTCCTCTCACTTCTGGCCCACCTGCATTCAATTCCTGTACCCCCTAGTCTCTTCCCTAGGGCAAGTTGTGAGGTTCCTTGTCTCCTTAGGCCTTTTTGGAGCTCCTGAAGCTTCTCCCACATCTCCCACTGCCTCAACACCTTCTGGGTATCTTCTGCTTTCCAGAGCTCTATCTTGCCCCTGCCCATGGACCTTCCTCCTGGTCCTGTATACACCTTGACATAAGCTACACTCCCCACTTTTTCTTTGATGAGGTTCCTTAACATACACCATCTGACCTGTTTAAGGAGTCCATTTACATAAATCTGAGGTCTCTTCTCAGGTTTTGATCCCTCTTTTCGTGGTACTCTCCTCCTTGCCCGTTGGCATTTTTCCCTCACTTTCTTTACCAGGTTCCACTGGTTTCCTTTTTCTGGGGTCCCTCTTTGATCTGCATTGTCCCAGGTCTCAGGCTGCCAGTGTACATTCTTCTCTCTTCTTTGTGCACAGCTGAGCTTTTCCCGGGCAAAGCACCACTGTGGCAGGGTCAACATCAGGGTCACTGTGCTCTCCCCTGTCACCTCCTTTACTGTGCCAAGCCTCGGACTTGCACCCTCCTATTCTTGCCCGCCACAACTTTGATTGTACATGAATTATTTATAGGGAGGCTACCTTTCTTTTGCTTGGCTACTGCTTCGGGCATTCAGAGCACCCAAGCCTTGTGGGCTATGTGTGTACAACACTGTCTTGGCCCACACCCCTCTGGCGCTCAGGCCCTTCTCTGCAATGCAGCCCTCTCTCAGGGCCCTTCTCTGGAGCTGGGGTCTGTACACCCCAAACTCTGTGCCCTCACTGAGGCTGGGGTCCTCACCCTACCGTGAGTCCCCTATGCGGCCTCCTCCATCCCCTTATAGCCTCACCCAAACCACCAGCGTAATCAATAGCGAATACTTGGCAGGGAGCTCCTTCCTCCTTAGCTGCTGGTCGGGGGACTGCCTCTGGCCTCCTGCCTGTGCTTTATATCGGGGCCAGGCCCTGCCCCTTTCTTCAGCTGGCAGCACTTCTAGTAGCAGGCCCCTAGTGCCCTCCTACATAGACGTTCATTTTTCACAATTAAATTTTATATTTTCTGGTTCCGAGATAGCAAAACCCCTTGCTGAAAGAAGTATTTCCAGGAGCAAGGGGAGGGACTTCTGGTGGCAAAGGATGGGGTTTAGGGGGCAGGAATTCCTGTCCCAGGATGGCGACCAGGGGGCAGGGCCACCCATGCAGCTCTCAACAGCTTGCCAAAATTCAGTAAGCGGCCCTCTGCCCAAAATAATTGCCTGCCCCTGTGTTATATACTGAATGATGTGCTCACTTCTTACGCACGAGAAGTTTTTTTTTATTACCATTTATGATAAACAAATATTTTTGCTTTGCTACTACAAAATATCAAAGCTTTTGTAATCAAGCTTAACAGGTCACCTGTCAAGGACTTTGTTATTTTTATGGTTCACTAACAGTACAATGAGGGAAAATGGTTAGAAAGTGAATCCACTTCTAAATATTTAAGTTAAACATATACTGAATTCTCTTTAGGCTAAATAATGTCACATAATGCTTTTGAAGTTAAAAGCGGGAGTTATATTTGTTACATGCTAGCATGCTCGGTTATGTACATAGGGGAATCCAGAATTCTGAAAAAGGAATACTGAGGCAACAATGGGTGCTACAACAATGGCTACACCTCACTTCCAGCCTTCCCACATCCACTAGGATAGGAGGCCACACTACAGAAGCAACCAGGGACCTGTTTTAAGCCCTTGAAGCACATACGAATCCTGCCTCTCTCTCAGCCCTGGTCCACATTACCCCTTCCATCCCCTTCAAACTCAGTAGCACCTCCTCTCCCCTCCCTCACCCTCTCTACTTACACCTCCAGGCACAGGTACAGAAAACCTTCCCACTGCCACTGCTGTCCTGGCCACTCCTGTCTTGCTCCAAAAAGGGCTGCAGAAAGTGGCCATCCAGAGAGCTGTGCTCAGCCAAAGACAATAGCTGGCTGATTACCCCTCCCTGTGCCTTTTCCCAGGCTGGCAAGGAACAACTGGGAGAACCAAGCAGGGAGGAGGAACCTGCCCACTGCCACCATTAATGACCCCAGCTGAGCCTGGCTCCCTGCAGAGCCACTCCCTACAGCCTGCCTGGAACAAGGCTGGGGCTCCCTGTGCCTCTGGGTTAGCTTGGAGCAGTGGCAGCAATGAGTGGGTCCCCTCTTCCTATGCCCAGAAGTGTAAGTAGAGATGCGGAGTGGGGAACGCAAGGGAAAAAAAAGCGCTGCTAAGTACAAAGGGAAAGGAATGGAGGGTACCAAGAGAAGTCAGGGTGGAAGCGAATTCTTCCTTGCTTTGGTGCCTTAAAAAAGGCCCTGGTTGCTTCTCCTGAAACATGGTCCAGACCCTGCAGGAGACCCAGGCTTCCAGAGCTGCAGGGAACCAGAGCCTCTTCCACTTCATGCCACCATACCACCTCTGGATCCGCCTCTGCGTTTATACAAGACACAGAAACCAAACTGTATCTTGTAGGCAAGACAAGATGGAAGATATCCATTGAAAGAGCCAATTCACAAAGATCCAGCAACTGCCTTTATCTTGACTTCCTTTTTGTTTTTTCTTGTTTCATTTTATTTTGTTCAAAAACCCTACCAATCAGGCTGGATTGGCCTGGCCCAATCAGAATATGCACCGTCACCTCACTATAGCGCTCCACAGCTGCCTACATTGAAGAGAGTGATCACTTTGTGAAAGAATGGACAGACACTGATTTGACAATAGTTCCAGAAAGACACAAAAGCCCATGGCAGAATGCTAACTCTCCTGTACAGTCAATCACCAATTTCAGACTAGCCCCTGCTGCCATTTTTCAGTGTGGGGATTCTGATACATGTGACACTACAAGCACTACATGCTCTCAGAGCCACTCTAACTAAAGCGTTTCTCCTCACCCCCCACCTCTCCAAGCACATGTATAAACGCCCTAAGGTGCTTCCCTGCCCTGTCTTCTGCCTGACTTCAAATGAACGTGGCTATCTACTTCTCCCAGAAAAAAGGTGTTTTTTCCATTCTACATAGGATTGCAGAGAACTACAATCTTCAGAATCTTAAACTAACTCTTACCATTCCCCAGAAGAAAAATGTCTTATGAAATGTGAGATTGGAGCTTTACTAAAAAGGTACTTATCACTCAATCAAATTCTTGGAAAGAAAGCTAGCTCTGTGGCAATATTAAAGCTTTGGAGGAAACCTGAGACCTAGAGTGGTTTGAGCAGGTTGATGAGAACCAGATCATTCTTAAGATAAAAACAAAAGAAAAACAAATACCTAAAAAATGTATTTACAAATACCTATATGGACATTAGGGATCATCCCCATAATTCCCACAGTAAATACAGTGATTAATCAAATTCATAAAAAGGATTCATAGACAATAATGTGGCTTAAAGAAAATATTAGAAATGTATCAAAATGATGAAAACAGAAGGAAGAGCTCAAATCAAAAAAAAAAATGTGCGTGGGCTTGCATTAATGCTTTTGTTCATTATGTACAGTGCTATTAATTTACAATTAGTTTTTAGGTCTGAAATTTAAAATTTTGGTTCATAAATACAAGAGGCAATTGTAAGAAGCTGCAAATGGAATTAATCGCACTTGGAGGAGGAGAAGGCAGAACAGTGCCTAGTTTGACAGTTCAATACAATAGCATCAGCTTGGTAGTTTCCATTAACTCTGCAATATAAACAAGCGCTATAAACAATTTGCGCTGTTTCTAACAACCAGGCTATTAAAGATTGAGAATTCTGTTTCCCTGTATTTTTTAAATCTATGCACACAGAGCAGCTTTAAAAGCTTTAGTGCTTGCACTGAAAGAGGGCTTATGAAAAATGATATCTACTATTTTTAAACAACGGATACAGCTCCAGGTGGGGAGAAATATTGTGCACAGATGATACTGTACTGTGGTATTTGATATCGTCAAAAGCTGAAGATGTCTCTTTTTTCCTATTACATGAGAAAATATTTTAATCAGATGGACCACATTTATTAAACAATAAGAGATTTATCTTTTTTTCCATCAGTGTGAATCAAGAACAAGTTCACCAAGATCAGCAGAAACACTGGTTTAAGCTGATATAAGAATGAGAAAAATCAGACCCAAATGACATTTTAACTTGTCTTGTGCTAGTTGGGAAGTCCTAATTCTGCTATTTTCTCCAACTTTCCATTGATTTCGCTTTTCAATGACAGATTCTAATACGAATGAAAAATGGTTACCCGTGACCAAGAGAAAGCAATTAAATGGAATATAGCAATTGCAAAAAGTACAATTGCTTAAACTGTCAGGTGACTACAATAAACTTCATGCATTTTAGCCTCATGTAGAGCTCTTCAAAAACTGTCATGTTAATTCTTAGAATACATATTAATTGCAACATATGAAAAAATTACATCACTTATCATACTTAATCAAGATATGGTCTGATTTTCTTCTTCAAGATCCACTTCAGTGGCCTGATTGAGATCTTACCTGATGAACTGAGTGGGTGCACCCCAATAAGCACACCCATGCAGTCTGTGCCACCTCAAACCTGTCTAAGGCATCACAAACTGTACATGGCACATGTATACCTATTCACTGCACTAACTTGCAGCGTAGCGGGGGTGGGGAGTTGACACCAGGAGACTCCCTGGGAAAAAAAAAAGGCCATTAAAAAAAGTGGCTCACCAGAAACTATATCCTGCCCGAACAGAACTATGCTCCAGCTGCCAGCCAGGCTCCAGACAGCCAACTCAGCACTGCAGTTGCCTTGGGAAATTCCCAGGACCCCATGTAAGGCTGCTGGGGCCAGCACAGGTGCTGGCCTCAGCCTCCCTACCGCCCGCCTGCCCGCCCGCCAACTCACTATGCTGTGCACTGGAACATGCATGCAGGATGTGCCCAGGGACAAATAGCAGAGGCACAAATGTGTGTCACTGCTATTTGTCCCACAGGAAATGCATGCCCCTGCATATGCACACTCACTGGGAAGCACACAGTGAAATTATTCTTGATAGAAACCAAATAAGAAACAGACACTTTGCCAACTTTCAAACAGATGAATTAACACAACTTGTTAGCCTTAATTGCATGGCACAAAATGTAAACCTATTTAAATTCTCTGCTTTGATCCCTATCAATAAAAAGTATCATTTGAGATTAATGCTTCAAAAATAATTGATAACTCATTCAGCTAAATTAGTTTCTTTTTAAATTTTGTTTGGTTCATTCTAATCTTTCTTTTTCTAAAAGAAAAATGTTATCTGACACCAAATGTTCTACTTAACACAAAATGGAAAAAAGAGAATCCCAAAAAATGAGAGGAAAGCTAGACAATAGACCTGGTAAAGGCTGGTAGGGGTGGGTATGTTATTATCCACTTTTTATCCAATAACCCAAGGATTAGGACACTCACGAAGGGTGTGGGAGACCTGGATTCAAATTCCTTCTTCTGAATGTGGAAATTTGAACCCACATTAACTCCTTGCAAACAAAAATGATGTTGTCACTCAGGTATTTTATGATGAGTCTCCCTCATTTCATCCTGTTGGAGATGTTAAGAATCTCACTCAGAGGAGAGACACCTAAGGTCCAGTCAAATACCTAGTTAGTCAAAATGTAAATAGCATCAATAAAAGAGGCTGAAAATATCCCAGCCCAGAATAACCTTGCCTATAAGCATAGAGGTTGGGATATTCTTCTGAAAATAGGGAACATGGGTTTTAATACTCTCATGTCAAGGCAAGGGATACTGGGCATTCTACCATCTAGGTCAGTGGACAAATCACTGAACAACAGAATAAAAGGAACACCACCACCACCTTTTCCAGTCAAATTTGCAAATACATTTGAGAAAACTGTAATTGTATTTTTTCCCAGCCAATTTATTACTTACTAAAAAAATTCACCCAGTTCCACTGGAGATCAGAATATCATATCACTGTGTTACACAGCATTCTACAGGCATGTCTATACAGGGAAACCAAAGAAAATCAGGCCATATTAACCAAATGTAAATTTAAAATGCATTAGTTAAGTCTCATTAAAACCCAAGTGCCCATGTTGTCTTATAGGAATCAAACTTATTATTGCCTTCCATAGAGCAGAACACTCATGAAACAGAATAGAGTTTTGTTTTGCATTTTGTCTCATTTTATTTTCTCTCCTTAAACTGCAGATAGGTTTGTAAAACCAAGTTATTACATTTATTGATCTTATCTAGACATGGTAAGACCATTTCAAAAACACATCTGACAATGAAGTTTAGTGGTTCTAACTTGCCACAGCTCAGTTCTTGTCCTGAGCCTCTGCAGTTCTTATTGTCATCCACATTAAATTGCGTAGCAATGTTATGGAGTGTACAAAAGGGAATAAAGTAAAACAAAACAAAATAAACCCCAAACTGCAAGCTGCCAAATTTTCACTTTTCCATTTTGCCAAGGTTTTATATAGTGTATTTTGTTTAGTACAGGCTTGTCCAACATACGGCCCGTGGGATGCCATGTGGCTTGCCAAGCCATTTTCTGTGGCCCGCGGTGCTGTGACAGGAAACAAAAGTAAACACTGTTTACTTTCGCTCCCACCCTTTACCCCTCCCCCAGCTCCTCAGTAGCTTCCTAATGGCTGCTGAATAGCTGGGGAAGGGACAAGGTTCCCACATGCACTGCATCAGCTTGATGTTGTCGACGCTGTACATGTGAGAAGAGGAGTAGCCAGCAGCAAAAGCGCGGGTGATTGATGAGGCACAAGGCAGTCCCAGGCAGAGCTGGTACTGGCCAGCACCGCGGGCGGTGAGTGGAGCCTGGCCGGGCACGTGCAGGGTGAGGGGAGCAGGGACGAAACCCTCCTAGGCCCTCCCTCATCAACATCCTCCGGGGGAAGCTAAATCACCGCTTGCACCTGCCTCTGTCCCTTGGGGCTGTCGCTGGGGAGGAGGCATCATCCCAGGGGCCCCATGCCTGCCCCACTCCATGCTCACCGGTGTGGTTCATCTTCCAGGTGGCAGGCAGAGAAGTTCCAGCCGGGGGCTGCCTGGGCACTGCCCTGTGCCTGGCTTACAGGTCCTGTGTGGGCGCACAGCACCAGCCCAGGCTTGCTGCAACGCCTCCACTTTCTCTGCCTCCTCCTCCCTCACCAGCAGAGGAACCCCCCCGCTTTTTTTTTTTTGCTGGCTCCAGGCTGGGTCCTTTAAGCCCCCCGTGCTGGGGGCGGTCCGCACTGCATTGGCAGGGAAGGGGCAGCGGGGCATGGTGCCATGCAGTCCAGATGAGCACGCAAACATGAAACATGGCTGCCCAGCTATCAGCAAGGCCATGTTCCCAGGCAGGACATTGAGGAGCCTGTGCAGGGGTGCCACACACATGCGTGCACTTGTGAGGAGGAGGCACAAGGTCACACTCACTCTTCCTCCTCCACTTCCTCCTCCTCCATGGGAGCCAGGTGTGAGGGGGGAGGCAGGCTGCATGCACGTGGCCATGCATGAAGACTGGGTTCCTCATCCCCATTGGAGCCATGCAGCATCCTGAGGCACTGCTTCTCCTCCTCCTCCTCCTCCTCGCTGCTGGAGACCAACAGCTGGCTGCTCCTCCATGGCTTCCTCTACCTGGTGCTGTATACCCAGGACAAGCCTGCATTATGCTTTTTTCATTCATTGAGAAGTGAGCAGAAGTAAAAGTGTTTATTTTAGTCAAGTGTTTGGTATTATTTCATTGTTGTTTTTATATTGTTTTTATTTTAGATTTTAAACCACATTTCCAGATCCATTTCATTATCACTTCCTGCAACTTCACTGGTGTTGAAGGTCATGTAACATCACTTCCTGACATGATACCACTTCCTGTGAGGTCTTTGAATATGGCTCGCCGGCCCACTGGGTGATAAAAAGTTTGTGATCCGGCTCCACATTCAAAGAGGTTGGATACCCCTGATCTAGTATCTTGTCTAGCTAGGCTTCAAATTTAACACAGTAGCAAAAAGTAATGAATACCTAATATTAGAAATCTTTTTTTCGCCATATGCAACAGGTCTTGTTTTCCTCACCATGCTTCTCTCAATTGCTACTGGACTGCATCCAACCCTTCTCTGCAGTGATAGTATTTTTTCACTGTGATAACTGTCCAGTGACCTATGCAAAAAAAAAGTGGTAGCTGTAGTTCCTTATGAGCTCATTTCCAAATTGTGAAGCTAACATCACACTTGTCATTGATGGACACCCTTAGAGAAACTAAAGAATGAATAAGTATTTCTCACCACTAAACAACATGTATCAGAGCACTGTAACATGGCTGAAGTACACTGTCTGAAGATCATGAAAAAGGCTACACTGCTATCCATGCCATATCCATTCAGAAGATAAATGGAGGATTCATTGTTCATATCTGTCACTTTGGCACCTTTCATAGCAATAAATTCATGCTTAAAAGAAAAAGCTATAGGAAAATGAATCCTTCCTGCTTGTGATAAAAAACAAACCAAATTTTACACAAACATACCAAAGAACAATCACTTTACAAAACAGTCCCAGAAAAAATAATGTATTATTCATATGATGTGAATCATACAACACTTTTCACACCTTCTTTTGCACAAAGATTTTCTTAGATATTGTAAATCATTTTATAACTTATGTATTATTCTCTTTCAAGCTCATCAAAAATAATGTTAACAAGTGACTTTATGTTGTACATTAATCACCATAAAATCACCATGAAGCAAGCAGAAGTCAACATTTATGGTTCAGTATCTTTCAAAGCCTACTCAAGAAAACTTCTACTGATTGTCTGATAATCCCATAAATTCAGCATGATATTCCTTTCAAATTCTGTACTATTTAATTATATTAAACTCATTGAATTAACAATTTCTTAAGTGTTGTATTCAATTTCCATTTTTACCTATTTAAAGAAAAAACAGCATTTGACAGCAAGTTCTCATTTTATGGTGGGGTTCTGGTCATTAGTCTTAAATTACTGTTCAGTAATAACAAATTACAAATAACAAACCCTGTTCAGGGTCACAAATTGGCTGGAGGGCAGCACCCAGAGAGTGGTGGTGGATGGATCATTTTCAGCCTGGTGGGATGTGGGCAGTGGGGTCCCCCAGGGCGTGCTCCTGGGGCTGGCTCTTTTCAATATCTTCATCGGTGATTTGGACGAGCGGGTGAAAAGCACCTTGTTCAAATTCTTAGATGACACTAAGATGTGGAGAGAAGTGAGCACACTAAAAGAGAGGGACAGGCTACAACTAGATCTCGACAGGTTAGAGGTGGGCAGATGAGAATAGGATGGGTTTCAATACGGACAAGTGCAAGGTGTTGCACCTAGGGAGGAAGAACCAGCAGCATACCTACAGGCTGGAGAACTCAGCACAGAGGAAGAAAAAGACCTTGGAGACACTATTGATTCCAAAATGAACTTAGGCCACCAATGTGGGAACACGGTCAGGAAGGCTAACCATACCTTGTCATGCATCCATAGATGCATCACAAGCAGGTGCAAGGAGGTGATCCTCTCCCTCTATGCGACATTGGTCAGGCCGCAGTTGGAGTACTGCATCCAGTTCTGAGTGCCCCACTTCCGGAGGGATGTGGATAGCATCAAGAGGGTCCAGAGGAGGGCCACTCGCATGATCGGGGGCAGCAAGGGAGGCCCTATGAGGAGAGGCTATAAGACCCGAACCTGTTCAGCCTCCATAAAAGAAGGCTGAGAGGGAATCTGGTGGTCACCTATAAACTTGCTAAGGGGGACCAGCAGGCAGTGGGAGAGTCCCTGTTTCCCGAGCACTACCGGGGGTAAAAAAGAACAATGGGAACAAGTTGACTGACAGTAGATTTAGGCTAGATATCACAAGGCACTACTTCACAGTCAGGGCGACTAGGATCTGAAACCAACTTCCAAGGGAATTGTTACTTGCCCCTACCCTGAGGGTCCTCAAAAGGAGGCTAGACATCCACCTAGCCAAGGATATTTGACTCCAGCATCCTTTCCTGCCCATGGCAGGGGGTCGGACTTGATGATATGCTTAAGTCCCTTCCAACCCTACCTACTATGAAACTATGTAATAATAAACAGTTAATAATAAACAGTTAATAATAAACCTACATAAATCATACAGAGCCTACTCTTATATTTAATTTGCAACTATTAAACTGTTAATGTAACTGTAGACCATGTGTAATTATGAGTAATTATGAGTACTTTGTCCCCATCAATGCATACTGAGTAGTCACACTTATCAAAGTTTGCCCCAAAATAAGCATATTCAGTTCCCATTAATTCTGTACAAGTAATCCTACTAAAACAAAGAACATGAAAATAGAATTTGCAGTTGTTGTCTATGCCATGTGAATGAGGCAATCTAGCCCTGCTGACTGTATAACCACAATAATATCCCATCATTATCACAAGCCTATGCAAGTCTGTACTCACTTTGATATCAGCTGGAAATGATGGCACTAAGGACTTTGTAGAATCCTATAAAATATAGCATTTATAGTTTCTTTTCAATATTCCATCTAGTGTCAAGCTGCAAATCAAGATACCTGCCACCAACCCAAAGCAATGCAAGTTTAACAACACTATAGCCTAATTAGAAGTTATAGGCAGAATTAAAGGTAGCTGGTTTTAAAGTTGTTTAATGTAAGTTCTGAGTGAGAGCAATACAAGCAGGGAAAGCATTATGATGCAAACACCAGAAGAATTATTTTATACAATTAAAGCAAGATGTATCTTCATCAGTTTAAGTAAAGCAAAAGCTAACAGAGATTAAGAAACTTAGTAAATCAAGTTTATTAAAATTAAAGTCATTATATACACATACTGATCTACTGGGTCCAATTCTCACAACTGCTAAGCCTTTGAAACTCCAACCTGAATGCAGTAGTTGTAGTGATGTTTCATTACTTCTAAAAAAAAAAAAAAAAAAAAAAAAAAATCAGACCATGACAGACAGACTGACAGAGTTTCTTTCTGTAATATCACTGTTCAAGAAAGCCCATAGATTGGAAAGCTACTTTGGATAGGTTCCACTGCATATAAATGGTATCTAATAGTACACTGAAAATAAACATCTTGATAAAACAATGTGTTACTCCACAACAAAGTCTAGTTAATCATTTACTAGCATGCTTTACAGTTCTTGGCATCCCAAACTGACCCACGTGTAACTTTAGAACTCCATCTGTGATAGCTGAAAAAGAAAAAATATTGTTCCGATTTTAGGAGAGACAACAATAAAATGATCTCTGATATTGTTAGTCTACTCTGCCTTCTGCCAAAACTAAAACCAGGCATACAAGTCCCCGAGACATACTGTGTAAATAGATAGACCTGTGCTGATTACCAATGAATCCATCTGGTGTGGAAACAGCTATTAACTTTCACTATTATTAAGAAGCTGTTATTACCCTAAAGCATGAAAAGCATGAAAAGGCATAAGTCAAAACATCTAATGCCTGTTTATGTTTTGTAGTTCCAAGTCACTGATGTACAGAGAAAAATTCTAGTTACCCAGTGGTAATTCCCCTCTAGATCTAGAATTTCTTCTAGTCTGGTAGGCTCAAAAATAAAACTGAGTTAAGTCATGCATTTTAATGCAGGGATACAGTTAGAATGAAAATAAAGAATTAAATGCCTTTGCCATCAATAACAGTGTGAAACAGGGGTGTGTCTTAGCCCCTGTTCTCTTTAACTTTTACCTTTCATTGCTGCTTCTTCATCCATTCAAGGACAGCAATGATGGCATTTATCTTTGAAACAGACAAGATGGAAGCTTGTTCAACACTGCAAGGTCTAGAGAGAAAACTAGTGAAAGAGCTGGTTCTGTGATATTTTTTGTTTCTGGATGATGCAGCCTTAGTTACCCATAGTGAATTTTCCCTGCAAAATCTCTTGGGCTCACTTTCTGCACCATGAAAGAGCTTCAGGTTGACAATTAGTCTCAAGAAGACTGTGATCATGTACCAAGGGGTGGAAGAACCAATGCCTGACATCACCGTGTAAGTTCAATTTTTTGATGTCATCAACAGCTTTTGCTACTTGGTTTCTACAATCAGCAGGAATCTTAATCTTCAGACTGAAATCCATGGGCTTCCTTGAACAGAAGAGCCACACGCATGATCAGAGGTCAGGAAAACAGACCTTATGATGACAGGCTGAGATCTATGAGGCTCTTTAGCCTGGAAAAGTGCAGGCTCAGGGGTGATCTGATGGCCATCTATAAGTTTATAAAGGGTGTTCACCAGGATCTGGGGAACCATTTGTTCACCAGAGCACCCCAAGGGATGACAAGGTTGAACAGTTATAAACTTCTGCAAGACCGTTTCAGGCTGGACATAAGGAAGAACTTCTTTACTGTCCAAGCCCCCAAGGTCTGGAATTGCCTGCCACCAGAGGTGGTTCAAGCACCTACTCTGAATGCCTTCAAGAGAAATCTGGATGTTTTTCTTGCTGGGATCCTATGACCCCAGCTGATTTCGTGCCCCTGGGGCAGGGAGCTGGACTCGATGATCTTTGAAGGTCCCTTCCAGCCCTAATGTCTATGAAATCTATTAAATGAATTGGCAAATAGAATCGGAAAAACAGCTAAGAATGTCTGGCTAATACAGAAACATGCATGGAATGACAACAAACTATCAACTAAGATGAAGAAGCAAATCTATGAGACCTGCATGTTGACACCCCTCCTTTATGGTTCAAAAAAATGTGGACTACACATGCTGGGCACACCAGGAGACTGAACAGCTGCCACATGAAATGTCTGCACAAGATCCTGAAAATAAAGTGTGAAGACAAAATGCCAAACACAGAGGTGGTCCTGAAGCATGCAGGACTGACACATTTAGAAACTACTATCAAGAAGAGGAGTTTGCGATGGCTCAGCAATATCAGAAAAATGGGAGAAGACTATAGCCCCAAAAACATTTTGTACAGTGAAATTCAAGACAGCGGCTTCTCCTTCTGTGGTGGTACCATGATGTGTGCCAAAATTATATAAAGTCATTCAACATCAATGTAGAAAGCTGGAACGAGTACTCAGAATACCATCTGATCTGGAGGGAACATCTGGCACTGGGTGCAGCTCAACATGAAGCAGCTTTGATCCAGAAGATGGAAGCAAAGAGACAAAGAAAAAAGCAGCATGATGTAAACTTGGACTCCAACTCAGACAACACATGGATTTGTGAAGCTTGTAACTAGCTGTGTCATTCTCAAATTCTGGGCTTGTCAGTCACAAGTGGATTCATCAGGCAACAGACTAGGCCTGTTATGGGTACACCATGATCCAGAGTATCAAAGAGTGCCTACATGTAAGGTGACAATACGGGAGAATGTGAAATTCGGGACAATATGAAATCTGTGACACTGCTCCCCCTCCCTGTCCATTCCCCCAGCAGGCATGACCCATTGTTTTTTAGGTCACTACATCACAGTGTTAACAACCCCTCTTTTTAATGGTCATTCCACTAATCAAGCTAACCTATTTTAAGGCAATTTTCCTGTCTCCTAGGGCTTCCTATTTCATAGCTTTTGAAACTCTACCTTCCCACCAGACTGTACCTCATGTTACCCGTCAGCTCTATTCTCGAGGGAACCCTGGCACCCAGCTAGCTGGACTTACAAAGGACAATTTTCTTCCCCCCCACCCCTACCTCACCTAATCAGAACTAAGCAAAAGAAAAAATTAATAGGCATCTCAAGCCATACATTCCCCAGTTCCAGTATGGGAGGCCTGTTTATTAATTAAAACTCGGCTGCCAGGTTAGGAAATGCTGAGGCAAGAGACAGAGTCAGAGAGGGTATGGGCAACATTTGAACAATGGTTAAGGGTTCTTCACAACATCCAGCCCATTGGGGCCCTGATCATGAATGCTGTCATACTTTTCTCAGAATGCATGGTGGAAGTCCTCCCCACAAAGTTTATGAACACTCCAAGTAATCCCTTTAAGTATGTTAAATATTACGGTAAGATCTGAAAGTCATGCTAAGCTGAGGCTCATTCACAACAGGTAAAATACAAAACACTGATGTTGACTTCATGGTGCAAGCATAGCTACGCCATCTGAGAAGAAATAATGCAGTATCCCTTCAAGTCTATCTTCTATAGTCATAATAATTTCAAGGCAGGTCCTAGGTGTCTGGTTATTCCTTAAAACTTTATGTTTTTCCTCGTTGTTAATCAGTTTCTTGAGATGTTCCAAACCAGATAACCCCTTGTCACTGAAAAAGGTAATCCATTTAAATTGAAACTGTTCCTATAACAGGATTTTCCCTGTCAATTATGGCTTGGGACCCTCTTGATTTACACAATTAAAAGAATGCTTTGAAGAGGCTGGACTAAGGGTATAAGAAAGCTGTAAAGCAGCAAACAGTGTGCTTCAAGAGAGAGAAATCTCTCTGATACCAACCACTGTTGTTCTCAAGAAGCTGAGATAAACAGATCCTCTCTTTTGGTCACCTGTTTAACCTTCAACCATCATGCTAGGAACCTTTCCTGTCAACAAAACACCCGAGTGCCTTGGAATGGTGAGATCTCAGCTCTCTCTCTCTCCTTTATCTAGGCATAACTTTCTGAACCTGAATTTTATTAGTTAAGCTTGAGCTAGATTTCCCAAAATACTCAACTAAACCCAGGTAATATTGTAATGGTTTTTGTTTTTCCTTGCATGGCTATTATTACTAGTAGCATCATAAATCTCATATACTTAGCAATAAATAACTTTTATAGTCAAACTGGTGGTAACCAGTTGTAGTTTTTCTTCTCTACTTCCCCTTCCTCACTTGCTCTGCAGCAACGCTTTTTTTATCTAAACCAAAGATCCCTGTAAAGCCCAAAATACTGTGGGGTCCACTCATCAAGAAGCTATTGCTACTAGAATGGTTAAGGCAAAAGATTGGGATGTGATGAGTTTGAGACACATAAGGAAATCAGCTTGTATTGACTGATTGACCCAGTTTGGCTCAGACATGCCATAATGAACTGAATGTTGGCCCAAAAGTGTATCAGCTGGACACCCAGCCTGATTCAAAGGTATTCTGTTCACCTGTGTGCTTGTGTCTAACTGCATTTTATTGCTGCCCAATGAACTGATTCCAAGGATATGTGGGTGTCAGCTTGTACATGCTGATCAGTCCGGCTGGGTCAGGCACATCTTGTTAGCAAGAGAGAGTGTGCGCGCATGTCTCGGAACCCAGCCCCATTGAAACTGAGTTCTGCAAAATAGCTCCACTGGGGGTGAGGACTTGCAGAAGGGAGAGATACGGCTCCATATAGAAATGCAAGTAACACAAGCAACACATTAATAGAATTACAGAGACCCCAGAAACATACCCTAATAAATGAGCACACCCCAAAGTGATGGGCAAATCTGGTAATACCCATGCCTGGGATATTCACTTTAATTTTCACCTGCCAGCCAGGATCAGCTTCCAAAATACAGGATTGTCCTGTCCAAAATAGGATGTTTGATGTGTGTCTATCTACAGACACAAATGGCTACAATGCAATTTTGCAGAATTTTATCTACTACACTATTAGTTTTCAACAATTCCAGCAATAATGTTTGGGTACTGACGGGGGGTTAATGTTAAACCTATTCTTCAAAGACACAGAGATCAAGACTCATAAGGATGATATAAATGTGTATGCACTTGCAAAGGAGGTTTAAAGCTGTACCTCAGCTTCTGCCTGAGTATGACAAGATGAAGAAACAATCAGGCATATCCTGCGTAGGACTGTGAACATACTACTACAGTACGTGGGAGGCAAAATAGTTCACTGCAAGGAAAATTTGACAGTGGAAATTTCCATTTGTTTCATAGTTTAAATATGAACTTAGATATCATATCCAAAGAATATCTAAAAGCAGAAATACCTTGTATTCTTTTACCACAAATTCAAAATCAGTTAATTCAGTAAATAAATATGAAGCTTAAATAAAAAAATTAAACCAGTAATGTTTAATTTTGCCTTCAATTTAGCCTTAGTATGACCTTTAATATTTCAACTAACTTCATTTGTTCACTATGTTTATACAATGGTTAGGAACTGAGTAAAATATGGGCCATTTAGTTGACTTTACTGAAACTCTGGACACAACAGTTCTGACACAACGCCGCTCATTTCCAAGACTGCTAAAATCTTTATTTATGCCATAATTTCCTGTCACTCCAACGTCTCAGACTAACTTCTTTGTATAAGTTTCCCCAAGTTTCAGAAATCTTGAACTCAAATATCTGTACCTTGTTTCTGTTCACTTTAAGGCAAGCAGTACAAAAATCTTACACCATTACCCCCTTACTCAGGCAGAAGGCAGTGCAGAGTAGCACCTTAGAGACTAACTCATTCAGAAAAGCATAATATCCATAGGTGACACTGCACTCACCTGGCCTCATGTAGGCTCTCTCTAGCCGCCTTGAAGCGTGCACTTGGTGCTGGCTGCAGGGTGTATTCCTGAGGCCTAGGCATTGGGTTGCGTTCACCCTGAGGGAAGCCCCGATACTCTCCTGCCATGACTTCATCTTTCTCTTCAGTGCTGGGGCTCCTTCTCACAGATCCTCATGGACCGGGTACAGCTCTTAGCAGGGCTCCCAGCCATGCACCAGCCCTCAGGACAGCCAGATGATGTATCGCTGGCCTGTCCCCTGATGTCATCACCTGCCCTCTCTTCTCCCTGCCTGTCTTCAGCATCCCTCTATGCAGGATAAACTACAGGACATGGGACCATCCTCATCAACACATTGAGTCTTCCTTTGAAGCGTACTGATCTGCTGCAATGCCTCAGCTCCCCTTGACCTGAAAGGTCACTTGTGGCCCCTTTCCCTAATTTGGGGCTCTATGCAACTCAAAACAAATGAAGAAAGAAAGAAAAAAGGAATAGCTGGGGCATGGGACCTCAGCTCACCCCACTCACAGATCTGGTGTCTGCAGCTCCCGGGGTCCCTCAACACCATCCTCCTTGGCCCAGCTGCTCTGCTGAGCCAGGGTGATGCTTCTTTTAATGAATACAGGACCCTTCTGGTAGGTCTCTGTCTGGATCCCTGCCCAGCTGCTGACAGCCTGCGCACCACCTGGGAAGCAGTGTTGCCTTCTGGATCCAGCGTTGCTGCTCTCCCTTCCATGTCCCTGCCATCATCTTTTTAATCAACTGGGTGGCAATGTTTGATAACGTCATCTGCCAGCATCACTCCCAGCCAGCAATAAAAGTGGCTGACAAACCGCATGGGGGGGTTCATCTCGGTGTGACTCACCTGGTTCCACTTTTCCAGAAAATGGTAAGCATGCCCTTCTTTCAGTGCTTTCCCCTGCTTCTTCCCCACCCCACCCTTCACACAGGTCAGCCCTGCCTAGGGTCCCACTGCAGGAAGGTACTCTGGGGTCTCCACTTGTGTTCCCCTGGGACAGACACCTCACTTTGTCAGATGCTATGAGGCTGTCGCCTACCAGAAACTTATGACTTTGAGTAAGACAGTGTCTAAGGTGCCACCCTGCCCTGCCTTCTCTCTGAATTCAGATCAACATAACTGACAACTTTTTCATGGTGACTCTGTTGGGTCCCATTTATTTCATGATTCAGTTCAAAACTGACATCTTAAAGTATAAAACTTTCCGTGGTCTTGTTTCAGCTTCTTCCCCCCTAACTCCCCCCAGAACTGGCCCATCCATGTAATTTCCACAAAGTGGCCAGGTCTACACAAGACACTGACTAAGCAGTAGCCCAAGACTACTGGGCAGTTTTATTGTGTAGCAGCAACCATAACACAATACTACTGCACAGTAGTCTAAGGAGACTGCACAGTCAGGATCTCAAAAACGCTATTCATAGATGCTACTGCACAGTAATTTGGGTTACTGTGCAGTCATTAAATGTCACTAAATGACTACACAATAACGACTAGAGAGCCAGCATTTCATGTAGATGCGGCCAGTTTGTCTACAAAAACGCCTCACCATTGTAGCCCTTAACATGAACCGCAGTCAAAAACAGGCCTGGGTATTCATTACACACTAATTTTCTATCTGATACAACAGCCTCTGAAAAACTTTTATTCAAATCTCTTGCCTATATAGCAGAAATCATTTTAAATGAATATTCTAAATATCCTCAGTAAAACTTACTACTTTGCTTCCTGCTCTTACAATGGGCAGTACCTACAGTAATTTTCCTTCCTACCCTTATATTCTAATTAAGATTAAACTCTGATGTATTGCCAGATAATACACACTGTTGGCTGCCTTAGGATGGTAAACCACACAATGGGGATGGAACTAAGATGAGCTAAATATTCTGGAAGGACTGGGAAGTGTCAAAGTGTTACATAGTAATTATTGGGTACATCTACAGGAGACATTTACGGCACAATAGACTAATTAGCTACACAATAAACATCCCAGAGTCTACACGTGCATCCCTGTTAGGCTGGAGTAAACTAAACTAATTTACAAGTACTATCCTGCTGCAGAGTAAAAAACTTCGTAGCAGTGCTTGAGTAGACACTGCCTGGCTTGCTGGGGTGCAGGGGTGCTTCAGTGCAGGGGTTGCCTGACAGCTAGCTCCACAGTGAAGCACCCTCATGCCCCAGCAGGTCCCTCTGCAACACACTGAGCCAGGGGGAGCAGTCCCAGGCTTGCAAGCTGACCACTAGAACCCCCTGCCAGCTGGGGGTGCGCCCTCCTGGCTCAACATGCTGCGATCCAGGCACACGTGCAGACATGCACCTGGCAGTAGTAAGCTCCGGAGTGATAAGTTCTGGAGTTAACTGCTGTACAGTAATAGGCATGTGTACTGATTGTAAATACCCGCTCAGTCTCTTCAATCAGGGCAGCTTCCTGAGCGACTCAGAAGTTGACAAAACAGTTAGAGAACAAATTCAAAATGGTAACACACTGATATGCAAGGGAAAGTAATAATATCTAGCTGTGTGTATATACATAGCATGAGACTGGATAGTTTAAAGAAGAAAGTAAATATTCTCAGCACAGCTCTGGTTTTCCATAATCCCACTGTCACTCGGACTGACCAGTCAACCAACAGTGAATAAAAGCTATTTTGTTTCCATTTGGTTTCTTTTACTCACTAGCAAATCTGCAGCAGTTAAACTACAAGTGTCCCCAAAGCTAAGTACAGACAGTCAAAAAGCCCGAGGCTGAATCGATTCAGGCTTTAAAAATTAGTCTAAACTGCACAGATTAAACTGAGAAGCAAGTGAACAGACATTCACTTTCGATTCAGGAAATTCAACCACATGTCTGCAGTGGCTCTGGCCAGAAGTGCTAAAACATACCTCCCAACCTGCCAACCACTGCCAAAGGGAAGGATCTAGAGCTCCAAGGCTTTCCCCATTCCCTACTTAAGTGGAGAGGGCATAGCCAGGCCCCAGCCTGTGGCTAGCACACTGAGGCCAGGGGGAGGGGTGCTTTAAACTTCCCACCATGGTCCATGTGAGACCCCAGCCTGGGTCTATCTGGATGGAGGGAGGAGGGGGTGGCCTGCCAGGCTTCTGCCCCCCACCACCCTACTATCCACTTGATAGAAGAAGGAGAGCAGACCATACCAGGCTGAGATGGGAGTGGGAAACGTAGTTGCACTGAATTCATAAAAGCTTGAACAAGAACAGTCATTTCTCTGAAGCAAGCATGTACTGAACACAGCCATTTGCAACCTCAAGCACACAACAAAGAACCAAAAATCTTCCCCTAAGCATAGTTTAGTATATTTTCTCTTGAAGACACAGAAGAGGAATGGATGAAAGCACACAAACACTATATTACTGAACAGTATGAAGAGAAAAGTTAGTATTTCATTAAAAGAAGCTATATATTAGGACTTACAGTTTATTTGTAAGCTGCACAACACTGATCATTTTTTAGATCTAAAGCAATCCTGAAAACTTCAGTCAAACATTATAATGTCACAATCACCATCTACTCTTCGTAGAACACCCAAAGCTGTATTTGGATCCTTGCAGGTAAAACTATGCCCCTGCTATGAAGACCCTATAACCTAAACAGGCAGCACGTAAAAAGAATGTAAAAGGGAATGAGAAGCAACTGTAATATTCATTGTGTTGTTTTCTTTAAAGAAGTCCCACAGGGAAATGTAGTAGAAAAGTTAAGATTCAAAGGCCTCCTCAAACATGCACACTTTGAGAAAGGATTAAAAAGAAGTGGGTAGTAGCATGACTTACATGGCTAGAGGGGAGAAAGAAGAATTTGCTAACCTATGCAGTAGAACAAAGCTAGTCCAGAGGTGGTAATGGTAAAAAAGACAGGAAGACACATGGTCAAAACTGTAGGGAAAAATGGAACTTTTGTGGGAACATTGGGTATAACTTGAAAAGTCATGGGACGAGCATATCTAATAAAAGAAATCACATCTACTGAAAGAACCTTGCCTGGGAGGAACATGGGAGATATAGTCCAGACAACAAACAATCAGAACCGAGACAAGGGCTTTGAGGCAAGGGTAAAGAAGAAGAATGAAACTATGGAGCTGTCATGAAGCAAAAAGAATTAAAAAATGATGTTGTGGTGAAAAAAAGCAAGTAATGTCCCCAGAAAAGATCCCCCAGAAGACAGTCACCAGTAAAGGACAGTGGCAACACATAGGGGGTACACAGGGTGCACGTGCACTGTCTGAAAGCGCTAGTGCACCCTCTGACCAGTCATGCTCCCTACTTGGGTGATGGCAGGGGAGGCAGGTGGGAGTGCTGGTGCCACGCCCCCCCCCCCCCCCGAGAGCGCTGGCTGGGGAGAGTGCCACAGCTGCTTCCCAATCTGTGACTTTTGCTGTAGGGGGACCCCCCCCCACTCCCAGTTGGCAAGATTGGCCACAGGGAGACCCCCCATCACTGACAGGTTGCTGGGGGGTCAAGTGCCCCCCCCAACTAAAGTGCCCAGTCGCCCATGGTAAACGAGTGTCCCTTTAACTACCAATGGAGATTGTTCTGAAGTAGCAGCGAGACACATTAGGAAAAAACATTCTGATACTTAACTCTACAAGTCAGTGAAGATGATAACAATGTTAGTGATGCCCAGGGAAGTGGTGAAGAGTAAGTATTTACAAGGAGATAGGTGACTGTTTTCAAAACAGGTGGTCAGGCTTTGTCATGTTTAACTTTGGTGGGGAGCAAGCCAAGAAAAAGTTTCAAGAGTGTGTGTTGGGTGTGGGCTGGGGGGGGAAGAATGCGACATTCATTTATCATTGAAATACAAGGGTGATAAAAACAGTCATGCAATTACATAAAGTTATCCTGGGATAGGTTTTAGAAGGACAAGAGGAGAAGCCTGGTGATGGTTACTTCCCCCCAGAGAACAACAACAGTTAAGGAGCCCTCACCCCCTTTCATCCACCAAAGGAAGCATTCTGAAGTACCTGTCAGAGACACACCAGGAAAAAATATTACTGGAAGGATCTTTGAACCAACAGAGATATCACCCTAAGAAAGCCTCACCTCTTGCACTGGAAGTCAGTGAAAGACCTTGAAGGATCAGGAAGGACAAGAAGCCTTCCAACATGGCAAGGAAAAAAACACCTTGTGCCTGTATGTGGATCTTCTGTGGAAGAAAAAGACCAGGAGCTAGAGCACAGTGGGTGAAGTTAAGCAAAAACCTAGTGATAAAGGAAGTCAAGAAAGTGCATTCAAAAAGCTCAGAGGCTTCTTGAGAAAGGCAAAGCAGCAATGGATAGCTGGTTAGGGATATAGGTAGCATTGCCAATATTTTTTTCCTCCTAAGTCTTATGATCCAATTTTCTTAGATACCCATCTCTCTTGAAGTCTTGTAATTATATCAGAATATCTGCTTCCATTTTAAAAAGTAAGGTTTCTATCCCTCCGGATCACAGAGAAAAAATTATGATAAACTCTGAAGACTCCAAAACCAAAATGCAAACAGAAGTGCCAAATTGGGTTTTGGTGGCTTGTTTTTGGTTTTCTTAAATCTTGCTTTAAACTAGTCTTGTGACTTAATTTGTATAGAAAAGTTGTGGGGGAGAGAGAGTGGTTGGTTAATTTAAACACTACAGCCTCTTTTCAGATTTCCCAATTCTCCAGCTTGCTCCACCCAGCTTCTCCAGCAAAAAAGAATAATTTTTTAAGCTGATATTATTATTTATATTCTGATCACTCTCAAAACATTAGCATTTTTCATACATGTGTTAAGACACAGCTCCTGTTATGATCTAAAGAGAAAGAAAAGTCTTTAGGCCAAGGGTAGAGGAAAAGGATGCATTATAATAGCAAAGTGGTTAAGGTGATGACTGGTAAAGGTCTTGTAAGTGCCACTGAGTTACTTTTACTTACGGAACAGAGGTGGATAGCAGAGGTCTGTATGTATGAATTCATAGCAGCAAACAATGAAAAGGAACAAAGGAGATGAGGAAAGAAGAATGAAGTTGAAGGTGGAAATACTGGGAAGAGAAGAATACAGATGGACATAACCAATCAACCAGTAAAAATAGGTAGAGTTTTAGTTGCAACTACAATCCACAGACATCACTGAGGCCTAAAAGCAACATAAATATTGGGTAAGGAATGGCCAGGGGACATAAGATGTATTTCACTACTGTTCTGCAGCTCTCCTAGCTCCCAGGAGCTGCCTCCCTCAGCCAGAATTAGTGCTTTGCTTCCCCTAGCTGAGCAAAGAGGACTGGCCACTCAAGGCTCATAGGTTGGGTTTGACGGCCTTAGGAATGGCTGCCTATACACATGCTTGTTGGCATTTTAATTATAATGCATCAGAGTAGACTTGATTGAGTCTGCTCCATGTTCTAATTAGAATGCTCCAGCGTCACTGCACCATCATGTGTATTAAGCCCCCATGCATTTTGAAATGGCCATGGGGCACTTTTTATTTAAACCTTGTTGAATGAGGTTTAGATAAAGCACGCACAGCCATGTTAAAATGCACAGGGGCTTAATACATGTGACAGCATGGCATTTTAATTAGAGCAGCTGCCTGGGAATTGCCCTAATTTAAAAGGCCTCCCCAACCTCCAAGCACATGTATAGACAGTCAGGTTCACCTACTACTCTGTCATATCAACACACAGGTCCAGAGAATGACAGCAGCGCCTCTTCACCTTGCCCTCCTGCCCAAATATCTTAATTCATCTGTAACATTAATCTTGAACATGACTATTGTTTTGACTACATTGCCTTTATAGAAAGGCAGAAAGCTCTTTTAATGCCATACTCTGACTTTGTAATTGCCTTAAGCAAGGGGGAAACAAAGCTTAAAGATAGCTCTTCTCTGAAGGCAAAAGGCAGGGGTGGGCAATTATTTCAGCTGGAGGGCCATTTAAAAAGTTTTGGTGAGCTGTCAAGGGCTGCAAGAGTAGCCCTATCCCTTGGCAGGTGCCCCACCCCCCAGTCGCAATCTTGGAACCGGACATCCCACACCCCTCACACACCCCCCATCCCATGACCTTTGCCACCAGGAGTCTCTCCCCTTGCCCTGGAAATACTCCATTTGGGAAGAGGGGCTGCCATTTTGGAACTGGAACAAAAATAAATTATTCCCACCAACAGTGCGCAGCCCCTGTCCTGTTCCATGCCTACTGAAGACCCATCCCGGCAGGAGCAGATCAGCCGGAACCAGGCATAGCCTTGACCCAGTGCACCCCACACCTGATCCGCACTACCTGCCCATGGCATGTCCTGCTACCCGCAGCAGGGCTGGGGCAGCTCTACAGCTGGACTGCCTTTCTAAGAAGGCCATGCAATGGCAGCTTCTTGCATCTGCTGCTGCCACTGGCCCCAGCCCCACAGTACCGATAGGAACCTGCACCACAGCATCAACTGGGTATGCCCTGAACCTGCTCCGAACTCACCTGTTCACACTAAACAGCAGCACAAGCCAGGAGGAAACTATTGCTAAGTGTGGGGAGAAAGCAGCCCCTCCCACTTGTCAGTCCCCACATCTCTCTGCTACATCTGCCCAGAGCCCATGCTGGGCTGCCCTGCAGCTCCTTTATGCTGCCACCACTGCCCCATGGGGCAACCCAGAGGTGGTGGTGACAGTGGCAGAGCCACAGGGCAGCTGTAGCAGGGAGCACTGACCAGCAGCGATGGGGAGGAGCCACTTTTCCCCCATGCTGAGCAGCAGTTTCTGCCTAGCTGCTGCTGCTGTTTAGCATGAGCAGGTGAGTTCGGAGCAGGTGTGGGACGCACCAGGTCAAAGCTGTGACGCAGGTCTCCACTGGTACTGTGGGGCTGGGGCCACAGTAAATGCAAGAAGCTGCCACTGCCTGGTCTGCCTAGAAAGACAGTCTAGCTGTGGAGCTGCCCCAGCCCCACTACATGCTCAAGGGGTGACACGATGTGCCACTGACTGACAGTGGCAGAGCCAGGTGGGACCAAGGGACCTGCTGCAGGTTGGACAAAGCTCCTCCATGGGCCAGATTCAGCCTGTGGACTGTATTTTGCCCACCCCTGGCATAAGAGCATGTAAACAAACATGGAAGAAATCAAGGTCAGACACACCCTCATATATATCTGATAATTTCTCCTGACTCCTTTTTAACTCGAGGCTACTGTGCAATTACAACTATTTTAACTATTTCACAGTTTCTGAGATGGTTCTAATAAATACCACATAAATAAGTGATATCCAAATCCACTTTGTACAGATTTATTCTACGACCAATATTTTAAGGCAATTTCAGGACCCATCTGAGGAACACTGTGGTAAAAGTGTATCAATCAAGGACTTGTCCCAAGTAGGATTTAAAAGGTCCAGATGTTTACATCAATCAAGCACAGCTTTTCACATTTACTGGTTTATTTGAGGGTCTTTTATGTATTTCTCCTCTATAATTTTCTAATTTTTTCCCATTTTTGCTTCTTTTTTTTTCTTTGCTGCTATTTCATAGAGAACCTTTCCACCATTTACCTACTTCCTTACTCCTCATTCTTCCCCCTCTTATTTTTCCACTTGTATCTCTTTTTTAGCTCTCCACACCACTGGAAAAATTTTAAATTGAAGATCTCACTTTCTAACTCTTTTCCCCTGTCAGTTTCAATGGGCTGCAGCACTTGTTTAAGCTAGTAGAATCATGTTGCTAAGCAACAGTTTAGCACCCTGCAATAGAGAAAAGGAACATGCTCTTGTCTGGTGATGTGGTGGCCTGACTGCAGAGATCAAGGCACATGTATACCTCAGCTGCTACAACAGTACAGTTCCATTAAGGTAATATTTTGAAAGGTGGGAGGGAGCAAGGTAGAGATGGTGGAGAGCTGGATGGTTTTATTTAGTGTGAAGTTCACAAAAATGCTTTCCTTTTTGCCCCCTATAAATTCTATACATGATCTGCATCCTCAATAGTAAAATTTATATTTAGCAATTAAATAACATTCATCCAAATTATTTCATAAATATACGTAAACATTATCAACTTAATTTTACCAGTGGAGAAATTGAGAAAAAAGGTAAAGTTCCAAAATCAAACAGAAATAACAACACAGTCAAAAAAAAAAAAAAAATGAGTTCACATCCCTCAACAGTTAAACCAGCAAGAATTTACAGCACACTGGACCATGCAGCCTCCCTAAGACTTCAAAGTGATATTCTTCAGGGCTCTAATATTCCAGTACATTTGTGATGGGCCTTGAAGTCCATATCCTCCACAGTTGCCCTCTTGTCCCCAGATTTATCAAAGAAAAGAAAGAATCTCTAGCAAAAGTTCACCAGGATTTTAACAACTTTCCCCCCTCCCCCAATCAAATTAACTGTGGACTACTCCACTCAGAAGATTCATTTCCTGGACATCACAGTGACGGTTTTCGGTGGCCACCAGACTACTACAGTGTATGGAAACCAACCAACCGTCACAGCTACCTTCATGCCACTTGCTTTCATCTTCAGCACACCACAGTATCATTGCCTACAGTCAAGCTCTAAGTTACAATCATATGTGCTCTAAGCCCACTAACTGGAGCAGAGATTCCTACACTTACAATACAATCTCAAAAAACTGTAGCCATTAAATCAATAAAACCAGACTCAGATTTCACTCCAACCTGCTATAAGGACAACAGTGCCACCTACATCCCCTGGAAAAGGATAATCATCTCAACATAGCCATGGGGGACAAACCTGTCCTGTCTTAAAGACAGCCCCAGAACCTCAAATGGTATTTTTCAAGCACCCTATCTCCTATTCTCACCAAAGCACCAGGCCTTGTAACAAATCCAGATGACAGCTGTGCCCCCCATCATCACTGGGCTAAATAATACAGATTATAAGCTTCCATGGTTATTCACCTGCAAACCTACCAATGTCCTACACATCACCTGCTTACAGTACCCCTCTGCTGTCCACACTGAACAGTTCCCTGGCTGCATCCAGACATTTGGTTTCCCAGGGACAAGCAGCAGCAGCCTACCTTGTGCCGCTGCTACTTGTCTCTGGGGAATACCAGTGCCATGCACCCTCCGGCACATGGCAGGTTACCCCGGGTGGAATAGGGGAGGCTGGGGCCAGCAGCAGTCCTGCAGCTTGGAGTCTGGCCAGCAGCCAGAGTGTGGCTTCTGCGGACCATGCTTCAGTTTTGGATGGCGCATGCTGCAGTCACGTGCGTCACCCTGCCTTTTTACTGCCTTTTACTTTTAAGCCCAAGATCTCCCAGGGTCAACCCTCTCCCAGTCCAAGATCTCCCAGGCTTTTAAGCCCAAGATCTCCCTGCGTCAACCCCCCCAACCCCCCTCCCCACACACACTGCAAAGTAGCAGTGCAGGAAATACCTGAATATGCAGTGTGCAGCACTGGAGAGGGGTCTGCAGTGCCACATACCGCACAACCACACTTGCCTGGACACAGCCCCTAAGTGTAAGAACGCATTCCAACCTGACATAAGTTCCAGACAGACGCACAAGCCTGTGGCAGAACAGTTTAACTTCCCTGGGAATTCTATTGCTGACCTGAGGGTAAGAATAAACTTGAACAGGAAATCACAGAAGAAACAGTCATCCACAAACTGAATTGTGTTAACAATGGTCTAAACAGGGACTATAGAGTCTTATCTTATTGCCTGGATTAATTAATTACCTGTGATCCCCTCATCCCTATGGCTTTATGTTTGTTTGCTTCTCTCAACACTGCCCCTGCTCCTCTCCTTCCCTCTTCCTTCCCTGTCTTTTATATTCAAATTACTCCCTGTTTTATAAGTTGCTCTATGCATGTCCTTTCACAGCATCTGATGATGTGAGTTCAGGCTCACAAAAGCTTATGCTATATATCTCTGATTTAGCTAGTCTTTGAGGCGCTCATCTATCCTGCTTTCTTCTAGACCATATCTGACTATACATCAGTATAATAATGTTACTATACAAAGTAAAATTAAAATATAAAAACAAGCCCTTGTCTCTAGTGCACATCCTTCAAAGGGGCAGTAATTTAGGGAAAACCATAGCTGTTTAGTGAACACATGAGTCAATAATGGTGCCCAAGACAGAGTACACAGATTTTTTATGATGGCATGAAACACTGCCAGGAATACATTTTACCAAAACACAGGTGGAAAGAAATCATGGAAAAGATGCATGGTATATTTATGGAGGGAAAGGGGAAAGACCTAACAAGACTAACAACTGCCTTTCAAAGGAAGTTTTAATATCAATATTATTCTAATCAGTAAAAGCACAATCTGTTTTAATATAAACAACACACAGCAACAAATAATCTGACAGCTCGCAACATATTCCTGTGACTTTTCAGTGACTATGTAAGTGGGAGCAACAATTAATTTGCCTCAAATATATTTATCAACAGATACCTCAGTTTTTCCTATTGATCTACTTAGAAATGGAAAATGGATCTGTTTTGTTATGGGCAGAGAGTGTTTTCTTACCCTGTTTTTACAGCACCTATCACAATGGGCCCTGATTCTGCTCAGTGACTCCAAGAATCCCTGTAATAGCAATACTGCAGATTTATAAAACAAAAACAATTCTCAGACCTCTACTATACACAATAGCATGAACATGATGAATGGAACTTAGAAGCATGTCCTGGGGGATATATCCTGATAGATATAACCATTTTGCATGCATTTGAATAAAATGAACACCAAGAAGAGAAGGAATTTTTAGTGTAAAAAAATACAGTTTAAAGTTTTAGCACAAAGACTTCAGTACAGGCAAGTCTATTTGACAGGGAGAGATGCAAACCCTCTGATGAAAACACTTGGAGATAGTACATTTCATAATGCTTGTTTGAGTCTAAGTGTATAAGCAAACATGCTGTAAAGCACTTAAAATTCTGCCTGTGCCTGAAGAAGGGTGTTTGAACCCAAAATCTTGCAGAGAACAATATTTCCAACTATTTAGTTGGTCTAATAAAAGATACCACATTTACCCAAAGAACCTTGTCTGCCTGTATCTGAAGCACTACAACTATGGACCAGCATCAGTAGTTTACAAATGTTCATCTCCCTTCTAGCTGAAGCCAGAGCCAATGCTGTTATGTTACTCCACAGCTGGAAGCCGGTAGGTAGGGATCCAAACATCCATCAGCCACAATTCCCCAGAGACTTCTAAGGATAGCCAAGTAGAAAACACAGAGCATTATGAGAACACGAGCCCTAGGCTTCCACTCTTGGTTTCACCTCAAGAGGGATGACCAGTTTCAAGTATACGGCATTACCAATGAGCAGAGAATGGATATCTACCCCATCTTCACCCTAGTCTCTGACAACGCAACTCTGCAAGAGACTGGCTGTGCTCCGCTCCTCAGCAGAATCTTCACAAACCCAGACATGCTTTCTGCCCTGTTCAAGCACTTTCATCAACCAGTGTGCCACACACAGTATGGCAGCTCTAGGTTCAATGACACTGTATATCAGGGTACTAGGATTAGGGACTCCCCAAGCTGCTCCTGGTCTAAACTTAGACCTAGAGTCCCCTTCCTGGTGTACGTCACTGATGTCATTGAATAGTTTCACATACATCCCAAAGTGCATCTCAGAGACAACCCACAGGATCCTTAACAATGCCTCATAGTAAGCACATCACTTGCCAGTCACCCAAAACCCAAATGGCATCACAACCCATCTTATGTTGCACTGCACTTTGGTCTACCACAGATGCCAACCCCAGTTGTGTACGCAGGCTGTCATCATTGATGCAAATGGCCTGTTTTCAATGGCTCTTTCATAAGGACTACTAGGTGCCCTCTCTTCATCCCTGGTAGAAAGAAGATCAAAGGCCTTCCCATCCATCTACAGTTAGTGGAGCATGTCAAGGATGAAAACACTCTGCAGTTATGCTGGAAGTGAGATGCCTGAGTGGGTGCTAACAAATATTTCCACAACCCTCAAGAAACTAAATTCCGGGGGCAGTGATGCAGAAAACAGCAATTGCCTAGATAAGGTCACATCAGGGCATGGCCTCTGGTCCAAGGGTAGCAATGGTATTCCCCGCCACTGCTGCTAGCCTGGGCCCTGCACCAGCTCCAGGCTTACCTGTGGAGGCTGAGCTGTGGAAGGAGCAGCTGGGCATAAACTACTGCTCAGCACAAAGGAAAATGCCACCCCCCTCACTTGCTGCCCCCCTTGTTTGCTGTGGCTGCCCATCTGCACCTTGCGCCATGCTAGGCTGAAGCACAGCTGCTTCACTGCCACCTCAGTGCTGCCCTGTGGCTGTTCCACATGGCCACTGCTGCCGCACTAGGCAGCAAAGAGACAGCAGCGCCACAGCCTAGCACAGCGCAAGCTCCAGGCAGACAGCCACAACAAACACTGCATGGTGGTGAGCAAGGGAGCCACTTTCCTCCACACTGAGCAGCAGTTTGTGCCCAGCTGCTGCTACCACAACTCAGCCCCAACGGGCAAGGCTGGAGCTGGCGCAGGTCCCAGGCTAGCAACAGTGGCAAAGAACAAACTGGTGCTCAGCACGGGGGAAAAGTGGACACTCCCCCTCCCCATAGCAGAAACCCCATGCTGCAGCCACTCAGACCCCACATGGGGCTGCCTGTGTCTGCTCTCCATAGCTACCACTGCCCCACGGGGTGGCAGTGACGTGGCAGACAGGCAGGACAGCCCTACATGGACCACAAGCAGCTGCAGCAGGAAGCACCAGTGGCGTGGAAGGAGTGGGGGGGGGAACCACTTTTCCCCTGCACTGAGCACCATCCCTGCCACTGCTGCTCAGTCCACATGGGCAAGTGCAGGGCACACGGGCTTTGGGCTGCCCACCTGTGTACCACAGAGCTGAGGCAGGGGCACTGGGAGTGAGCAGGCACATGGGAGCCAGCAGCAGCTGGGCGAAAATGCAGAGTCTGCACCAGTGCCCTGGGACAAGTGCCATTGGGGCCCAGAGTGGGGTGGCAGGAGTGTGAGGTCCTGACCTGCAGGAGCTTTATGGAGACAAGTCAGCTCCCCCCTCTCCCTGATGGCATAGCCCAGCCCAGCTTCACACACCCCTACCAGCCCACACCCCAAGCTCCTACCGGGATACCGGCACAGGCCCCACACTCCCACACACCACTCACTTCTACTCTCTCATTCTCCACCCCTGCTGCCACTTTCCTGCCTGCCAGATGGTTGGCCACTCTATGCCACTTGGCTGCCGGCCACGTGGCTAGACCATGGACCTCAGCAGGAGCCAGTTGGGCCCCAAGGACTGGGGCAATTGCCTGCGGTCCTCCCCTGCCCCTCCACTCCCTACTCTTACCTGAATTTTCTGCACCAGTGCAACCACAAACAGCCCCACCATCCCAGGCCAGAAGTCCCTGCTAAGCAGGGGCTTCTTGCTGGGGAAGCTGGGTCACCTGGCCCAGCTTTTCTGACAGGAGCCAGGGACAGATAAATATTAATTTTCTAAATTTTTTATGGGCCCTGCAAGCCAGACAGAATGTCCTGGTGGGCAGGATTCAGCCTGTGGGCTGTATTTTGCCCACCCCTGGATTAGAAGTTATTTTGAGGTCCGGTCTGTTCCAGCCTCACATTTCTATGAATCTACAAACTGCAAATATCAAGAGCAAGTTATATTATAGGTACATTCTTTGCAAAAAAATGGAAATAGGAAAGAAAAATAATGTTCTTATAATTTTTAAAGGACAGTAAAATGACACCTGACATTTAGCAGGAGACACCTTAAAACCCATCCTTAAAAATCTTGATCTTTCAATGCCCCAGAAATCCCCTTCATCTCAGCCATTTCTTAATAAATGTCTTATTCTTTTTGCATTCTTATATTGCCTCCATCAACATAATATTTGGGTGCCTTCCAGAAGAACATTAAGCAAGATAACTAACTTCTATCACATGTGGTTGTTCTTTTATCATTAACTTCAGAGGGAAAATGGTTTGTGAAGTGTGGTGTTTCAAAATAAACAAACAGATAAATAACTACCAAGACTAAAGTAACTCTCAGTACACAACACCTAAATTAACACTATCTGACAACTCAAATTGACTTTGAACATTAACTGTCTGACCAGACTCCAGAAGTATATTGTTTACATTAAAAATGAAGAAATCCCACTTGAGCTAACTTAGCTTCATTACCTATTACTACTAGTAAAAAAAGGTAATAAATTCTAAACCTTCAAAATTAAGTAAATGGGGAAGCTTAAAGAATATCAACAATTAAAGAATATCAAAAGTTACATATCTAGCTTAAGATAATAGCAACATAAAACAAAAGCAATACTTTCTCATCTTTTATCTTTTTACAAAGTCCAACTAATATATTTACAAGATTTAAATCACTTTTTTTTTAAAAAAGCAATGAACTTAAAAATTACTTTGGTAATGTACGGCTTAATACTGTATGAGGAAAAAAAAGAACAAGAGCCCTTAAAAGGCAAACACCTGTCAAACAGTAAAAGATTTTCCCATCCATAATAACATTGCTGAACACAACTATTATTTCAGGGGATAAACCTATTAAGAGGAGGTTTTAAAAAAAACTCTATGCCTCCCTGTTAAAGAAAGAAAATATTCCCTGTTTAATAGTGCTTAAATTCTCCCTTTCTACCAGAAATCATAAAGGGTTCTCTCTAATAGAGCTTCAGAGATTTTTTTTTAGTTTAGTTCTTATCTCCCAATAAGCCATTGGCAAAAAGGAAAACAGGAGTATTAGCTGAACTAGTATTGGCAGGCATAATTGGGCCAACCGTTTTAAATGTGATGGGTTGAATATTGAGTTTTGTAGATCATTTACAGAATACTGACCTAAAAAATGACAACAAAAGCAACATAGTTTAAAACCATGTAGAAGAAAAAAAATAACTGTGTCAAGAACCCCATTTTCCAAAACATGAAATAAGTGCATTAGAGGCACCCCACCTCAGATGTTAAATGCCCAACCTGTTGTATTCATTATTATCTGTTAATCACCCAGAGCAATAATACCAATTAGACAATAGCTATTTGTTTCTTGCTTTCCCAAAAGTATAAATGCCAACTTCCCAGGGCAGAATCAGGTTAATGCTTCAAAGCAGCATCAGTGTGCAGTCTGTTTCAGCATTCAGTGAAGCAATCACTTCAAGGCAGAATGAAAGTGGGCACTGGCTGAAGAGAAATTTAATTCATGATGGAATAGTTTCATGTTGTGAAAACAGTAAGCTGCTTTGTTAGCAATGAAAGCGTTCCTTTCTGATCAGGTAAAAGTGAAGCTCCCAACCATTCCCTAGGGAGGTGTCAGAAACATAGTGTTTCTTTTTTAAAGTAAATCTGACAATGGCCAGGACTGGATCTGGAACTCTGGACAATCAAAAAGGTGATTAAACAAAACCTGAGCTCCAGTTCTAACAGAACAATGACCAGGAGCCATGTCAGCATCTGCAGAGATTGTGGTAGGAAAAGTCTCACAGCATTTCAACACATTTAGGAGCATTCTACAAGTGTTCCTTGTCTGCACCTGTGTAAAACTAGACCAGGACATCTTTCTTTTAGGAAGATTTAGGATGTTTCTAGAGCATTCTTTAGAAAACAGATTTTCTTTTCCACAGACTTCTTTTTAACATTAATATTCCTGAGAGCTACTTCTGCAGTTTGTTACTTCATTTAGAAACAAAAGTAACTAAATATATAAATAATTCAGCAGTTCTTAGAAAACACTCAAATAGCATGCCAAGATAAAATAACAATAATGCATTAAATATATATATTAAGATATGGTTAATGTAACAAGTGAATGTTAGTTGATTGATAATGATAATTCAGTGGTTTTAAACTGAACATCTCTAAATTTTTATGGACCCCCATAAGAAAAGGTATGAACTGAAATAATCTGAAATATGACTGTACATAATTGTATAAACTTCTTCTCATAGAATATGGCAACTATTTAAAAATGTTAACCCAAAAAGTAACAGGGAATATGAAATATATGAACTATATTAATCCACCCAGGTTTAGCTGTGAAAGATGTCAAAACTTATACACAAACATAGTTTGCATGGACTTTATGGGACCTGGAATGCAAGAAGGCTCATAAGCGAATTAATCATCTGCCCAGAGTTAATTTGCACTGTGAACCAAGAAGTAAGACTTGACTTTGACTAACTTATACAAGCGTACTGGGCTGCCAAAAGGGATAAAAATAAAAGTACTACAAGAGTCAAATTATTAACAAGTTTTCTTTTTCAATTATTAAGTTTATTATTGTTATATTTCTCTATAAAAAGGTAAATGTACAAGATCACTATTACCCACAGTTAGACAGAAAAAGGAGTGACAAATTAGAGTGTAGTTAAATAATAAGTTAACTCCTGATATTATTACTATTAGACACGCATTTGATCACCAGTATGCAAAATACCCAAGGGCAGAAAATTGGACTGCTGAAAGTTCTATCTCCAGAAAAAAATAAAATATTTAGTCCTATGAGCCATTTAGAAGTAATTACCACAGGTTAGCTCTGACACAAAGACTGCTTCTTGTGTAATAAGATAACAATAGAGCAAGCAATGGCCTGTGAGTTTTTGAAAATATTAAATGATATTACACATATGCAGAACCAGGGATAAGGTGCTTTTTTAAGTAGCCATTGTTTCCTTTATCTAGCTTATAATAGTTTAGTTCAGCTGCAAATGGGGAAAAATACTTTTGAAGAAAACAGTTCAAGGATTGATTTGAATGAAACTCTTCATACTCTTGATTCATATAGAAAGAAGGAAAAATTTATTTCACGAGAAACTGATCAAAATACATTACACAAAAGATCTGGGCAATTATTATTACTGGTAAAGGCACCAATTGTATGTTTGATGCTGCATAAGAGAAGGTTCCTGTTTTGAAGATTAGTTTAATAAGAATGAAAGAACATCATTTTTTATGTTTTAAAATGTGTGTAGAAAATTTAATTAAATTCAGACTTCATTATACAGGAAGTTTAGCCTTGATATACTTATAAATATGTTTATTTTATTTGCATTTTTGTTTTTGATTTATTCCGTGTCTGTAGTATGTACTAGGATTTTAACAACATTCCATCTGTCTGAGAAGCACCAGCTAAGTTTCTGCATTCATAGAATCCTTACATAAAGAATTTCCCCTAGATCTCAAAATAGGTCATCTTCCAAATCTTATGCTCCCTAATCTAAAACATGCTACACTATTCTGGGAATGAAGAAGTAATACTGTAAAAAGTGAACCTGAAGCTTTCCCAACCACTCAGTCTGCCCTTGTCATAGGTATCAATTTTACAAAATGACTGCTACAATGGCATTTAAACTCCTACCCTGCATACAAGTAAAAGTACTGTAATCCAGAGCTACAGTAACACCCCAAAAATTGTGCCACTCCAACAGGGCAATTTAGTATGATTTACAGCTAGAACAAAATAATATACAAAAGTCATGTGATAGATACATTTTTGCAACAAAATTCTATTATGTTAGAACCTGGAAACACTTGTAAAGGCAGAAGTTATCAGAATCTTGTCAGGAAAAAAGAATGTTCTGTATCATGTTCTTGCTTATCTTGCAATATATTTAATTCTGAGAGCTCTGTATGATGTTATGATAAATCAACAAATCTGTTTCTAAAATATGTGTTACCAAGCAACTGTAACCAAGACCTTCTGTAATTAAGATTAAAATTCCAAAGTAACAATACTCAAAACATCTTCATTTTTAATAGCCAAAAAGTACTGGATATATTCCTATTAAAAATAAAGATTTATTATTCCAGTTTGAGACTTACACTTCTCGAATTAATTGGAGAATTAAAAGGATGCTACATGCAATAATTGTGCACAATAACTGTTCTTTGACTACAAAGATCTAGCAGAATCTCATACAGCTTTCAGATAAATAAGCAAATTGCATTTGCTAGAGAACTTCATCATTGACACACATCTTCAGTTCCTCTCACACTGTTAGAAATGTCATGGTTTCATATTTTATGTTAAAGTTTTAATAATACATATATCTAAGAGTTGTATGTTCATACATTGCTAGTATTAGAGAAGGAAGCTGAACCAGTCCAAGAAAGATACTGAAAAAATACTGTGGTATTTCTGTGCTGCACAATAGTTGCCTAGACCAAGTCTCTTCTCAGTCACAAATACCAAATATCAGAACAAATTCCTAACAATTGGCTATCCCCACTACTACAACAGGGAAAATATTAAAATTGCCCCTCTAAAATGTAAAATTCACAACATTAAGAAAAAAGTGCCAGAATAAACAGTAGTGTCTACTTTCCAAGTGTATGCAACAAAACATAATCCCCAGGAGACTTACTGTTTGCAACCCTCTGGCTAACACACACACAACTCTAAATACACTACAAAACTAGGTAGAAGGACATCAGAAAAAACCCAAGAGGCCATCTCCTTCACCTAACCTGCCCCAAAAAGGAGCATCTTAAAAAAAATACTCCACTAAACCCAAATAAATATATCGGAGACATACTTAATCGCTGTACAGCAGACCCAGAGCTGCTGCCAAAGAAGCCTGGTGGCAGCCATCCAACACAAGTGGAACAACTATTACAACCAACACCACCTCACAGATATCAATACAAAAATGATCCAAGCAGTATCAGCACTATACCAACTTTGTCAGCTTATCAAAACAACTCAACTTAAACCTATCTATCTATCTATCTATCTATCTGTACTACCCTACGGACTGAATTTCTGCCCCAACACACAACTTGACAAGATATTAATATATGAAAAAATGGAAGAATTCTTCTATTAGATTTGCCTTAAAGAATTTTACCACAATCAGAACACCATCTTCTCACCACAGTTTATAACAAGAACCATAAAAAAGTCTGACAGGATAACTCCAAGTACACAGAACAATACCTTGGACCAGTACATCAGCTGTTTCAGTACAATAGCTAACAGTGAAAACATCAACACAAACTATCATTCACCAGAAATGTGGGACAGAAACTTTCTGGAAAATTTTCCAATGCTTTTTTTTTCCTGTGGGAAATCTTCCATTTCTAAAAATTCATTGTTTCATAAAATTCATTAGTAACAATGAATAAATACAATACAATACTAGGCAAACTTAGCAGTTTCAAAAGGCGTAATTAATGTTTTCAGGTGATTATCCCTAGGAAGCGTATATGTTTTATTGATCTGTGAACAGGAGGGTAAATACACTCACATAATAATCCAAACCAAAATTCAAGTTATGAATTCACCTAATTGGCTGTGCAGGTCAAATCAAAACCAAATCACAGTATGTCATGAACAGTTCTTTGGGTGTGATAAAACTAGCGTGTCAACCATGTTCAGTGCCTCCATTTTTTTTCTTAAATTTAAACAATATATGGGAAGTACATGCTATTATGAACGTTCTTTACATTTTTACAAGTATTGCAATAAAAATAATTTCTTTCCACATAAAGCTTTGAATTTGTTTGAATACAACATTTAAACTACATTGTGCGCTGAATTCGATTTTTTTTCCTAATCAAATATTTCAGTTCAAATACTTGTGGCTATTGGGACATAAAATTAACATGGAGATATATTTAGTAAACAAAACTAAAAAATTAAATCAAATAAAATGCTAAATCAGACGATGCTCTATTTAGTACATTGCAAAACTCATACCTCTGACCACCACAACCTCCTTCATTCAAAGCCATATAGCCCCCAAGATCCATAGGTATTATTTTCATCATCCAACACCAAATTCACTTACTGATTTCTACTAAAACTTCGACAACTATCATCTTTCCACCAAATTCTCTCTGGAATACTCTTAAAGTCAACTTTCTAGATGCTAAAATTTGCAGAATACTACCAACAAACAACCCAATACAAAAATCCCTGGACCAGCACGCTTATCTCCACAAAACTAGCAATGATCCTAAACACCTTGGCTAAGTACAGTCAAAGTACTTAGTACAAAGTACAGTCAAAAAGCCTGAGGCTGAATCAATTCAATCTCTGCAGGTTAGTCTAAACTGAAAATACTGAACGATAAGCAGGTGAAGAGACCTCCACTTTTAATTCCAGAAATGCAGACACATGCCTGCAGTGGCTCAGGCCTGAAGTCAGGAGGCACTACAGCACACCTCCCTCTTCAGCTGGAGCAGACAGTTTGGGCCAAGGCTAGCCCACCCATCCTCCAAAGGATATTTGTGGGGGAGTTGCTAAGCATCCGGGAATGCTGGGGGAATGTGAGACAACATGAATCTAGAGGGGCCGTGGGACAGAAGTTCAATAAACCAATTTAACTTAAATCAGTTAAGTCTGATACTACTTCCATCCAGGTTTATCTTAAACCAGTTTTGGCCATTTGAAAGCAGTTTATGTGCACTGAACTTCTGTTGTGTTACAGATTTGAACCAGATTCCAATCGCTTATACCGGTTTATGGGCAATTTCTGTTCCTAGCCACTAAGAAAGGTATAAGCAGAGCCAGGCCCTCAAATACCACTGCATCTGTTCTGCAAAGAATACTTGTGAAACTCAACTTACAAACCTTAAAACTGCCCTTGCCCACCACATACACTCCAGCAGAGATGTACACTGTATTTTTGAAGACTTCATGCAAAATACCTTGCACAAACCTACTACAATACAAAAAAAAACCCCTCTCCCACCACAGAGCCCTAGCTGTCACACATCATCGCGCACTGGAACTTAAGAAAGATCAAACAATTCCAACCAAAGAACTTCATTCCAATCATCATCAAAAGATCCCTTCTGATCAACAAACACCAGGCAGAACAAAACCCTGGATAAACAACAAATGCAAACCCATCCAACATACCTTGATTATCACCAAAATCAACATACCCCACAACAAATCTAAGAATTCCCAAGTCCTACACATTTCTATCACAGGACACAGTATATCTTATGCAATGACTAAGTGCCCTCACAGAAATTTTGTGGGTGAAAACAACCACTACACTCCAGAAGTAACTTTCCAAGAAAAATGTAAGACAGAAACATCCAATCACTTATGAGACAAGACTTTTCACAGAACAGCCACTCCATATCTGACCTCATACTCCTTGTTCTCAAGAAAAACACATCCTTAAGTACACCTTCAGAAAACATGCCTAGAAACAAAAGTTCATAGTTTTGCTGCACACTATGAAACCATGGATTAAACACATAAAACAATTCTATGGCTCATTACAATAGAGTTGCTCCCTTCGCTAACCTCTCTGTGCAAGTAATAAGAACCTTCTTCCATTCTGAATAACATTATTCTTTTACATAATTAGGTTTATTTCAGCTGTGCATTACTGTAGTCATGTCTGATTATGTCCTTCTGCTCTATATGTTTACTCTCCTTTCCCCCATAATAGAGTTAAGCTAAATACCAGGTAGAACAATTATTGTAGTTTAAGCTGCATCTGCTTCTTTCCTAAACCGAAAGAAGGGAAAGGTTCATTTAACATCTTTCCCAAATATACAGTTAGTCCAATAAAGCTATTAAACAAACATATCTTGCTTTTCACATAGCCCCTGGATCATCATACTTAAAACATAACTGTATCAGTCACTACTGGTCCCATAATATTGCTTCTCAGACATTTACCAAGTAGTAGGAGGGTGGCAAAGTTCCCTCAAACTTAGAAAACTGCAGCCAGTAAAAACCAGTGCAGCATGTCTCCTAAGCAATATAGGCTATCAAGAGATAGACTGCTCCTCTACTCTGAAAACTGAAGCTTTTAATGAATTTTAAATCAAGCTAAAGGTCGCTGTCACATCTACATGAGACGCTGACTGAGCAGTTGTTACCATGCAGTCATTTAATACTTGTATAAATAGTGCTTGTATAGTGTGTATACAAGTAGTATTATAATAATAGTACTTGTATAATGTTTATACAAGAACTAAATGATTGTGTAGTACCTGAGATACGCACAGTAGCACCAATGAATGTCTTTTTTTGTGACGCTACTGAGCTGTAGCCTAATAGTACAGTGGAGTAGCATCGTGTCACAGTTGTTGCCACGCAACACAACTGCACAGTAGTATCAGGCTACTGTGCAGTCAGTATCTCATGCAGATGTGGCCTGTGTTTATCTTCGTTCCACAGTTTCAGATTAGTTCCCATGAACTCAGGTCTATCACATACCTCCCCACTCACAACTCCAAGTGCATGGTACATATACATATATAGCAACACACATAAATCACACAGTTTAATACACTACTGGAAAGCTCTCAAATACTGTGGGAATGAGCATGGTAGAGGATCCCATGGAAAACAGAAAAGTAAAACACACAACTACAACTGTTGTAATTGCACAACAGTGTCATCAATTTCTCTGCACCCTCTCCTCAACCAAATCTGCATTAAGTCCACTGCACTATTAACACTGATGTCTCAATAAACATACTTTTTCGGTTCTCTTTGAAATTTAAAGTTTCTGCATCTTTTTCTCTTTCTACCATTTAATCCCAGAACATATTTTAATAGGCTACTATTTGAATCATTATCAAGTTACATAGTAAATCAATAGACTACAGTATCTCCTAATTTTCCACAACGTTTTTTTCTCCACCATTTAAAATATTACCTATCTGCCA
>JAGPOW010000261.1:230879040-230906289 GCA_030014935.1 Caiman crocodilus
TGGTGGCCTTACTGTTTTACAGCACTTAGAAACATATAACCACAGTCTCCCCTGTAAAAAGAAGGTACATCTCCCACTGAAGTCAACAAGTCCACTGAAGTCTACTTAAAGCAAGTGTGAATTTGAACTGGGAAGTGCCATGTAAGGATTTCTTTCTGAATTCCTTCCATAACCTAATATGCAATATAGAGGAAACACTATCTAGCTGAACTATTTTTCAAAAACACTGTAGGCAGAGACCCCACCTTGTAAGATAGGAAACTATTGGTCTAGGGACAGACATTACACATAAACCAGTGTAAGTGATCAGAAATAGGTTTAAACCTTTACCAGAACAGATGTTCAGTACACACAAACCCATTTGAGAATGGCTGAAACCAGTTTGAGATAAACCTGGTTCAATGTAGTATCAGACTTAACCAATTTGGCTCAAACCAGTTTATGTAATGTCCATCCCAGACTCCTTGCTGGTTTAAATTAAAACAGACTTCCCCAGCATCCTGGCATGCTCTCTGGGCTGGGCAGGGCTCTGTCACCACAGAAGACCTGGCCCCTCCCCTCTGTTCCCTGGCTGCAGCTCCAGCAGTCTCTGTAGGCATCTGCCTGGCTTCTGCTCCCCACCCCCCCCACACAACTCTCTGCTAAGTAGGCATTCCCCATCCCTCACAGACACTTCTCAGCACTAGCTAGCAGACCACAGGCTAGTTACTTCTGAGCTGTGGCAGACGGGACAAAGGTAGAATCAAGAGGTAGCTGGTAATGTACTTCTGTTGTTTTCTTAATGGGTGATAAAAACTGAGTTAAAGGTGATAAACATTCCCCACTGGGCTGTTCAGGACGGGGGCAATCCTCCCTAATCACAGGGGCCTGGCCATGCCTCCCTCAGCTCACCTCTATTAAAGGGAAGGGCGGGCTGCTCTAGCATCCCCCAACTTCTAGCCTGAGTTATTACAGGCATGTGCCTGCATTTCTGGGATGTCTGTCTGGTTACAAAACTGATTTAGCCTAGCCAGGTTAGACTAACCTGCAAAGACTGAATCAATTCAGGCTTTTTGAAGGTCTGTCCCTAGCCTTGGAAGTATCAGATACAGCTGCAACAGCTGACTACCAGTAAACATATATAAGAAACAATTTTAAGGATCCTCTCTTGAAAGTTCTTTCACTGCAACGTACAATGAAACTAGAAGACAGGTACTTCATAATATTTCAATCCTATTCTAGTGTGAATAAGCACCTTCAAACTCAGGCAGCAAATGGTAAGACTCTCACAGTTGCAATCCTTCACAGTGACGATTCACCCCTTTTAAGTCCTCTAGAGCGAGCTTCAGACAACCAAGTAAAGGACATTTTTCTGGCCTAAGAGTTTAAAGTAAATGATGACCTCTAACTGTGTAAATAAGTATGCATCTATAGAAGTGAGAAGCACTACAAAAATCAACAAAAACAACTTGACAGCTTGTGTGCTGTTAAAATGTTCAACACTGAAAAGTGACTATGTGAAAACAATTCAATGACTCTGGAAGTTCTGCTCTATAGGTACAGTCATGATTTGTCTACTGATTTTAGTGGTTAAAGCAGGTGTGGGGACCAAGAAATTGGCCGGAATAGGGCTGCCAATGGAGTGGAATTAGGCAAACAAGCTTGATGGTTGAATTCAAAAAGAAAACTTTACTTACAACTGGGTTACTGTGTAGGCACGCTCTGTAGAGTTGCAGAAAACAAGTAGAAAACAGAAAAGCAGAAACCAGGTGGCACGCCGATGTTGTTTGAGCATGCAGGGTATGGGGTACGTCAGGATTTCGTTGACAGGGAGACATTGGTGGTTGATCAGGCCTCCAAGTTAAGTCCGAGATGCATGTGAAAGTTGTTTCCGATGTGCATGCCGAGCTCTCTCCTCCTCCAACCTGGGCGGAAACTTCCCAAGCCTTTTGTACAACTAGCGAGCCAATTGCCAGCTGCCACATATGCATAATTTACTTTAAGCCAATCAAAAGCATGCACACAATGGTGCAAATGCAAGCTTTGGTGGGAACTGATTCTTGCACCAACGGCTCTTTCCTGCCGCAGGGGAAATCCCTGCACCGGGTTCTCACATTGTGCTGGAACACAGCTGTGCCGAGGCACTTTTTAACCATTGAACTCTGACAGCAGGTTATCTCCTGCTTTTTCCCTCCTGTTTGTACTGAAGAGATAGCACAGCTGACTAAATGAAACAGATTCCCTTCTGCCGTTTTCATCAACAAAACTGCTTACTAAAATGAAGCCTATGCAGACAACCAGAAGCACTTGGCATAAAGGAAGTTTTCAATTGTTTCCCTCTTTACCAACAAGTGTTATACAGTACACAGGCCAGTGTGAGGATCACTTTTTATAAGTAAAGGGCACCCCCTCTCTCCTCCCGCACCTGCTTTGCCACCAGCCCCCACCCCAACCCTTTTGTCCCCCCACAAGCCCCAGAGGGAGCCCTCAGCTGCCAGGGCTATACAGCTAGGGACCTGGTTCCACAGCCTCCTGTTCCCCACAACAGCACCTAAACCCCACCCTGCTGCCCTCCCTCAAGCCCCATACACTGCCCCAGCCCCAGCACCAACCCTATCTAACTCCCTCCCACTCTCACTGCGAGGGCCTCAATTCCCACCCCCTACCACGAGACTTACCTGCAGGGAGCTGTTCTTCAGACTGTCTGGTGGTCATGTGCATGTGTACATGCACATATGCATATGGTATCCCTGCTGATTGCCCCTCTCCCACTCCTCCCAGCCCCTTCAAAGCTGGAACTCTGCTAGCCTGCAAGGGGAAACCCACCGTTTCCCATGTTTGTCTCCTTAAAAGGAGAAAATCCAGTTTTTACCACATTTTTCTGTGGTGAACAGAAAACCTGGATCCCTGATAATAATAATTCAAACAAATGCAAAACTCTGTTAGCAGCATATGTAGTGATAAGATAATAGACCAGTGAGTCTCAACCAGGGCACCACAGCCAGGGTGGAACATGTACATTATTCACAAAATAAACCCAGAGATTTCAATTAGGAATCCACAGTGTCAAACATATCTGAGCTGTTGTGGTGTTTTTGAGTTCCTTGCAAGAGAAGAATTGGTCTATTATTTTTCTGTAGTCAAGAAACAAGTGAAACCTAAGAGCTAGAATTTTCTGAGGGGTGCCTGGAGACTCAAAGAATGCCTTAAGTCTAAAAAGGCTGAGAGCCACCAATACAGACATTTCTCTTCTGGAGTTTATTATTTGAACTCTTAATTATATATTCTATAGAGTCAACAGAATCTTGTACCATAATAAGAGAGAGATGGGGAAAAATACTGGTTTTTGTTTCCTATTTAGAAACTCTTTCATCTGGTCTGCATCAGAGTATACAAATGATTATCTCACTGCAGGTGGATAAAACCAAACTCAGCTTACATTTGTTGAAAAGTAACACTTAACATGATGATAGACCAGGCCTTTATGATTATGAAAAAGAATGTGATACCGCTGGGCAGGTTTAGAAACTCCATCTGCAATTAATTCTACAGCTAGGACAAAAATATCAAGGTTCAGCTTAGGGCAACATCTTACTTTTGCACTATCTGTGACTAGAAAAAAATCCTGGCAACCTAATGCAAACAGACATTAAGTTATGCTTTAAAGATAAGACTAAAAAAAGAAAAAACTGCCTCCTTTCTTAAGGACCACCCTCAAATAAGTTTTCAACCTATCAATCAAAAAATGTCACAAACATGCAGAGGCAAAAACATGAAAGTGAAATCTTATATCACCGCATTGTTTGCAAGAATACTACCCTTATCTGTAATTTAAAAACAAGCTGAAATTACCAGTGAAATTTATCTGTAACTACCGACTTGACTAACCACCCTCATGGTCTGAAAGCTCCTCCTAATCTCCAGCCTAAATTTCCCCTGCTGCACCTTGAAGTCATTGCTCCTAGTCCTATCCCCCTACAGCCAAACAGAAAACTCATCCTTGCTATAATCACCCTTCATGTATTTGAAGACTGTTATCAAATCCCCCCTCCAGCTTCTCTTCTCCAGCTTAAATAACAGTAGCTATTTCAGCCTTTCCTCATAAGTCTCATCTCTCAGACCCCTAATAGTATTTGTTGCCCTGCACTGGGCTCTTTCCAAACTTTCTACATCCTTCTTGAAGCATGGGGCCCAATATTGGATACAGGACTCCAAGTAAGGCCTCACCAGTGCTGAACAAAGCCAAAGAATCACTTCTCTTTATTTACAAGTGACACTCCTATTAATACAATCCAATATGCTGTTTGTCTTTGCAACAGGAGCACCCTTTTGGCTTATATTCAGCTTATGGTCTACTGTAACTCCCAGGTCCTTTTCTTCACTACTGTCACCTAGCTAGTATTCCTGTTTCAAAGAGTGTTTTAATTCTGAATTAAAACAAAAAAAAAAATTGAAGGCCCATGCAATCTATTTGGAAAGTCTAAAGTCTATTTGGAAATGTCAAATCACTCAATTTATATTATGCTGAATTATTTCAGTTTAAAACAATAAAAACATTGTGTTTCAATAATGTTAAAATAGCATACAATATTAAAGATTGTATATGACACTAAAATTCAATAAGCTATCTTCAAGTAATATACAAGTCTAAACAAAATGAATCAAAATGATAAAGCCAAAACAAAACAGTTCTGCCATACTGAAACAGTGTATTTTTTTAATTTGTCTAGAAAAACACTTTGGAATCACACTAGCACAAAATGCTCTCATTTTTGAAGAAACCTCACTCTCACAGAACATACGGGGAAGTCCATGACTACTGTATATCAGAGACAATCGGAGTTAGGCAAGGAAGGGGGACAGCTGCTGCTCCTCTAGGGAGAAATAATTAGACAAGGAACTAGAGTTAGCTCTTTTATTCACTCTTCCTCCTCCAGCTCCTAAAATATTGATGTCTCCATTTATGAACTTATTCTGATTGCCAAGCCACCTTTTCCATATACAATATTATCTTCCACAGGAAAGATATAATTTCTCATAGCCATTTGCCCAGTAATTACAGCACATCAGAGCAGACTCGATTAATCAAGTCTGCTGGCGCATAGTAATTACCACACTCCAGCAGCCTCTTGTGTCTCATGTATCAGCATCCCTGGGCTTCAAAACAGCAGCAGGGTCACTTTATCTAAAGCTCGTCAAACAAGTTTTAGTTCAAGTGCCCCCGCTGCCATTTTGAAGCACAGGGGTACTGATACGTGATGCTGTGGTGCTTTGATTAGAGTGGCTCTCGGAGATGCTCTAATTAAAGCACTGCCCCCAACCCCACAGAGCACATGTAAAAATGCCCAAGGAGCTCCTGCTATTGTCTGAAATGAAGCTTGGAATAGTAGCAGAGGGGTTAATGTTAAGCATTTATACATAGGCAAATCTAGGATTTATACACCCCATTCCTCAAACCATGGTGTAGAGCATGGCTGAAGCCCTGCGTCAGTAGGGGATGCCAGGGTGCCAGGCAGAAAGCAGGCACCTAAAAAATGGAAGGACCTGCCCCTCCCCCCCCCCCCACACACTGCTGCCATGGTCCCAGGCTGACCTGGGGACAGAGACATGTGGCAGGGGGCACAAAGGGCACATGCCCCCCCCTGCGATTTCTGCACTGACAGCAGACAAGCTGCATTCTGGCTGGAGACAGGGCCCAGCAGCAGCAGTGAAATCTCAGGAACTAGTTCCTGGAAGCAGCAGGGGCAATGATGCAGAGTTGTGCTCCGCCCCCCTCCTGCCCACTGTCAACACTTATGCATCATCTATGCCTGAGGGCAGAGGGAAGGGATCCCAGAGCTGCTCTTACCCTGCTCCAGCTGCTACCCATGACTAAGCCAGGTTGTTCCTGCAATATAAAGAAGGAGCAACTCTACGTTTCCCCCTGCACCTACAACAGAGACAGCAGCGGCAGCAGTGCCCAGGTTCCTCCTTCCAGCACCTACTCCCAGCCAGGGAAAGAACCTGTGGGGAGGGAGACAGGGAGCAGATGCTAGAAGAAGGAACCTATGCACTGCCAAGGTTGTCACACCATGCAGCTGAAGCTTGTGCCTGGAATGAGACAGGAGCAGCTCTGGGGCTCTCCTCACGCCTCAATCAGCTGGGGACAGCAGCTGAAGGGGGCTGCAACCACACCAGAGCACCCGTTGGATCTGCCCATGAATTTATATCACTATGAGGAACAGACACTCTCCTGGATTTCTTCCCCTGAAAGACAATCATAGGTAGACAGATGAGATTAGTGCTGGTGGAAGAATTCAGACTTCAAGATGTTTGTCCAAACCTTCTGAAGCATTACATTCAGATATTCCTATTAAACAATACTTCTGAAAGTTGCCTAGACTTAAACCTTATAGGCCAAGTACAGACAATCAAAAAGGCTAAGGCTGAATCGATTCAATCTCCACAGGTTAGCCTAAACTACTTAGATTGAACTAATATGCAAGTGAACAGACATTGTTTTTTTTGTTCTGGAAATGCAGCCACATGCCTGCAGTGGCCCAAGGCAGAACGCTTGGGTCAAAGCTAGCCTGCCCATGCTATGAGGGGGGAGGGGAGTTGTGGGGCAGGTGCAAAGCATCCTGAGATGCTGCAGGACTGTGAGTTAACTTGCATCTGGAGTGAATTTGGGACAGAAGTTCAGTAAACCTATTTTAACCTAAATCAGTTAAGTCTGATATTATATTCATCTAGATTTATCTTAAACCAGTTTTAGTCATTTTGAAAGAGGTTTATGTGCACTGAACTTATGTTGTATTACAGGTTTGAACTCATTTCTGGTCACTTATACCAGTTTATGTGCAACTTCTGTCCCTAGCCATAGGGACTCGCAAAGCTCAGGTTATTTGCAGCTTCTAAAAAAACTTTTCAGAGACAATTTTCAAAAGCATGTATTAACTGTTCATAACTAGAGTCAATTTTTTAAATCTAATAACCCAATTCATGATGGCCCACAATAATTTTAAGCATCTCATTGTACTAAATTTGTACTATACTTTGCACAGTTGAAAAAAATGCTTAACCAGTTTCATAGTACTTTCTCCTTCCCCAAAGGTTCTTCCTCTCCCCAGAGACATTTTCTGACAACCAAGACATTGAAATGCTTTGCATACACTGAACTTAAACTGAGAAATAACACTCCATTTAGTACTCCTGAAACCTTAACGAGCTATGAAACTTTACAATAATCAACAGCCTTACTACTCTCTAAATTCCTCAGGATGGGAATTGTATCTCTTTACGCCTCAGTAAACCAAGTATACTGTATGTGCTTAAAGTAATAATTCTGTGCCTGGCTTTCTGTTAAACACCACTTGTTACTGCTGTTAAGAAAAAACAATTCCATGGACATAAAAAGTTAACAGGATTTTGGCAGTCTGTCAACACATGAGAACTGTAGTCCAGTTCGGATGACAAAGGTTACAGAATGAAGGAAACTTGACAGCCACCAAAAGGAGAGCTCCTTTTGAGAGCTACTTTTTTCTCCTTTTGTTTTTTCTGCTTTTCTCTGCCTTGTTAATCTTAGTTTCCCAAATTAATTGCTACAACTGTCATAAGAGATACAGAGAAAAACTAACTATTTACTTGGGAATGTAGCTGGTTTTCAATTTCCTTTACAAAGCAAAGAATTAAGGTCTTAAAATCAAAATAACGTATGATCACGGCCAACTAAAAGCCACTAAATATCCTAATTTAAATATTAACTATTATTACAATATCCCACTTGAATCAAAGGCTCAAAAAATATATGCACATCTAAAAAAAAAGAAGTCTGTTATTTATACAATTGTATTCCAAAGGCAGAAGAAAATTCTAGAAAATAAAAAAATTATACAACCTTTTCTCTTCATCTTTTCTTCATGGGCACACACTTTTTTATGTAACTGGATGAATCTTTGCTTTTGGTTTCCTTCAATAGCTATTTTTCTACACTGTTTTTTACTGAGTTTTTATATATTTTAGGAGATTGATATGTTCTCTAATTTAGGTCTAGTTACAGATTCTCTACTGTCATTCCTATTTCCTCTAAATTATTATTACCTTTGCCTCTCTCTTCTGGTCACCTGAAAAAAATTATCCCACTTACCCAAACTGAAGAAGTCACATACAAATATGGGAAACTATATTTTTTATAGTCTATCAATGATATATTTCAAATGTATCTCAAGAAAAAAATATAGGCATTGGGACAAACCAGTTTTTCTCACAACAAAAACTTCTTTGAGCAGGCAATTATCTTCTTTTTATTCAATCCTTCCTCCTCAAAACTCCCTTCACATCCAGCCCCAAACATTAAAATCAGTAAAAAGTGTTACTGCCATTACATTCAGGCACAAACAAAAACAGCTCCCAGGAACAACTGTGCCAAACTTGCAGTCGCAGAAATGGCACAAGAAGCAAGGGGAAGATCCCACTTTTACACAGAAAATCATAGGGATTAGGGTCACAAACCAAAGGGAAGGAACAGGTAAAAGGTAAAGAAACATCACCACTGCAGTAACATGTCCCCCACGCTGAGCACTCCTCCGTGTAGGGTTGACCAAGTTCTATGTGCACACTGCTCTCTTTGCTCTTTCCTCCAGCCTCAAGCTTCCTCTTCTTTTTCCTTGTTCCCCAGCCCCCAGGGGAGTTTTGGGAGTTGTAGTCCAAATTAACAGACATCACAGCTGTGCAAACTGCCCCCTCACTCCACCCGCTGTTACACATGTTACCTTCACATTACACAACCTTCCAAATCCCCTATTGCATTGTGACTCATCTATGCAAGTTTCTCAGGGTAGGAACTGCATCTTGAAGGCCTTAACAATCCAAGCATATTGCCATTAGTTACAGTAATGATGTCACTAGCTGTGTGTTAAATATTATTTTTTATTGAGCAATTTTTGTTAGTAGCAGTCTCAAAAATAACCCCTATTGTTTTTGTATATCCTGACAGACCAGGAATTCTGGTACCCTGAAATTCATAGATTTATATAATCATTGTTGCACAATGTGCAACTGTGTTTACCATGTTGAATACTTGCCAACATTCCCTGTTTAAAAGGGACTGTCCCTAATTTAAGGTTTATTTAAATTAAGCAAAAATTCCTCTTGTTACCACTTTAAACTTCTGCATAGCCTACCTGAGTATATTTAAAAGCAATATCCATGTTTTTTTTATTTTCCTTATTTCTAGTTTCCAAATGTTACCAGGAATGGTGCCGTGAGCATCCAGTTCTTAGTTTTCTTCAGAGTAAAACTAGAACAAAACCAAAAAGCTGTTATCATTTACACTTCTAGTTTCCCAAAACTGAAATAACTGAACTATAAAATAATTTACTCTAAATTAAAATGAAGTACAAAATATATTTAATTGGAAACTGGCATCAGGCCAACACATCTATGTGGAAAATGTTATATCAGTGATAGCTTTAGAACATAATAGACAACATCCAAATGTTTGCTGCACCAGGGAAAGAAAACCCACAGGCACTCTTTGGAAGTTGTAAAATACAATCTTAAAGGACAAAATGGGAAAAAAAATATGTAAGTCTGTTTCTTTAACTTAAATGCTCTTAAGATGAAAATAACCGTTTCCTGGGTAAGTCTTTGTCACAGTCTGAATAATGATTGGACAAAAGTCTCATTGGTTTTTTTTAACTGAAATTGAATTCTATGATGTTCCTCACTAATAGTCATGTGTCTTCCTGCAACTGAAGTTATATGGTAGTAGTGCTCGTCAAACACCATATCATGTCTATACTACAACTATGAACAGAGGTTGGAGGAAAGCGGGGGGGGGCACTTACTTTCACTGGTCTCACACAATATAGCCACACGTATCATACACATCGATTCCTGATGTAACAAATTCATATCCTTTAGTCTGCATCTCTATTCACCATGGCTAGGGACAGAAGTTACACATAAACCAGTTTAAGTCCTGAGAAACAGGTTTAAACCTGTAACAGAATAGAAGCTGAATGCACATAAACCAGTTTCAAAATGGCTAAAACTAGTTTAAGATAAACCTGGTTCAATATAGTATCAGACTTAACTGACTCAGGTCAAACCAGCTTATGAAACTTCTGTCCCAGACCCCTTCCTGGTTCAAGTTAAACCAGAATCCCCCAGCATCCTAGCCTGCTTCCAGCCCCGGGCTGGGCTATTTGCTCCTGAGAGCAGGGCTGGCCTGCCCCTCTGCTCCCTAGCTGGAGCAGTGAGGGCTGGCTGACATGGGGAAGGAGGAGCAAGCCCAGTATACAGCGGGGGTACTACCTACCCACCCCCCAAGCAAACCCTGGCTAGGGGCTGGGGCCAAAGGGAGGGGGGGTGGTTAAACACCCCTTCCCCCACTCAAACTTACTTCTGACTAAAAGTGTAGACTACAAATCCCAGAGACACCTGGAAGCAGGAAGTGGAAGTGATGAAGAGACCTGAAGAGTCTTGCTGCTGTAATTTTGGACTGCTAATCCCAGAGATCTTGGGAGCAGCAAGAAGCAGTGAACACCAGAGAGAGCTGCACTCTAGCACACACACCTGTTCCCCACCCCTCCGCTTCCAGTCTGAGCTATTGCAGGCATGTGGCTGAATTTCCTGAATCAAAGATAAATGTCTGTTCACTTCTGTTTCAATTTCAACTGTGCAGTTCAGACTGTTCTGCAAAGACTGAATCGATTCAGTCTTCGGCTTTTTGACTGGTTGTACTTAGCCCATGAGTAAGGAGAGGTAGTAGCTGTGTTAGTCTGAAGTTAGGTAGAAGGTAGGACAGGGTGGCACCTTAAAAACGAGCTGCTTCCAAAAATATAACAGCCTACTTCATCAGATTTTATGATGAGGTACAACATCCGATGAGGTAGGCTATCACCTACAAAAGTTTAAACCTTTCTTAATTAGTCTTTAAGTCAATATCCTGTCCTGCCTTCTATTCACCAAAGAAACTGTTCAGCTCTCAAGATCAAAGGAGGTAAAGAGGCATAAAATAAAAGATATCAGGTTTAAAACTAAAGGATGAAATGTCATTGGACTTGTGCTTCTAGGCTTTAATTGTGCCAATACAATGAGCAAATACTCTCTGGAGCTCAGGAACTCAAAGTATCCAACTGCATGGCATGACCAGTATATAAGTCTCTGTCTAATCTTCATAATCATTACATCTAGTGAGATCCTAATAAGAGATCACAACAATTACATTTTACAAAATCAAAAGTATTTATTGTTAAGAGCAAAACTGTCTGGGTTATCATGCCAAGAAATGTTCCAAACACATAACAAGTAAACAGTTAAATGTTTTTATCATCACTGAGATAATGCTACCACCATTTTCCCTAAACTTCATCCGTTTTGAAAACTCAGGGAGGAAACAGGTTTTGAAACAAGTAGATATCCCTCTTCAAGCTCACGGAAAACAGAGTTTATCATCTTATTCAATATTTTTTTTTAAAAATTCTCAGGAGACAAAGTATTGGTCCTGGACCATATAGTGATATTATTGACTTGCTTGTGGCCATCAACTGTATTAATACGGCAACACAGTTTTTTCAAACTTGGCAAAACAAGGATACACTTTTAGAAATCTTGTGAAACAAAACAAGACGTAATATGACCTAGAGCAGGGATCTGAAACATACTGCCCCTGGTCCAGATTTGGCCTACTGAACCTTTCCATCTGGCCCAACAGTAATCTAGTGGGCCACTGGAAGCTGGGGAGCATTGCCTGCCACAGAATACAGGGTTCCTAGACCCCAATGGATGTTGCTAACAGCAGGATGTCCCTGGACTCATACCACCACCCAAACACAGCGTACAACGGCACCTGCCCCCAGAACTGTGATGCTACCCCAATGCAGCTCTGTGCTGCCACTCGGCCCCAGGATCAAACTGATTTCAAAACATGGACCCAACACACTTGCTGCTAGTTCCGTGGATCTAGCCCATGCAAAGTCCCTCTAGGCTGAATCTAGCCCAGGTTTGGGGTGTGTTTCACACTCCTGGCCTAGAGTTTACTGCCCAGAAGAGTAGTGTTTTCCCCATATTTATGCTTGCTAATAAACATTAAATTCCCACTGAGTATCAGCAACAGAAGAAATACTGGCAAGCAAAGCAGACCATAACATTATTGAAGCTCTGGCTCAAAGCAACCTTATTAATATTCTTCTTCAGTAGCCTGATATTGTTAGTATTCACTCTTCTTCCAAGTACATCCACTAAAGAACATTCTTTTTTCACCAACTCTCTTAGGCTATAAATAGGCAACAGCCTTGGAGCAGGATTAGCTGTGCTAAGATACATCTCAACACAGCTGATCCATTTCATTGTAGGCAACACAGAGGTCACCTGTTGTCCTACAGAGTCAGATCCCTGCCACTCCCAGGGCTTCAAGGGTCTGATCCTTCAGGACAACTGCAAATGAAGTAACCCCAGGTTCCCCTGTTTGCAAACACGTGCTCCAAGTCAAGACATGGCAACGTAATACACATCTCTGGGAAATTTCCTACCTGGAAATTCCTGGGGCACCCCTCTGCAAATGGAGGAACTCAGACAGGCACTCCTGGGGCTTTAGCAGCCCAATTCTGCATGCCTTAGAAATTCTCCTTTCAGGGAGAATTCCCAAGGCATGAAGGATTTGGCCCCTGAAGCCCTAGGAATCTCTGCCTGGGACAGCTGGAGAGCATGGGCAGCTCTGGGCTGCTTGCACTCTCTCACCATAAAGAGAAACACCATAAAGAAAACAGACATCTGCCTCAAAAAGTAGCCTAAATATTACCAAATATTTTCACAGCCACAGTTTGGGCATTTGTGACACAGCAAAGGGCATGGGTATCTGTTTGCATAGGCTTTCTGGCACCATATTTTTTATAGCAACACAAACACAATCTGCTTGCAGTCTTACTGGTCAAAAAAGCTTTTTACAGCCTATAGAGTAACACTGAAAGGTTGATAACTTCCTCATCAAATTTATGCCTTTGTTTTTTGGATGACTATTTTTTAGTATAATCACAGATTAAATTTTGTCAGTGTGGGAGATTAAAAGAGATTGCTGAATAAAACTAATAATCAAAAGCAATTAGAAGGTCTAGGACAGGGAATTAACTGAAAAAGACCTGTCTTTTAATTACAGCGGCACAAGTGTCTTACTTGCAGGATCAAACGTATTTGTCCTGTTCATATCATTAAATAAAGTTTTATTTAAAGAGACTGAAGAATCCAAAACCAACTAATGTATTGGCTTGGATATAAGATGGCCTTGAATATAACTAACTCCTCCAATAACTAGATTCTATAAATGGAAAATATATAAATTTGTTATAATTTTCCAGGTGTAGACTCTAATTACAGGTTATCTTCCTTTTTTTAAAATAAAATTTCATTTCCAAGGTAAAGTCAGTTCTGAATTAAGTTCTGAATTCATCCCTCTCCCATTGCTACAGCTACAAAAACTGGGGGGGGGTCAGGTGGCTCCCTTGCCTTCTGCACTTTCGCATCCTGTTCCCTCACCCCCACCCTGCCCTTAGGGCCAAACCCTGTTCAGGCTCAGTTCCATCCCCAAGAACAATGTGGGTGACAATAAGGAGGAGAAAGGGACAGGAGATAGCAGAAGTTTCAGAGGGAAAGCAGGAGACTGTTGCAGTTCTGACTCTGGCTCCAACCCACTCAGAGCCAGTAAAAATGACAACACCATCCCCCCTTCCTCTCGTTGTTAATTTGAAATTCAACAAATTAAAAAACACTGACAATGAAAAAAAAAAAGTGTAATTTGCATTGTAATCACATGGGTACCTATAGACATAGTTCATCCAGAATTGATGCTTTTTAATTTCTTGCATACTGCTGAAAGTTTCAGCACAGGTATTCCATAAACACACTTTTCAGCATCACTTTTGTACCTACTTGTACATAGTACAAACTGTGAATGACATCAATCCAGAACCAAGTTATATAACTTATCTTATCATTCAGTGGGCTGGGCCCCAGAAGAGTCAACAAAGTTTCTAGCCATGGTGACCTCAGAGCCCAGCACTACTCAATATGCGTGCATACTCCAGATACCACCCCAGCCCCCAAAAGGATACACATGCTAATTAGCCTCTCCACCCACCCATAAACTGGAACTGGGTATTCTTTTTTTTGTCACAAGTCCTGGGACTCTCCAAAAATGTATATGCAGATGAGGCTCAGGGCTGCCTGGTCTGTCTCCACCCCATAGAAAGTGGGGCCATATTCATCCCATACAGCATGCTGAGGGGGGAGGCAACAGAGCTTCTCAGCTACATAAAAGTTTGGTGAAGTTCACCAGACATTTATGGCTGATGAAGAAAGATGAATAATTGGAAACGGGAAAGGAAGGCACTAATCAGATGGAGAGGGAAGAAGTAGTCAAAATGTATTTGATATAGTGGTTCACCATGGCATGAAAAAGAGTTGGTGCTGAGGGGGACTAAGTACAATGGATACTATAACTTACTCAAATGGACTTGAATAATCTATTCTTCTGGTAGATTCCCATCAGTATTAGAAGCCTGATCTATGTCTTAAAGGCAGAGAAAAGGGTCAACAGACCATTGGGATGTAAGAAGCAGAGGAGGGAGACCTGAAGCTCAAAACAATGACAGTGGTAGCAAGTAAGCATGAAAAAAAAGTCAAAGAGAAATAAACATCTGGAGACAAACAGAGTGGACAGAGGTAAAAAAGAAAGGAAGTGACAACAGGAGCAACAGCAGAGGCAGCAACAATGAGAGTGACAACACCAAAAGGAAAATAGGAGCAGAGGACGTCAGGAGCAGAGGAGAGTGGGAGACAGAGCAGGAAACAGAGTGAGAACAGCTAAAGAAGTTACATCAGGCAAGAAATAGAGGACAGAGGCAGCATTACAGTAGGCTGGCCTACCAGGAGTGGCTTTGCAGGAAAATATGGAAGAGGCCAAGAGCAGCTAGATAAGAGTGGAGACTGCAGATAAAAGCAACTTTAACTGGCAACAGGAGGCAGACAGGATTGACAACAAAAAGATATATGATTTCCTGGAAAAGGTACTGTTTGATATTCTGTAGGTGCAGATGGAGCATCTCACCAGCCTGATTGCTATCTGGAACTGAAAGACTTGGGAACTGGCTTACTGGGATGGAGAAGTGTATGAGAACTTTTGGAAGAAATACGCAGGGGAACACAGGAAGGAGGAAGTAAAGTTAATAGCAGGGTGAAGTTAAAAGAAAGAGTGTACACAGATTTACTAGAGGCAGAAGACATAGAAGGATGGAAAAGTACATCCAAATGGTAATGTTGGCAGAGAAAGTCAGGGACAATTATCTGGATAGGGTCTTGGAGTGCACAAGTAGTGTTACAAGCAAACGAGTGGCACCCAGGTGGGGTGCTGCCCCTCCCATCAGTGATCCAGACCAGGGCACACCTGGGTTTTACAATGTACCACGGGTAACCAAAATAGTGCAGGAAATATAGAAAGGCAGCACGCTGTCCCCTCATGGCATGCTACAGATGTGAAGGGATGGAAGATAGAGCACCAGCGTGTCAGAAGTCCCTAAAATGCACTATTTGTAAGGTGCATATCGTAGGTGCCCCAAAGCCTTTGCAAGTACAGTCAGACCTCCCAAGGAACAGCAAAACCCAGAGGAGAGGAGAGGACACTGAGGTAGAAATAGTGGAAGAAACCCTGCAGGAGGGTGAGAGAGAGGAGAGGGATGAAATTTCTGTGACTGAAGCAACACAGGAGGATATAGGAAATAGAATGGAGAATGGAAGGGAAGGCAGGAAGAGTAAACAACTCAGATACCGTGGGGTAGGGGGGGAAGAAACAGAAATGGAGATGGAGCAAGAGAAAGAACCAAAGACACAGGCCAGGTAGGAAAAAAAAAGAAAATGCAGGTGCTGAAGACCAGAAAGAAGAAACCTGATAATGAGGGAGTCAAGTTAGAGGAAGAGATGGAGAACAGTTTCTCGCTGCTAACGCTTCTGGCCTCCAGCCCTGAGTGAAGACCAAGAGGCAGGAAGCAGCCAGGAGTCGGGAACATGCAAGCCTTCCTAAATGTGAAAGCAATCTGGCAGCTTGCAAATGCTACAAGAATGCAAGTGAAGAATGGGAAGGAATCAACCACCCTGAGAAGTGTCACGGATGAACCTTAAAGAGATAAGCATACTCAGCTCAAAGCAAGCATGGACAAGCCTTAAAGGGACAGGCACACTCCTTTTAAAACAAGCATAAATGGTATTGACAATAGTTTCACTTAACACCAGGAGTATCTTAAGAAGGAAAAAATGGGAACAGATTGAACCAATGTTGAACCAAGTAAGGGAAGACACAATCTGCCTACAAGAATGTGGTATACTGTGGGAGGGGGATTATAAATACTTTGAGAAGAGGTGGAGATAGGGGCCCACCTTAGTGGTCAGGGACAAATCAGAACAAAATAGAAAGGATAGCAATATTATTCAAGAACCCACAGCTGAGAGCAAGTACATAGAAGTCATCAATGTCAGATTGCAATGAATGATGCTAAGAGTCAGGCAGAAAAAATTAGAAATGTCTAATGTATATACGGAGAGGGACAGAAGAAATGCATTGCTTTGAAAGCTAGCTGTTTAGTAGCTGGAAGGAGATTGTGCATGATAGTGGAAGATTTAAACTATATAATCAAACTGGGCAACAAAACAGGGGAAGGAGGAAACAGAGCTTTAGACAGTTCACAGAGACTGTTAACAAATATAATAAAAGAAGAGTCACTAAGAGATGTATGGGCAGGGGAGAACGTTTTCACTAGAACAGACCCCACCGGAAAGAAACAATCAAGAACAAACTTTGTGTTTGTATCAAAAGAAATAAAGATAAGGAAGAAAGAAACTGTACATGTAGCTTTTAGTGATCACCAGGTGCTGAAGATGGAAATGAGTCTTGGTAGGAGCCCCATGAGAGACAAGGGACTGTGGAAGTTAAATGTGCGGCTATTACAAGATGAAGAGGTATGTCAAGCATACACAAGACAGTATGAGGGGTGGTGAACACTGAAGAAATATTTTGGGAGTACTAAAATGGTGGATGATGGTGAAGAAGAGGACAGCAGAATTATTCAGAAAGGAAGGCCAAAGATGTTGTGGGGGGGAAATGAAAACATTAGAAGAGCTGCAAAGAAAGATGCAGGAGCTGTTAAAGGAAGCTGCAGAAGGAAGACAGATAAAAAGAAAGAGCTAAAAGAAACAAGACAAGAGTTAGCAACCTGGTTTAAGAGAGAAAGAGAGAAAGAGAAAATGTTCTTAGCACAAGTTAGGGGGAAATGGGAAATGAAGTGGTCCCAATACTTTTCAGTCAGAGTGAAGGCAGCAAAGAGAGAGCTTAAAGCAGTGCAGGAAAGGGGTGGTGCCCAGGTGGAAAAGCACAAGGTGTTGGAGTGACAAGAAGATTTTATGAAGTCCTATACCAAGCAAGAAAGGAAGGATTTCTTGGAAGAGACTGAAGAGAAAGTAGAAGAAGAGGAAGCAAAGAAGATGGAAGAAAAGAGAAGCTTAAAGGAAGTGGAGGAGTGTTTAAAAACCTAGAAGAAGGTAATCACCAGGAGCTGATGGACTGCCTATGGAATTTTATGAAAAGTTTTGGGTGTGGATAGGAAGCCATATAGTGGAAGTTTGAGGACGTACTGGGAAAAGGAGAGGCAGGGAAAGATTTTACAACAGGCACTGTGGTCTTACCTCTTCAAGAAAGGGGACAAGGAACTCCTAAAAAATTGGAGACTGATTACACTCCTTAATAAGGAGTGTAAGTTAATGGCCAAGATACTGGTTTTGCTGATGATGAAAACCCTCCAGAAGATAATATGTGAAGACTAAGTATGTGAAGTACCAGGTAAAAGGATCTCTGAAGCAATCAAGTGATCAAAGACACACTGTCTCGCATCCAAGAGGAGAAAACAAACAGTTATAGCAAACCTAGATTTAGAAAAAGCATCTGCCAGGGTAGAAAATGATTACACATTCAAAGTGCTAGGGAAAATGGGGTTCCCAGAGAAATGTATATGTTGGATAAGGTTATTGTACAGAGAAAGTGTAGAGTCAAATCCAAATTAATGGGCACCTAAGTGGGGACTTTAAAATCCATACAGGGGTGAGACAAGGGTGCCCCCTGTTGCCTCTACTATTTCTGTATGGCACAAAACAATTAGCACAAAGAATAAAAAAAGACAAGGTCATAAGCAGAGTAAAGATACCAGGAGGGGGAGATATAAAATGCATATTATACACAAATTATATAAAATGTAGTAGTTACAGCAGGAGCAGCAATTATTTCAGGCAGAGGGCCACTTACCGAGTTTTACCAAGCTGTCAAAGGTCGCATGAGAAGCTCCACACCTTGACAGATGCCTGCCCCCGGTTGCCATCTTGGGACCGTTAGTCCTGTCCCTAACCTCTGACCTCGGCCACCGGAAGTTCCTCCCCATGCCCCTGGAAAGTACTCCTTTGGGGAAGAGGGTTTGCCATCTTAGGGGTAGGGGGAACAAATGACATACTGAAAATCAAACACCCATAATAGTATATTTCAATTTAATTAAAAAAATACTTTTTTCCTGATTTGTGTGCAGCTAGGTAGGAGTATAGGGCCCACGCCAATGTCCCAGGACAAGCACCAGCAGGGCCCAGAGCAGAGTGGCAGGAGCACAGGATCCCAGCCAGCAGGGGCTCTGTAGAGCCAGGTCAGCTCTCCTCTCTCCCTACTAGCGCAGTCCAGCCTGGCTCCACAGACCCTTACCAGCCCACACCCTGTGCTCCTACTGCCTCGCTCTGGGCCCCACCAGTGCTGGCCCTGGGACACCTGCACAGACCCCATCCTCCCACACACTTCTACTCCCCCCTCCCTGCCCCCATCACTGCTTTCCTGCCTGCCTGCCAGCCACTCTACACCATGTGGCTCCCAGCTGCATGGCCTCACCTTGGGGCTTAGCAGGAGCTGGCTGGGTCCTGAGGACTGGGGCAACTGCCCAAGGTCCTCCCCTGCCTCTCTGCCCCCCACTTTTACCTGAATTTCCCTCACCAGTGCAGCCATGAACAGCCCCAGCATCCCAGGCCAGAAGCCCCTGCTAGGCAGGGGCTTCTGACTAGGGTAGGGGGCAGTGCTGGTGAGTAGGAACCAACTGTGACTTCCCCTGGGTCCTACTGCTGCAGCCTCCTGTCATCTTTGACAGGAGCCAGAGGCAAATAAATATTAATTTTCTAAATTTTTAGAGGTCCCACAGGCCAGATAGACTGGCCTGGTGGGCTAGATCCAGCCCAAAGGCTGTATTTTGCCCACCCCTAAGTCAGAGAGAGACTTTCAATGCAAAGGGTGTGCTAAAGCATACATTATAGCAGCAGCTGGGGGGGGCAGAGAAAGGCAGGGACTGACCACCTGCCCCCCGCACCTCCTGAGGCAAATCCTTGCTGGGGTCAGAGCCCAATGAATGGGGTTAAATCCCCCTTCCTAGTTAAACCCCCCTTCCGCTGACCACAGAACTGCCCTGCCCTTCTAAACTTACTGAAAGTTACTGCTGGCTGCAACTATGGACTAGAAATCCCAGAGGCATCTGAAAGCAGAAAGAGAAAGTGATAAGCAACCCTGCAGAGCCCTGCTTCTGTGATGCTGGACTGCAAATCCCAGAGTCCTTAGGGCAGCAGGAAGAGGAAGTAAACACACAGCTCATGCCTATGTGCCAGAGCACCATGCCCAAGTGCCCCCTGGCTTCTGGCCTCAGCCAATGCAGGCATGTGGCTACATTGCCTGAATCAAAAGTGAACATGTGTCCAGTTGTTTCTCAGTTTAATCTCTGCAGTTTAAACTAACCTGCAAAGACTTTGTTGATTCAGCCTCGGGCATTCTGCCTGTCTGTACTTAGCCTAAGGGTTTACTATATGTAATTGCATGTTTTTTATATGTAGTTATTTCTGTAATATGAAGTCTTAGTAAAACAAGGATGCTCAATATGTGTAGATTTGTAAGTGTAAGGTGATAATAATGTTTTATAATTAAATTTGTAAAAAAAAAACCCAACCAAAAAGGGTTCTCATCAGTATTGTAGCCTTTTGACTAAGATCAAGCATTTTTGGCACCAATAGAAGGGTGTCGGGGATGGCTCGGGCAATCCCAGTACTGACCTGCAATACCTCTAAGCCCAGTGACAGTTCCCAGTAGAGGGAACACCAGCCCTTTTTTTTATTTTAATAAAAAAAAAAATCTTCCCATAAATATTTTTGATAACAGGGGAGGACATCAGAGCTTGCTCCAGCCTCTCTGAGTGCCAACCCAGTATTGCAGTATTCAGGCCTAGTGCTTGTTTCCTCCCAGGGGAGCTACGGCCCAGTTTGTTTTTTTTAAGGGCCCACATAAAAAATGGTTCTCATCAGTGTGTTTGCCCAATATGGGCCAGGTGTTTTATGGGCATACTCAGCATGGGCTGTATTCAATTAATTTCATGGTTGCCTTTCATGACTGAGCACATGCTGCTTCTAGCAGAAATTTAATGATAGATAATTTATTTAGTGGGAGAGGTTTGCTGGTGTGCAAATGTAAGATGAGGGGTTTTTTCCCCCTGCTGGTTGGGTGGGGTAAAACCTTACCTTACATTCAAGTAAATACAGTATCTGTATTTACTTAAATGCTTACCTCCTTACATTTATCTTGCTGCTTTAAAAATCTCTTAATAGTAGATTAATTTTATTTTAGAAAAAGTATCTTCTGCTTCTTACCACTTATATATTCTTACCATTTATATAAGAGTGATATTTGACCACTGTTAGTTGCTAATTAGTCACTGAAGTGTGAAGCAGCACTTTTCAGATTTGTTACAATTAGAAGAAGCAGCCATTTAATTAATTCACTGGTGAAGAAAGCAAAGTGTCTTACAAAGCTGGCCTGCTGTATCATATAACCCTAGATATCATCCAGAAGATTCAGTGAAATATGAAACCAAGTCCCTTAATATTTTACAACTCCAACAAATCTACCATGTTCAAAATCCAATGATGGTGCATTCCATCCATTATTTTCATTTTCTAATTACACCATCCACTTCTCATCCCAGCTATAATGATCTATGTATAACTGTTTCCAGCAAGCAGTACAACAACCTTGATTCTTCTCATCTCTTTTTACATTTTTATAATTAAATTTCAGTTGCAGTCACACACTGAAATGTAGCATAATTATTTTAGTACCATAAAATGTCATTTCTGTGTTCACGTAAATACAGCGCTTTATGTTTTTTTAAAAAAAATAAACCTAGAGATAGGTTTAATCCAAGATGTCAATTTTTTTAAAGGCAAGGAAGAAAAAAAAAATCTGTAATAACAGTGGCTTTAGATTCCAAAGAAAGTTATGGTAGTTATCATAACTAAAAACATTAAGAAAGTTGCACTGTGTTACACTAATAAAGCAAGTTTTGAGATGGTGACCCTTTTGGAAGGATTTATCTTGAAACTAAAGTTATGCCTTCTAGCCAAAGGTAAATAACAAGTCTGCATTCATTTCAGCTCTTCATTTTTCTAGAAACTAATCACCAGACATCCAGGTTTTCGGTTTCCCATAGAAACAAAACCCACAGATTTCCCCTTTTACCTGTGAAAAATGCAGATTTTTTTTAAATTTAACAGAGAAACGCACTGATCTTGCTCTCTTGCAGAGAGCTCTCTGCAGGCTGGCAGAGCTCCAGTCTCCAAGTGGGGTGGGGACAGTCAGGCAGGGGGCACACATGGCTGCCATGCAGCCTGAAGAGCAGCTCTCGCAGCAGGTAAATCTAGCAGGGCATGAGGGGGTTGAGGCCCCATAAAGAGGGAAAAAGAAATGAAGGGAGTTGGGCAGGACTGGGACAGGGGCTTGGGTTGCTGCTTATCACTGTGAGCTCCTTACCACTGGCAAGCCCCACGCTGCCCTATCTACCCTGCAGCAGCAAGAGGCACAACCCCACACCACCACCCTAGCTGTTGCAGGGTGGCAGAGGGCACATTGCCAAGGCAGCATGGAGCTCACAGTGGCAAGAAGCTCGCAGCAGCTTGCAGCTCACAGCAGTAAGAAGGTTCCCTGCCTGGTCCTACTCTACCCTGCCAAACCCACCTGCTGGGCCATGGAGGCAGCCCACCCCCACCCCAGGCTCCACTCCAGCCATGCTGCCTGTGGGGGAGGGGGAGCTGGACTCTGCAATCAGGCCGCAGCAGGTCCTGTGAGAAGCATTTTGGACTTGGGCAATGCTGGGGGGGCAGGTAGCTGTGCACCTGGGCGGTCCTTGGCAGCTGTGGAGGGACCCATGGACCCAGCTGCCCTGGCAGCTGGATGCCCCTTCTAACAGGGCTGGAGGGGCAGGGGGCTGTGCGTGGCAAGTGAGGGGCACCAGCAAAGTTGGCAGGATACGCCTTGGGAGTGAGGTTCCTGGACCTGTGTCCTGGTGAGCTAAGGGGGCAGGGGGAGCTCTCATTTTCCATGATAAAGAAAAGAAAATCAAATACCAAGTACTTAGCATTTTATATACTGTAGTGATTGAGGCACTGATAGGCTTCCAAAATGCTTAAATCTGTGTTTGAGAGAGAGGCATTTCATTTTAATACTGGATTTTGCAATTTTTTTTATTAGAGAATTTGCGATTTTTTTCAAGGAAAACCAGGACCCCTGCTAATCACCATGCCTTTATGTTGGACAAGTTTCCCAAGGAGGAAGTCCGTTTTCATCAGCAGGTCTGGTTATTATGGTAAAAACATTCTAAATCTGCACATTTCAATTTTTACAAATAAAAAAAAATGTTTTATGCAAAAAGTAAGCTCATGCTCTGACTTTGGGAAACTTGTCTGGAATTAATTTCTAAATAATAATGGAAGTCTAAGATACATAATAAACTATACTGGGGGAGGACATAAAAGCAAGGGTTTGTTTTAATGTTTTATAAGTTATTTATAAGAAAAGTCTCCATAAAATGACCACAGACAACTCAGTGATTTAAAAACCTTATGAACTAGGACATAACCAGCTGCTGCCAACATGTAATTTACTTCCTAACATCACTTACTAGGGTTGTGGGGTTTGTTTGTTTGTTTTGAGGGAATTGTTTGGGGGTTTTTTTACAATTACATGACATCAGCTCCAATTTTGTACAGAAAAAGAAAAACTTGCAAAAAGTTCTACATGAAAAAGAATAATTTCCACATATAAAATAAATATAGATTCATTTTCATCTGTAATTTTTACAATTATTTGCAAACAAGCAACAACTATCACTGACAATATTTTACAGATAAGGCACAGATTGGTTAAATGACTTGTCTTAGATCACATAGCCTGTCAAAAATAGAACTAAAATTGTAACATTTGATAGTAGAATGCCCCAGCACTGGATACTGAATATATTTATGAGGGTTTCTAAAAACAAAATTTTGTTAGGGTTTCTAGAAAAGTGAGAGAAAACTTAAACAGTAATAATAATTATGCATTCACAGGAATGTTCAATACCCTATTATTTAAGGCATTGTGTAAATATGTAGCAAGAGACTGCTGTAACCTAAACAACTTTCAAATTATATAAATAAGATAAAGGCTAAAAGAAAGGTAGTGGTAAAACTGACCTTCTACAGAAGGCAAAACCGAGATTTTTTGATGCATGATGGGAGTACGGACTTTGTACATTGCCTAGAATCACACAGGAGTTCTGTGGCAGAATTGGCAACTGAACCCAGATTTTGTACATTATTCACAAAATATTTCTTCCTTTCATACCAACAGTACACAAGCATAAGGCAAGCCACTAGTTCCCAAATGTTTTTGCTTGTGATCTCACAACTTACTTCTAGTTACAAGCTCCCTTCTGGAAGCAAATTTCTGTTGATCTGACAACCCCATTCATAAGTGGTACAATCTCATTTGGTATCACAACCAGGGTCTGAACTCAGGGTGGCAGAGGCCAGAACAGCTCCCACTACCATCTTTGCACCATTCTGAAGTGGGTGCCCAGAGCTACTGCCCCAGTCATCCACCCTTATGACACCACTGTTACCACCCCAGTTTGGAAACCACTAGGTATAAAGTTCCACCAAAAGCTCTGTTGCAAAGTCTTCAAAAATACCACAACCTTAACAAGAAACATATAAAATTAATATCAGGTCACAATGACAAGGGAACTGAGTTTTGATCTGTAACATCTCTACTAGTTTTAGCATAGCAGAAATAATCACTGCTAACAACATGTACTTATCACTGGAACACTATACAATCATCAGCTGGAAACTAGACAAATCCCTAAAACAGATGTCTTGCCTACGTAGAAAATGAATCCTGTTTGTTCTTAAGCATACTGAATAAAAATGTTTCATAACTTAATCCTTTTTGGGCCATTAATTTTCTTTGGTCTATTAATTCTCTCTTGGGACCTCCTCTCCACCACTAAAAAAATCAGTTTGCAGTCAGCACATTCTCAGATCAGTATCTACTACTATTTACTTCTAAAGGGACTTAGTTTAAAAATAATCAAAATAACTTCCATATCATGCAAATACTCTAGCAAAAAAGAACAAGAAAACAGGTATGTATCAGACAATAAAGCTGAAAAACAAAAGTTAAAATACAGTGTGTCAATGTGTTAGGTTACGACAAAAGCAATGCAGAATCATAGAAGTTAGAGGTTTTATGTACTCCGAGTCATTTAAATGAAAATATAACTGTGGTTTTCAAACCTGTTAAATGATTTTATGATGTACATAATTCTGTACTTTTGCCTACAAATTATACTTTTATTGATGGATTGCATTAATTAACCATCTAATTGTAACTGCTTTTTGTCAAGCACTTCCAACAGCCTGTGAGTAAATTTTACATTTTTCTTTCTTTTGCAGATTTTCTGATTAAGATATAATTGACTTGAGTTCTTTAGTGTTTATCAATAGACAGATAAAGTAAGTTAAATCTCATTTTAAATATTTTAATAGTGTACTGCCAACTAAGTAAGTAACATTTAACTTAAATATGTAAAAGGATAAAACTCAAAAGATAATTTGAGAGTTACATTTTGGAAACATTGTTTTGCTTGAAACCAAACTGATAACTTTATATTACTCCAAATGTTATTAGACATTGTTCACACCATCCATTATATGCATTACACTCCAGTGTTTCAGTAATATATGTAGTACTTTGAGTATTTGTTTTAAAGAGTCACTCAAATCCAGTACCTGAAGTATGACAGAATTTAAGATCAGTTTAGATTTTTTTGATGAAGTAGTCACCACCTTTTCTAGCATTCAGACATTATTTTACTGATTCAACTCTCATTTTGTGAAGAAGTCTGATCATCTCATTTACATAAACAATCAGTATTTGAACTTTTTTCTAATTGGGGAAGTTTTTTAAAGTAGAGAATGAATTGTCAAAAAAAACCCAACAACCAACATTAGTTAAAACAATGGAAAGAAAGAATTGTATGTTAAAGGTATATAATAGTCCTCACTCCTACAGCGAAAGATCCCTCCAGGCAATACAGACTGCATGAAAAAGAAACACTTCTCCAGCTGAAAGGTAGGGATTACTTTAAAACACACTGCATCCACTATGCATGCACCTGCAGCTGAAGGAGATTTTGTTGAAACATGGGTTATGATAAATAGAAACCACTGAAACAACTTGAGAACTTTCAAGGAAACAGAGTATCAGCACTGTAGCTTAGCTGTGGCAGGAGACATAAAAACATATACCATCAAAATGTACCAAACTATCATCAGACTCATCATGATTATAAGTTATATTATGGGCATCTATGTTATATTCCATTCCAAACAAAACAATTCCAAAGGCAGAGTACCCTCCAAAGCCAGGCTAGGCCTCTGATTTAGTGTCAACTTGGAGGGCAATGTACCACCTGCTGAATCACCAGCCTTACTTCCTACCACATGTTTTTCTTTGAATTTCTTTAAGTCTAGTATCAGTGAAGCCTGACCATGCCTTATGTAAGATATGATCTCATGTCATCATATAGCAAGGTGAAACACTGCAGGAAAAATTAGAAACTTACAGACAAGAAAATAAATTCCTGCAGTATTATACTCGGTCAGAGGAGTCTTCAAGATTTGGCAGCAGAGTAACTTATAGCAATCATAATTTTACAGTACACATGTATTTTTAATTAATTTTACAATTATTTTGTGATTTTATTCTGAAAGAGTATAAGCTTGAAGTTAATTACAAACTATCATACTGCTTCATGGTGGCATTTACTGTGCCCAGAATTAAAGCTTTTAGGAGAATTATGGAAAACTATTCCAGAAAAAGATTATAATAGATTTATATCATAACAAGTAAATTAACTATTATTTAGGTGTGGATGGAAATAATCACAATATATTCATAACCACTATGATATTAAGGTCATATCCGATCCAAAATTTATGAAAGTATCTTTTTATGAAAGAACAAACCAAGGGTTTCTAAAACCAAAAAGATACTCAAATGCATTTGACAAACCTTATGGCATGATATAAGCAGCAAGCACAGGTAATATATATAATGTATATCATAATGTTTCTAATAGTATTTGCAACTCAAACACAGAAGCGCCTTGCAAGTCCATTGGAACAGAAGCTGAAATCACCTGGAACTTGACTATATATAATAAAAGGAGTGCCACTTTTTGGTTATCAAGACAATGAAACAAAAAATAAAATGCCTGGACAATGGGAAGTAACCTGACTTTTAAAATGCCTATTTGAAATAATCTAAAGTGTTTGACACAACTGTCTTAGGAAAACTAAACTCTTTTGTATATACAATACTGATTGTGTCCTTAATCTGGAACTGACAGCAATGGCTAGGCAAACCTCTATATTGCCCAGAATCTCAAGGAAATTAATGGGAGTCAGCTCTGAAGTCTGACCCTGTTCATTGGGTATGGCACTTACCCTGAAATCTGATATTCAAACAGTATAACAGATATTCAGTACAGTATAACAGTCAATAAACACTATGACCTTCCTTAAATCAATGTAAATAGAGGATCAGAACTGCACTACCACACCTATAAACCAACTTTTCAAAGCAATGCAGCTCACAATCTTCCCAGTCAGCTGGTTTTTCCAAGTGCATTTCTGCAAGTCTTCATAATACTTACGCATTGCAATAAGGTTTCTTTTCATATCCTTTGTAGTTGTTCATGTTTAGAGCCATTTTGCAAACCTCACAATGGAAACATCCTTTATGCCAGTACTGTAAGGAAATGTAATCGATAGTTACTTACAGTATTGTGTAATCAGTACTATCAC
>JAGPOW010000261.1:230906689-230948888 GCA_030014935.1 Caiman crocodilus
TATCGGCATTATTTTAACAGATACCCAAGGCAAGACGTTGACATTTTGATCAGTACAAAAGTAAAAATCAGTAAAAGCATTTTCTCCAAACCATCCAGAGCCTATGGTAACCTAAAGATAAGCTACATTTAGCAGGCATGGAATGGGATTCTCACCTGATCAGGCTACACTCTGGAGGGGAGAATTTGGAGGGGGGGGGCAGTCTGTAGCAATTTGTCACAGCCTTAATACTTGCACTCTTATTTATTAAATGATCCTGCGGGGTGAGAACCGACATCACAGAGAATCATTTCAGGAGGGAAAGGGCTTCTGTCGGATCTGCCAGCGGTGTAAGTCTCGGTCAGGGCAGAATGGCTGTTGTGTCATGAATGATGTTGTTGAAGCCTCCAAGCTACGCCAACCTGAGGCAGAATCAGCCCCAGCTCAGGGGATGTCACCGATGACTTGAGGGAGGCAGGGCAGGGATGCACCCCGCAGCGCACAGCTCGCTCCGGTCAGTTTCTCAGGTGCGTCTCTACCCTGCCTTCTTCCTCTAGGGAGCGAGAGACGCCCCCCAAGATCTCGGATCAGAGCACTCCCTCCCGGCGCCCGGCCCCACGGCGGGCTCCCCACTCGGGGCAAGGAGCGATGCGTCAGCGCTGTGACACGTTCATTACGAGCTGCCACTTCCCCTGCGGTGCTCGCAGGAGAAGGGGTGGACTCCGGCGCCGCGCGGCGCCGAGGGGGCTCTGCCTCCTCCTGCAGGGACCTGCGCCCCTGCCGGCAGCCTGCCCCGACCGCCCGCCGTGCTGCCCCGCCCCGCCCGGCCCGGCGCGCGCCCCAGGCCGCCAGGTGGGTGCACCTGCGGCAGCCCCGGCCCACGCTGTCGCCCCCGCACCTTGTCCAGGCAGTTGACTTTCTCGGTGGGATAGACCACTTTGCCACAGCGGGCGCACTGGGGGTTCATGGTCGGGCTCTTCTGCAACCGGCGCCGGCGCGAGCGGGTCCCGGGAACCGATGGGGCATCCCCCTCCTCGGGCCCGAGGCGAGGCGAGGCGGGGCCGGGCGTCCTCAGGAACGGCGGCGGCGTCCGGGCGAGAAGGTCATCAGCGGAGGCCGCGGCGGCGGCGGCGGCTGCTGCTGCTCCAACTGACTGCAGCCCGGCAGCATGTGTGAGCGGAGGGCGGGGAGCCTGTGCCTGCGTCCCCCGCCCGCCTCCGCCTCCGCCTCCGCTCCCCCGCGTGCCTGCGCGCTCGGCTCCCGGCCCGCGGGCGGCTGCGCTGCGCCGGGTGACTCACGCCGCGCCGCCGCCGCCGCCGCCGCCGGGCCCGGACCCGCACCCGCCCCAGCCCCAGCCCCAGCCCCGCGGTCCCACTTAGGTCTCTGCGCCAGGCCGAGGGGTGGAGCGGCCCGGGGTCCACTGCTGCCGGCTCGACGCTTGGGGTGGGAGTCCGGCCTGGCTCTTCCAGGGCGGGGGCTAAGGGGACAAATACTCAGACACCCTCAAAAATGCCTTCTCTCTCGCCTTGAACTGTCACAGCTCCAACATCCCTCTTACATTGCCCGGGCATTTTTGACAAAGGCAGCCATTTAAAAAAGTATCAAAGTATCCCCCCCAATGTCATCACAGACCCTGTGGTATTGTCCGGAGAGCAAACCCCTGCCGAGTTCTAGCTGCTGCTGCTGCCCCTGAAACAATGCAAAGGTTATAACAGGCTGCCACACTGGGAAGGAAGATTATCTCCATCACTTTTTCCAAGCAGCAATAGATTGGACCAGCATCTCTACCAGGCAGATGCCTGAGCTGCTGCTTCCCTTGGGTCAAGAATTTCCCTCCATTTCATTATCCTAATATTCTGCTTCCTAGGGCTGACTGTGACACCTTACTCAGGTTGAATGAATAATACTTATGGACAGCCCAGTAGTCCTAGATATTTAAGCACAACTTAACCTGAGTAAAGTTGGCAAATGTAGCTCCTTAGAGCAGGCTTCACTAATTTATTTTTAATCCTCTCATTATTGGTGTTTTGGGAATGTTACAGTAAAATATCTCCATTTTGCCCTGAATGCACTCAAGTTGAATAAACTAAACTGCAAACCATACCAAGGGGAGCACTTGGTCCAATGAAGTGTAGCCATTTCTGGGGTGAGGTAATGCAGCTTTTTAAGGGAGAAAAGCAACACTGCACCACCCTGTGATAAGAAGTGAAGACAAACTCTATATATAGTTGGATTTGAGAGACTGACTGTAATCAACTAAATTGGAGCTCTTGGCCATAAACCTTGCTTAGCAAGCCAACTCTTAAGCATCCATCCCACCATTGTTTTTGAGGTATAGAGAGGACTGCCAAACTATTTAATTAAAATACAATTTAAACATTATAAAAGCATATTTAATGATCAGGTCCCAACTATCACAGGTCACCACTGGTAATGATATTGGGTTTCTATTGCTTCTAGATAAAAGCATTTTAAACCCAGAAAAACTGATAATGCACAGAAGATAGTAAACTATGGGCCAGCTAGGCCCCAATCCTACAATGAGATTTGCATAGGAAACAGGACTGCCAGTTCTAAAAATTAAAAAACATTAATTAGTCTCCAAACAATCAGGATGCTTTTTTAATGTTGAATAATTTCTGATCTGTCTTCAAGAACTTGACATCTCCCTGTTCATCTGAAAGAATATGCAACAATTCCAGTGTGAATAGTTTTCAAGAGTTTGTGAACACTGTTTTGACCCATGTTGCAGGGGCTCTCACTAGAAAAGCTAATCAAGATAAGGCCATTGTTGAGTTAGCCCAATACAAAACATGCCATAAGAGACAGTCATTACCATCAAGAGTTTACATACTAACATAAAACACAGAGTAAGCTTGTGACAAGAACTGAAAACCAGATCCAACCAACTGATACAATGGGTCCCCAAAGATCTATTTCATGTGAAAAACTTAACCCCTGCTAAACTGAACTGGGCTCAACAGGGTAACAGGTGACCTACAGGTAAAGGACTCTGTAATTCATTAGAAATATTTGGAGACTATAACCCTCCAGAAACAGTAATTGCTGTATCTTTAACAATATGGCTCAATTCCTTGAAACTTATGTTTAATTACATGTAGGCTCTTCCACTCTCAGAGTACAGACAAAATCCTCTATGTACTATTTTCCAAGGCACTCTGCAATGTTACATTTCACCCTTTTCTTAAAAGGTAAAGAAAACTACAAACAATAAAAATAAACAGTAGCATCCAAATTCATGTCTAAATGCAGCATTTAAACCACATAAAATCATGCCAATATTTAAAAATATTGCAAGGTACTTTTATTAACATTTATACATTTCCCCCCTCAGACTGTAGAGGGAAATGGTCAACCACAGCTTTCAAATCCTCAGCACAGTCTTCTTTCCCTGCCCACCACCAGTTATTTCCAACACTCCTGTAATGAAAGTATGCTCTTATGCTCTATATGCACTCATGGAAGGAAACACTACACATCTGGCCAGTTGGTTCTAACAATGTGTGAGAAAGCAGTGAAATTTGGTCCATCAGTAGTCCCATTTATTATTCCTGGCTCTCTAACCAGTATGGTCTACTGGTTACACAAAGATTATCCAAGTTTAGTAACTTCCCTCTGTGGATCTGTGCAAATTGAACCTAGACCGTCTGCATATAGAAATGCAAGCTTTTACTGTATGAGTTAAAAGAACCGTCTCTTTTAGTACAGAGGAAAAGGCAGATTACAAACCTGACTAAAACGCCACATATACACAGCTATTCTGTCATCCATAACCCAACCCTGCTTTTTCAGAGCTAGCTCAGGTATCTATTCATGGTACTTCATGGTATAGGCATGTAAGCACGTAATTGGGCACACTCCTCATGACACAGCGTGGTAAAGTAAAGACATGATTCTATTATAATAGAAACTTGGGTTTTTAACACCAGCACCTCTAAAAGCACCCATGAACCCTGTGTCAGCTCTCTTATCCATAAAAGAATAAGTCACCTCCTCTAAATTTCGGGTGTAATGCCTGCACAGATGCCAGCAGCAATCAGTAGAACGGCTAATGCTGGAAATCACCCTCTCTTGTCTTTCAGTTCAGAGCATGTTCCCCTAGGCTACACAGCACTGAGTAGAAGAAAGATCTCTTTCTGAAGGTAGGAGTTTTACACAAAAGTTTCTACAGCAGAGGCCAGACTGATTCAATATATTTTCAAAAGCTGGCAACAGTATTGACACTTATGCCTGCCAGAAACCTGCTAGACAAAATGCACATTGGGCGTAGAAACTTGGCCTTATGAATTATACTGTAGAATCAGGGTTTAGCTTGGGCTTCTGAAACTTTACTGCATTTCAGTTGGGGTGGCAGTTGTCTGAAGTTAAGGCTAAGCTACATTACACTATTAGGTATTTTTGAAGGAATGGAAAAAATGGTGAATTCATGCACATTTTAATCATGGTCTCTAAAAGAGATAAATGGAGTTTGTCCTGTCTGGCATAGTTCTTTCATTAGATGTAAGGTCTTTTATTAGACCAACTGAGTCATTGGAAAAAAGTTCTTTTTTCAGTTGGTCTAATAAAAGATCTCACATCTAACCAAAGAACCTTTCCTGCCTACAGCCTTAGACCAACATGGCTACAACCAAAACCTCAGTGTTCGTCCTGACTTATACTGTAATTAAATATTGTTGAGCACTGGGTGCATGTACACGTCACCATACAGTGACATTAGTACTGCACCGTGTTTTAGTACTTGCATGGGGGAAGTACTAACACACAGTGTGCTAACCACCCGTACTGCAGTGTACAGTGGTGCATGGTTAGATTCACTGGCTACATCACTGTAGTGGCACACTATAGCTGGGCAGCACACCACTACGGTGACTTAACCAGCAATCACAAGTAGACCGACATGATCACCATGTCACCATAGCACACCATACAGCAAAATAGAGCATTGCTGCATCACCAAAAGGCAATGTGTAGACGTGCCCACTGAGTCAGATTTTCCTATTCCCATTACTTCTGCAAATGTAAACAAGCTGGTAGACAGCAGAAATAGATTAGTCCTCTTCCACACTGATTCTATCCCATTCCAACTGTGAAAGATTATGTACAGGATGTGCTGTCTTTCACTGATGATCATTTCAGATGTGCTCCTTACACAAATAAACAGTGAGACTACTCACTCTGAGTATGATTCTATATTCAACATAAAGAGGACATGTATTCAGTGGATGGATGATCTTGTGATGACAACATTAGACAGGAAATCAGAGATGAGGTTTCTATGCACTACTGTAATGCAAATAAATAATAAGGAAGAGATATTGTGAGAAAAGGTGGCTATGAAATATGTAGGAAAGAAAAATAATTAAACTTACATTTCTGGGCTCAGGAATTGCCAGTCAGTTTTCCACCCTCACTATCTGAGCTTACATCTGACCATTTACAAGAAGAAACCCTGCATGGTTACATTTCTAATAGGAAAAATGAAACTTTTATATGACTCTGCTTATAGCTATCTGGGGTGCTGTTACAGAAATGTGCATAAGTCATCCATTGTGAAAGCATCAAGACTGAACCTGTATCCCTCGTGTACAAAGGTCAAAGGAAGTATGTTTCCAACTTTGATTTTAGACAAACTTAGTCCAGGGGTGAATGCTTTTATAGCAAAACAAAAACAGCAAGATTTATTATTTAATCATTATTTTCTCATTTGATTCCAATGACACTATTTCTCCATAGAAAAATTCTGATAGGCATTTGCAGAAATAAGCAACAATGGTATCTGTTTAATTCTCAAGATAGTAAGTAGAGAGGTTAGACAATGACTAATGTTTATTTGATCATGCTTCTGTCTGTGGAATAATATACAAATTGACCCCACAGGTCCAGAAATTTGGCAGTAGAAAGCAGCAGCAGTGTTAATTGCTCCCAGTTAATGTTGCCACCACTCCCCGACCTCCAGATTTACAGATCTATGGGGAGCCCCATGGCTCAGATGACATGACCCCGTGTGCACCAAACTGCACTAGCATTTGTCTGTCTCATGGATGGATCTGATATGCAGGGTCAAGCCAGCACATCCCCTTCAGATTCAACTTAATTCACAGTCCCCCAGTATCCCAGGATGCTTTGTACTTCCCCCGCAAAACCTCCCTCGCAGGGTGAGCGGGCTAGCCTTGGCCCAAGCTGTCTGTTCCAGCCAATTAGGGAGGTGTGCTTTAGTGCCTCCAGTTTCTGACCCGAGCCATTGCAGGCATGTGGCTGCATATTCAGAATCAAATGTGAATGTCTGCTCAGTTGCTTATCAGTTCAATCTACACAACTTAGACTAGCCTGCAAAAACTGAATTGATTCAGCCTTGGGCTTTTTGACTGTTTGTATTTAGCCATGAACTGACATTGTGCACTGACCCCACACTGGATCAGGCCCACAGACCAACCCTGTTTGTGGGATCTGAACCACAGACTGGCCACATATCAGAAAAGAGAAGCACCACAGATTAATAGAGCATAGTATATCTGAAACTACCACATGCTACAATAGCCACTGTAGTTTAATTTAACAGCTGGTTCTGCCCAGTAGATGACTTTTAGGAACTACGTCAGACAAAGCACAACAACCATAGTAGCACGCAGGAATCAAGAAGTTCTCCACATACAATCATTTACTGTTTCTACCACTTGCAGTTCTGATGACCAGGCCTGTAACAAACAAAATTACCATATTTAGGTGAATATTTATTTATTCAAAACTAAACACTTTCATAAATAAATGTAACAGCTGCAAAGGCTTGCTTGGCTGTAAGCCAAGTGGGTGAGCTATGCCTAAGAACTTTGCAAGAATGGTGGCAAAAAGTTTTCAGATGGTGAAATAGCTTTTCCAAACAAAGGTTATGCTGTGCACAATGCATGCTTTTTGCTGGAGCATTTGAACTGTAACCAGAGCCCCCATTGCAAACTCTGAGTTCTGATTGGCTACTATGGAGGCATAAAAAGCTGTGGGAGGAAAAAGCAGCTGTGGGGGAGAGCAATACTAGCTTGGAGAGAGGGGCAAAGGCTCAGTCCCTCTTCCCCCACCCCTAAGCAGAGGGAATGGAGATGAAGCTTGCTGGGGAGCAGACTTCAGGACAAAGGGGAGCCTAAATTATCCCATGAGAAGCTGATTCCCCACCAGGTCAGAGCTGTGCAATCAGGGACACAGGTATCCAGGGAAAGAGCTAGCTGAGAGAAGCTGCCTGGTCAGGGACCTACAGAGGGAAGTCCTCTGTTTGGGCTGGAAAGGTTTGTACTACAGGAACAGAGACCCATAGATGGAATCCCCTGTCTGTGTGTGAAGGTGCTGGGGGAGAGAGAGAGCCCAGAGAGAGAGTAGGCTATGAGAATCCCAAATCTGTATGGGTGTGTGAGGGGACACTTAACCCCTAGTGTTTGCAGGAGGTGTATTTTTCAGAGGGAAACTACAGAAAAGAAGCCTGTTACCTACACTGGCTGATCAGAGACTTGTTTTTGCTGAGTTTCCAAGAAGGGAAGGTGGACTCTGCTCTTAGAGCAGCAAAAGCCTCACCTCTGCCACCTAGTCGTAGATTATACTGTATTGCCGTATATTCTTATGGGAAGGGAAGCATTACCAGAAGGAAATTAAACAGGGTTATGAGGGGGAAACTATTTTAAAGTGTTATAATCAGGTAAATGTAATCATTGTAATCATTGAGGTTGTTTGATGCAAGTGGGACCACCCAGTGTGGTGGAATTATTCATCTATTGTTGCAGTTGTAAATTATATTCAAATTGTTGGTTTTATTATTAACTATTGATCTAGATATATATACATATATATAGATAGATATATCTATATCTTCTCTTGATTGATTTCAATTCTGTATATAGTTGTGTATAATAAAGAAACCCATTTGTTTATTGGACTTAAAGTAACTTCTTGGGTAGTGAGGGTGAGACACATCTCCCCATGGGACACCTCTCAGCAGACCTACCTGAGGGGGTTCCCAGGGCTACTAGCATCCTAAGAATCCAGAATCTGGTATATTGCCCAGCCTAGCATGCTGGTGAGGATTATATAAAGAAGTAAAAGGGTTTTTTTATTAGCTGTGAATAAAAGGACAATAGCATTATTCATGCCCTGTCAGTTGATCTATACATGTATTTTGCCATCATTTTCAGAAGCCATACAGATAGAATTCAGTCCATAAATTCAAAAAAAAAATGCTTCCTTTTTTAAACTGAATTCCACAGTCAAACACTGGAAGTGTTTTGCTCTGATCAGGCTGTATTCATGAATGTGCTGTTTAAAATAGAGAGGAGGCAAGGATTTCATAGGATGATATCTTGTATTGAAATAGCTGCATAGTTGGTATAGAGCTAGACAAGGTTTTGAATACAGGACATTCTTCTTCTGCAGGATATTCTGTTTAAAATACTGACAGGTACTTTGGCCAGTCAAGGGTAGTTAAGCTATGCTTATTGCTCAGGTTACTTGTAAAAGTTCACACACAAGTGGAAAGAACATTCCCTAGTCCTGGCCAAAGAAACAGCTCATTATACTAAAAAAACAAAACAAAAAAAACCCCCTCAGCCTCACTGCCATGCACAAGTCTCAGACTCAAAGGAAGCCATATTTTCAACCCTCCCAGCAAGAGGATGGAATTTCATCCATTCACAAATGGGGTGGGATTATGTACAGGAAAAAGTCAGCAGCTATTTAAAAAAAAACAAAGTAATTTGTATCTTGAACGCAAGACAGGTTACTGGAGGGGGAAAATGCACAAAAAGGGAGCTCTGGAGAAACATGTCTCAACCTGCCTACCAGACCATCAGACAGTAGGAGTAAAATCAGCAGCTGTCAGGTGGAAGGAGACCCCAGCAGTCTGATTTACAGAAAAAAAGATCAATCAATCTGTAGCTATATATTATGTTTTGATATAATATTACAAACGTGTTAGTCATGACTCAATGCCAAGATATGAAGAATGATACTGTTATTGTCTCTCTAAACACATCATGGAGAATCTGACTATAAGGAACAGTAAGCTTTCTTTTCTCAAGGTGAAATTTACCACAGTGCTCTGAACTCACAAAGACATCTCAGTGCCACTTAACAGCCATGTAAGCCTTCTGTTCTCAGAGAGAAAGACGTCCAAACATCTTGTACAGCAAGTTAAAGCTCTTCATTCTTGAATATTATATACATGTCTATGCTCACATGAACTAGGAACACACTTATGAACTTTGTGCCACTTGTATTAAAACATCATGTCTGTAGAACTTTGTCTTCAACGTATGTTGCAAAAGCTGAATTCTCACAATAGTGCTGTGAGGTCAGTAGGTAAATTATCTACAAACTGAAATAATAGTAACTGATACACAAAGAATAAATGGCTTAAACTCTCAATAGCATACCCTAATTTGGGGATGCTTTTCTTCTGAATTACCAAACTAGAACCTGCTATTCCAAAACTGCAGATCATTTGCAATATCCATTCAGACTTTACCCCATGGAGTCAAAAATGTAGGCATCCAAAATTCTGCTACATTTTTGGAACAAAATTCTGTCACACATGCCTGCAGTGGCTCAGGCTAGAAGCTGGGAGGTGCTAAAGCAGCCCTCCTTTCCTTTGTGCAGTGCTGTCCTAAGTGACTTGCACAGAATTACACTGTGGCCAACTTCAATTTCATCACTAGTACTGTAATATTTAGCATTTTTCTCACAGAGCCAGTGTGGCAAGGTAAGGGAAAAGGAGCAGGGAACCAGCTTGCTCACACCCTCCTCCTTACCAGAGTAAGTTTCAAAGCTCATCAACAAAGCAGATCCACGGCTCAAGCTAATGAGGGGCAAGCCCTTTCCCCCTCTGCTGTGAGGGACTAAGGCCAAAGCCAGCACTTGCAATTTGCCAGGGCACAGCCTGAGATGATTCCTAATGTAGAGCATCCCCTTCCAGGGTAAAGGGCTAACTGGTCCGTCCCTATAACTGGACTCACTGGAGAGTCAGGGAGGTGCTGCAGTGACAGCCCAGGGGAAGCCCTGTGCAGGACTGGAGAAGAAGCCCAGGAGTTCTGGCTCCAGTGAGGACACTCCCCAGCTAGCAGGTTTGCCCTTATCTGCAGGAGCAGGGAATATGGCAACCTTGGAAGTACCCAGCCCTGGCCAGCTGGAGTACCGCAGTGGCAGCTACAAAAGCAGGATGAGCAGGAGAGTGAGCAGCCCTGGAGGAGAAACTGAGGAGGGAGCACTGAGGACTGGTGAGGTGCAGCAATTCTGCCCACGTTTTTGTTTATTTGTTCTAAATGGACTCCTAGGCCTCCAGGGTGGGAAGACTGGGGTTGGTTGTATATGGAAGCACTCAGACTCCAACACAGAGATTGAGTGCCATATATAGTTTCATAGATGTTAGGGGCTGGAAGGGACCTTACAGATCATGAGGGTCCAGGCCTCCTGCACATGGACAGAAAAGACTGCTGGGATCAGATGACCACAGCAAGGTGGGCATCAAGATGCCAAGACTTGAAGCACTCGCAGCCCAAACAGGGCTCCAGGACTGACTGAAAAACACAGAGGCTTATGGAAGGAGCGTAGGGATGGAGGAGCTCCCAGTAGGACCTAAGGCCCTTATCCTGGACAGTATTTTGGGGTCTGAGTTGTCCCTTGTGGGTTGTTGCATCCAAAGGGAAAAGGTACGTCATCATCTGATGAGACATCATAGAGACAACAACATCATGTTTGTATAGCAGTGGGGTTCCAGATATTGAAGTGAACCAAGTGAACCAGCACTACCACCCCAGCAGAATAAGGCACAAGAATTCTCTATTCTGACAACAAGTCATAGCAGGTGAGTTTGGAGTTGGGGCTTGAACATCCGAGACTAACAGGGATTACCCTCCAAAACTGGGCCAGCAACAGCAGCTCCAGCACCACCAGTGCTGCAATCCTGCTCCCAGTGCCCCCATCGCATGCTTCTCTGCTGCTGCACACACAGCACCAGCACACGCGCACTCTGGAACAGCTCTGTGGGACAGAGAGGCAGAATCAGGCGGGTGTGCTCTACACCACTCAGCCCTTGCCCCCCGCCCCATAATATTTTCTAGCACTGTTTATGGAGATGAGCAAGACATGGCACCATTCCCCACAGTCGGATGCTAATAATCTAAATTTCATTAACGGGGCAACTAGGTCTACAGACTGGATGGTAATTATTTGAGAGGTGAATGTTTGGGTAGGGCCAAGGGAAATGCATCTCCCCCTTAGATATAAAAGTGCAAAAAAGGAAAAAAACAACGTCTGTACCATATTTAGTGGAGCCCACTTTCCACTAGGAAACCACATTTAATTTCAACAGTCTAAGGACATGCTTGCAAGAGCTACTAACTGGGGAAGACACTGGCAGCACAGCTCCAACAGAACCATCTGCTGCTACAGGGAGAAAGAGACACACCCCCACACCCACACCCACACACACACACACACCTTGGAAACCAAAGACTACATATAGTCATATGGTTCGGGCAGATCCACAGTGCTGTGAGCCCTCACACCATGGTTCACCTAGATCTGTAAGGTTTGAAGGCTATACACAATGCTTTTTTCTTATGAAGGGAAAGGAGATACCTGTTCCTCCCCCCATACCATCCTTCCTTCTACACACACAAGAATGTGAAGGAAATTCTACTTTCACAAACTCACCCCAAAAGTAGGAGTATTTTAGGGTGCTCATGGAATATTATGCATAGATATTTTCCTGACTTTAAATTTATAAATATAATGCATGGTCTCTATTTGTACCTAATTTTAAGCTGTGTTTAGATGCATCATTTTTGTGTTTTTATGCATCATGATATTGGGTGTGAATGTATTTTGCATTTATGAAGAGACTCATATTACTCAGTCAAGTGATTGCTGATTAGGTATCAGGGGGCATAGCTACATGAGACATGTACTGCAGGCTTGCATAATTAGCTCTGCAGTAAAATGTCAGTGTCTATACGTGCAGTGCAATTAAGACAGAGTAAACTAATTAATTCCACCATAGGCAAGTACTTCCAGACACTAGTAGTATCCTACAGTAGACTTATTTACTCGACTGCAATGCATGTGCAGATGCTGATGGGGCTGACTGAAACATGAGAATGCTTCAGTGCAGGGGCTGCCTGCCAGCTAGCCCTGCCCTAAAGTACTCTTGTGCACCAGCCACTCCCTCTACAGCACACTGAGCCAGGTAGGCGCAGCCCTGGACTGGGAGGCTGACCTCCAGGACCTCCTCCCAGGTAAGCCTGCTCTGCTCCAGCTCAACATGCGGTGGTTCCAGGTGCATGTGTAAACAGCACTCCCAGGAGCAATAAAATCCAGCATGAAGCGCATCAGAGTTTATTCAGGCACACTAACTGCATGTATATATGTGCCCAGGATGGACAAATGCTATTCATACTGTGACAGGCTCACAACCACCATGCCCAAAGATGGCCTGCATCATACCTTCCTCTTGAGCCTCATCATACCTCAGTCTATTCTTTCACTATGACTTGCTGTTTATATTCTGTTTTACCACTGGAGGTGGTGATCAGTGGTCCCCATATGGCCCAGGGTGACTCTACTGGCACGTCTTCTGTGGGGCTCCTCCTCTACTACACTCCACCCCTATCCACTTGGGTGTTTATGATCAGCCAGGATGACACGGGCCTTCTCTTTCTGTGCTGGGGCCCAAGGAAGATGATGGCTGCAGGGGGTCTTGCTGGTATCCTGTCTGCTTTGAAAAGTACAACATAACTGAACATCTAACTTAAATAGCCTGGATGGTATGGTGGGCAGGACAACAATGCCTCCATGCAGAGCACTTTCCTTATGCACATGGGTGCCTTGATGGGTAAGTGGGGCACACCATCCACACACCCACATATAGGCTTGCGATGCCTCCTGGTGAGCCAACTGTCTAGTCTGGGTTCTGCCATCTTGCTGCCCAGCCAAGTATGGTAATGCTGTGAAGCACACCCTGCCATGCCTACCTGAAGATCACAGTACAGTCAATCCCCCACTGGTGCACTGTGGATCTGCAACACTGTACCAGAATGTGCAGCACCAGGGGGGCTCCATGCTGACTTTTCCCCTCAGTGGATATCTACTGTGTCCACTGGGCCTCTCTCCCAGCCCCACCTGGCCTGAGTATTCTGGTGTGGGTGCCCACAGGTGTCAGAAAATGGTGCTGGGTCACAGCAGCCCACCAGCTATATCAACTGAACTGACGCTCGGTCAGATCCCCAGTGTCCCCCGGCTGGGGTCAGGTCCCCAGTGTCCCATTGGCAGCTGGGGCTTCTTGGACTTTCCCAGGGAACACAGCCCCGGGAAAGCAACTAGCTTCCAGCCAGTAATAATGTGTGTGTCCAGGTCCTCCTTGGCCACTTCAGCAGTGGGATATGCACTCACCACTTGTCCAGGCAAGTGCCAGGTCTTCTCCAGCTGCAGGGAAATCACCCAGCTCTGCTGCTGGTGCTCCTGTGTGCTTTTCCCTGGCTTCTATCTCCAGGCTTCCTTTAACCCTGAGGCCTCCAGGCTCCAGACCAACCTGTGGAGCTCCTCCCAGCCATGTGGTGCTGGCTGTCTTGCCCTCAGACCAGCCACGTGGACACTAGCACTGTGGTGAGTAGGGCGGGAGCTTGTCATAGACACCAAAGAAGAACAATGCCTAGCTGACTTAGGAGAAGTAGAAGGTAGGGTAGGTTTGCATCTTTATAGACTAATTAAATCAGAGATATATAGCATAATCGTTCATAAGGAGGAGGCTTACTTCATCAGATGCTTAGGAAGGGTAATCACCAAGAGTTCACATCTGTGATGGCTATGCATTTTGGCCAGCCAAACTATCTGGTATGTAAGTGAGTCCAGACCCATCTTCAAACAATGGTGGTTTACATTTAATTAGAGGAAGGACTAAGAGACTGTCTCTCTCTCTCTCTCTCTGAGAGCTAGTAACTAAGGATATTGGATTAGTAATCTTTGAAAGGATGAAAATATTTTCTAATTATAATTGGATCAGGGTAGAATACCTGATCTGATAAACAGATACACATCTGGAGAAGGAAGTTACCTCAGTAGAGGTATGCAGATGAGCATGTAAGGATGAGTACTTAAAAGTTGCGTTGGAAATAAATTTTGGTCACTCGGACCATTGGGTGACTTAGTCCTCCAAAGGAAAGCTGGGTATGGTAGTGCAAGCTGACAGAATTGCTTGCAGAAACTTTAACTTAGACCCAGCAACCATACTGTAGTCAGTAAAACAAGTCAGGGTCAGATCAAATAGAGTTCTTATAGTTTCTTTTGTTTGTTTTTCTTGTATCTTCCTGCTATATACTCTTGCTGTTCTTATGATTTCCCTTGTTTATGTAAAAAATCTCTGACATTTCCTATACCTTACATATTGTCTGTGGTATATGTGATTCATAGATTCAGACTGTAAGGCCAGAAGAGACCTTGGAAGATAACTGGGGTCAGGTGACCCCAGCAAGGTGACTGTCTAGTCTCCTCTTAAAGATTTCAGAGCATTTTGGTAAACCCAAGCTAGTTGGTCCTAAAGGGGTAAGCTGACCCCACCCCCAGTGCCTGCTGCGACACTGAGAGCTTTTATGAAGCTTTGTGAAGTGCTCAGCACTACCACAGACACCAGGGGCAGGGTCTGCATAACATAGGCAGCATCCCTGCCTGTGCTCTCCACATGCCACCCCAAATGCCTGCCGTGGTGCTGGGAGAAGTGGTTGCTCCTGAAAGCCTGGAGCAGCAACTTTAAAAGTTTTTGTTTTGTTTTTTTAACATTTTCCTCAGCATACGTCCTGGCATGCTGAGGAAAATGTCTCCATGCGCCACTAATTGGTGCGCGTGCTGGGGGCTGCCTATCCCTGAGGTAGCTATTTTTCTGTAGCATAAAGAGCTGTACACTGTGGTAGCAAACATGGGCCTCAGCAATGTCCTGCTTTTGGACAACACTCCAACAAATGCAAAAGGCTGAATCATTTTGCTAAAATTTGCAGAGAACACTGCGGCACAAAAAGGAACTGTGTGTGTGAGCATTGCAGAGTGAGATGAACTGCAACACTGCAAGTGGCAACAAACAGCAATGAAGTATGTCATAATCAGCAATCCCTTAATTTAAAGATTATCTCAACCACAGCTCATTATTCAGTCTTGTTGTGACTTGGAGTCCAATACTTAAGCCACGTATCTATCTGCAGAAGCTGTAGGTTTTTCTGTAGAGGAGAATAAAGTGTAGACTGGGAATCCTCTCCCCTTCCTTCCTCCACTCTCTCCTCTCTGCTTTGAGGTCAAGACACTTTACCTCAAAATAGGATGCCACTTGGTTGAGATTATGGTGCCATTGCAGTTGGTTGGCAACCAGCTCCCCCCAGCTCTTCATGTAACCATCCAATTTCTTGAGGTATGCCTTTAATGTGTCCTATGTGTAGGGATAGTGCAAGATACAGTCTGACCTTATCTTCAATTTTATACCCTCCATGGTATATATTTTCTGAATAAGACTCACTGCCTGACAGGTCTTTAACCCTAATATAAGTACACCATTGACTTGTGTACCAGTGTCCAGTTTAAAAGTCACAGGAGCTCCATTTGTTTCCAGCATGATATTCCAGTCTTCTGGTGATGTTGTATTTGAGGGGCTTGGGAAGCTGAACAAAGAATACACAATTGAGCTGTTTAAACCCCATATTCCTACAATACATGCTTCCAGGAAAATTCCTTTAACTCCAAGACAAAGCCTGAAAGCAGAACTAGAGAATCTGGTTGCTCAGGATGTTATTGAGAAAGTAGAGGAACCAACAAAGTGGATTCATTAGTAATAGTGCAAAAAAAAAGATGGAACCTGCAACAGGGGGCCTTCTTGGGGCCGATTATTTACCTTTGGCCCACCCACCTGTTTCTGGGCCAACCACCCACCTTCCCACCTGCCACATCTTGTTGTTAATTAATTAATGATCTTAATTAAGCAGGAGACTGCCTATTTTCTTCCCTTGATGCCAGGGGGTGCTATCTGCGGATCCATGCCTCATGCCTCGCAAATGGCATCCAGCTGTTAATCTCACTAGACCCACACTGGGCTCCAGAATCCTCCAGTATGGACCCCTCTAAGATCCTTCCATTCAGACAGCCTACCCTGACCTCATTCAGGGCTGCCTAGCTCCCTGAACCATTTCCCCTCTTGGACATGGTCCCCCAGGACTTCTGGCCACACAGGCCCTGGCCTCACCTCCAAGGCCAGTCAGGACCACAGGCCCTCAGTTTTGGGCATCTCTCGCGGTGGGCCCCTGGCCCTTTTGACCAGTCTGATCCTGGCCCCAGCATTGACCAGTCAAGGGTACTCTATGTCAGGCCTCTGAGCCTCTAGCCCCACTCTCTCTCTGGGGTCTGCTCTCTGGACCCTACTAGTGGGTGACCCACCTGGTTGTGGGAGCTGGGGTTAAGGTGCCCCAACCCACCTTTCACTGGAGTGGTAACTGGTCTGGCATTTCCTATGGGCTCCCATACCACCGAGAGCCCCACCAGGCCACCCACTCCTGGCAGGTTGCAGTTTTAGGCCATACCCAGGATCAGGAGCCTCCTAGCCATCCCCTACAGCTCCTCCCTTACCTCTGTCATATTGAATGTAATATTTGAATGTTTGTAATAGTTGCCCTTTAGCCAGTTTAGGAAGAAGACAAGATTCATCTTCTTATCTAGGCCATTGTTTTGGCCTACATGTGGAAGGTCCTGACTTTGCTCAAAGTCTTAACTCTTGAATTTTATCTTTAGAGGCCTTTAACAAAGTTAACCTAAAAATGACACTTAAGCAAACATCTCACATTCCGAGAAATCAAACCCTAGGAGCCTGTCAGAACCCATTAATTGAATGCCTATGTATGGCACAGTGGAATTTCCCGCCACAATGGAATTTCCCGCCACAGTGGAAAATCCCCAAGCTCTCGTGACTGGCACAGTAAAAGTCCCAATGTAGTGGAAAATTCCACCACAGTGGAAAAGCCCACCAAGTCCAACAGCCGCATCGTTGAAACAAGCGCCACCCGTTGGCCGGTTACAAAATATTCCCACTTGGCAACTAGCAATTGGCTTATCAACCATATAAAGATTGAAGCAATTTCTGCCCACGTTGGAGAACTCTGCGCGCATCCCGGAGTAAACTTGGTGGACTGATCACCCACCAACAACTCCCCGCTATCGATTTCCCTGACGTACCCCCTCCCTTGTGCACTCAGTAAGCCATTTATGGAATGTCTTGTCTCACTTCAAGGGCTCTTGCTACGTTTCTCTCGCTATGTTTGTAACTCATTTGTAACTGCAACCAAAGCCAGCTTCTTCCTATGCTACACACACCAGTGGCATAAGTAAACAATCTATTCGTTACCAATACGCATCCGTGTCTAATTCCACTTCACACTTCTAAGTACCCACCTAACATTCTGGGTTCCCGGCAAGGGCCCCAGCACTCGCCCGGCCACCACAGAGCCTTTTAAAAGACTGGAAAACAAGGAAATTCCTCGAAGTAATTAAATGATCAACAAAAGAAACTGAACCCAGTAGAAATCTGTTGAGTAAGATCTGAGCCCATATTTGGGAGTAGTGACAGGTTTGGGTAGGAGGGGCCCAAGACGGCAACTCACTCACTCAAAAATTGTAACCTACTGTCCCAATTTGGAGGTAACCTCACTTGCAGAATAACAAAGGAAGAATCACAAGTGTAGGTCAGATCAGACTGATCACCTGAACCACCCTCTCCGTGAACATGAATCTCTCAGTTCACGCTGAAGCCGCAGAGCGCCCGAAAGGGACTGAAGGAAGGGGACTTAGTCCTATCAGTATTGAGGTCAGCCCATTGAACTGTACTGCTGTGGCCATCCCATTAAATTGTACTACTGAGGAATGAAACCATATTTAGGTGTTTGGCTTCTCAAAATTCCAGGATTGTAAGTATATTATGAAAATAATAGTATTGATTCAAATTTAACTTTGAGTTATAATTGTAATTGTTTTAAGGAAGTACATTTGGAGCATTGTTTCTGATATATGTAGTTATTGCGTTCTTAATGTTTGTGGTATTTCTTAAAGCTAAGCAGTGTTATACGTGTAGCAAAGAATTTTAAAATAAAATTGTCTTGTATAAATTAAGTGTGCAATCATTGTGAAATTGTGCAAGTAGGTAAAAATTTCCCCAGCCAGTGCATCAAACAAATCAGTAAATTGTGTGGGATATTCTCTATTCCATAACCCACTAGAGACAACCTCCAGGATGTTCCAAGCCTTGTAGCCAGGCGATGTTATTGCCTGGACTGCCAGCAGGCAACTGATCTGTTTATATAGGCAGCCAGGGATCTAAAACCGGCTGCCGCAATCAAGCACCTGCTGGCTGTTTGGCTCAGGTCTTAAAGTGGCAGGCACAAACAGTGCCCTGCCACAGAACCCTTCACCTTTGTCCAGATCAAAAAGAGCTTAATAAATATGTAAAAAAGTAACATTTTTCCATTCCCACCAGGGAAGAAAATCTTTGGATAGATGGCACAAGCAACATATTCCTCCACATTAGATGCATCAGCTAGGTTTTGGCAGGCTCCATTAAAAAAATTAGCAGATTTTTGTGCATATTCAACACTCCATACAGAAGATTCTTCTTTCACATATTGCCTTTTGGGTTATGTTCAGCACAAGAAGTGATTCATAAATATATAAAACAAATATTTGATGGTACTTAAGGTACCAAATTATATATAGATGATTTTGACAGGAAGTCCCTCTCAGGGCCAGGTCTCATGACGATCCACCCACCTATCTAGGGACACTCTGCACCTGTTGCTTGTCACAACTTGCTATTATGATATCAGTTGTAATGATGCGGGAGGCTGCCCATTAAGTGCCCGATGCCAAGGGCATTATACACAGCTCCAAACTGGCCCTACATTATGTCCCATGCCTTGCAGAAGGATGTCACAGGGCACCTAGGGGTGCTTACACCTTTAAGGGCAAAAAACAGCTTAGCAAAAGAGCCTAGCTAGATGCATAGAGCCCCATAGCTGCAGGTTGCCTGAGTAACAGGCTAACAAGGAAATTAGCCAGCACCTGCAGGTGGTCAGCTGACTAGAAGGAATCAGATCCCAGGGCTCCAGTTCAAGGCTGAGGCTGGCCTGGAGTCACTCTCTCTTTGGCAACTGGCAGGAGAAGGAGCTCCTGCCACAAGAGAGTGGCCCAATGCATCTGGCTGCCTGCTTTGTTACTTCCAAGTACAGTAAGATTCCAGGGGTTCACAAGGTTTCCAGAGACAAGAAAGGCTGGTATTTTAAAGGTGGGAGTAGGCCCTCTTAAAGGGGAAGAGCACTGCCTTTATTATTAATGCTATGTTGTAGTCCAGGGGCTTAGGTTTGTGTTATTGTTTGAACTGGTGGACCAGGAAGAATCTAATAGGAGAGGAGGAGACCTCATATGATTGTGTAGAGCCCCAGCACCTGAGGGGTGCAGTTTCAGGGGCTGCGGAGAGCCCAACGCAAGAGGAGCATGAGCTGCAAGGTGCCAGAGAGCCCAGCGCCAGTGGGGACATGAGCTGCAAGGGCCAGGGGCCCAGTATAAGAGCAGTTTGTGGGCTCATGCCTCAAAGCCGGGCCCAGCACAGTAGGTCTAGGCTAGAAGCCTTCACCAAGAAACCTTCACTGGGCGACATGCATACCACCTTCCTCTCACTGGGGCCTCTTTCACTCTGCCCATTGTCACTGAACCTCTTCCATACTGCCCCTCACTAGGCACACTCAAACCACCCTGAGCAACACTTTTCAGGCCATCAGGCTGATCTACTCACTCTCATGCTGGCTGATACCCAGGCAGCCCTTCGGATCACTTGAGCTTCCCTACTCTATGTGGCTCCAGCCTCACACTGGGCTGGTTCTGCCCCTAGCCCCTCTCCAGGTGACTTCATATATTCACATACTTATGGGGGTTGCTGCCATGTACTGCTCTTCAGGCCACGTCTACAGCCCTACTCAATATACCCCCTGGTGCAGCCCTTCAACTCATCCTTACAACCCTATTTTATACCTGCTTATGCATAGTCCTTCAGGCTGCAACAGTGCACCCTATTCTATGCAGGCCACTACTCATACTTCTGCCCCCCTCACTGGGGTGCTCTGGAGTCTTTCACTCCATGGGAATCAGATGTCCAGAGACACGCCTGTCCCCCATGCCTGTCCCTACGTCGGGGTATCCCACCAGGATGTGGGGGCTTGTGTTATAAGGCACCGCTACCCACCTTTCACTGGGAAGGCAACTGGCCTGGCATTTCTGGGAAACTACCCTGACACAGGTAGTCCCACCAGGCCATCCTTCCCAAGCAGGGTGCAGTTTTCAGTCATACCCAGGACCAGGAAACTCCTGCCATCCCCATAGCTCCTGCCTTTTCCTCCAAGGTGTTCCTAAGCAACAGCTCAGCTAGGTGGTGTCTTTCCAGCTGCCAGCAGCAGATTGCTGCCTCAGTCCTGGAAGCCTGGATCTAAAATGGAGGCTGCTGGCCCTCTCCTCCTATCCCAGGGCTCTCTGGTACTCATGTGACTGCCTCATTAGGGCTAGCCCTCACCTGCAGGCTGCCCTGCTGCCTGCTGTAAAGCCTCAAAGTATCAGGCACCAAAGGTGCTCTGCCACAATCATTTTTTTAATATGTGGACATACACTGGAGGAACATAATCAAAGGCTTCAGAAAGTTCTGGAAAGGGCTCAGTAAACAGAGTTAAAACTTAAACAAAAGTTTAGATATAGAGTCAGACAAATAACATGTTTGAATGAAAAATTAACAGATCAAAGTGTACAGATAGATCCCAGCAGGGTAAAATTGATTACTAATATACTACCTCCCACAGATAAGGAAAGAGTGCAAAAGTTTCTGGGCATGGTAAATTTTGCAGGGAAGTGTAGCGAAGCCATGCCCCAGGGGCAGCTGCAAGGTCCGCTCATGGCTACACAACTTCTACCTTGACTTTGGCTTATCAAGGTACCCTCCTTTTTCCCCTCCTGCCATGCCTTGATGGAAATATATTGGTGTTCAGGGAGACTGCCCCAGGGTTCTAGAGAGAGCCCTTCCTCTTGTACCCAGCTGGCCCCAATCTTGCCCCTTCTGGCCCTATCAAGGCCTTAGGGCACCAGTTGGCTTAGGGACTATATTTGTGGCTTCCATTCTCCCCTGTAGCCATGCCCATGCCTCAGAAATGTTACTCCATGTCCATTTGCAGTGGGCAAACAAAGCTGCCCCCAACACAGCTTTTGGCCCTCAGGCCCCAAACCTTTGCCCAGTCCCCAACTTTGGCCCTTTTATTCTGGCTGCATCCTTTAACCCAGGTCCACTGCCCTGGGCCTTGACTCCTGGGCCTCAGCCCCATCTCACACTCATGTACTTTGGGCCTCTGGCCCTCAGGGCAGGTAGGCTCCTCTTACTGTATCAGCCTCATTCTTCTGGACCCCTGGCCCCAGGCTAGGCTACCTGTCACATAGTGCCCCCACCAGGCACACCTCCATGGCCACCACACCTTCACCATAGCCACAATTTAGTCCTCTGGTATCACGCTCAAAACATAATATAAACACAAGGAAGCTGCTTCACAAACTAAGTGTCTTCCCCAATAGTGAAGCTATATGTTGCTTGTAATGGGGAACATATGCTGGTGTTATGTTGCCCATAAGCCATACCTCCCTAGGAACCCTCTCATCTCAGCTCCTTTGGGTGGCTTGGGTGCCTGCCCACCTGCCTGTCTCCAGCAGCCTTCTCTCTCAAAACCTCCTTTCCCTGAAGCATACAGGGCCAGACTGCCCCCTGGACCTCAGACACTGGGTTTTATGCTCTGAAGCCACATCCCTTCCTGTCACATGGCTCCCAGCCACACACATGGGTTTCCACTTGGTCTTGATAGCCAGCTTGCACTCCTCTGCTGCAGCTACCAACTGCTCTCTCCTCTTAAAGTGCTAGGGACCTTGGCCTCTGTCACAGGAAATGTGCATCTAATCTAACACAAAAATGTAGAAACCTAAGAGCTTCACTGCACAAAAATAAACAATGGATATGGGAAGCATATCACAAGGAGGAGTTTAGGAACCTAAAACAGTTGCTACCAAAAGCTCCAGTGCTTGGATTCTATGACAGCAAACATCAGACAAAAATGCCTTTACAAGTATCTAACCTGGATCTTAGGGCAGCACTCATGGAGAAGTCTGGGGAACATCAGAGACCTAGACCTTATGCTTCCAGGGTTTAACTAAAGCTCAATGTCAGCATGCACACATTGAAAAAGAAGCTTTAGAGAATACACAAAATACAGAGAACAATGATTCAAGTGAGTATACAGTAGAACATAATGTAAAAGTGATGTTGTAGTCATGATAGTCCAGAAATTATACAAGGAGGATTTCTTATACAAGGAGAATATATTTTACTGGACCCACTATGTAGTTAGGATAAAGTTAGACAAGTTTTCAAATGCAAGACATTATTCAAAGGTCTGCCTCTATATGGCAAAATGACACTTGTCCAGTCATGATTTAATTTACAGATGAATAATTTCATGGGATAATTAGTCTTTGTGGGTTGATGCTTACTGCATCTCAGCTGCTCCAAGATAACTGTCCTTTTGCCCACAATGCCTGTGTCCATACAAGCAGGGGCATGCATTTACAGCAGCACAAATATTAGTGGGACAATGTAACAGGGAACCCTAGCCCTGTTACTAGGAGGCAGGGCTGTCCCTTTAAGACCAGAGTCTGTAGGAACACCAGGTACCAGGAGGGTAGGGGTTAAAAGCCCAACCACCCAGGCTGGTCAGCTGACAGGAAGGAGATAGGGCTCTGGGTACATATGAACCCCAGGGCCAAGGAGTGCTGGGGAAGGCAGCTTCTGCATGGGAAAACTACCCAGGAATGCTATGGCTAATGAGTCTCCAGGAGTCTACAAGGTACCCAGAGGTGGGAGGTACTCAATACTCAAGGAGCAGTTTGGGGGTTTTAGGGAGCCAGAGGGTAGCTTGTAGGACTTGTATTATGTTATAACCCAGGGGCTCATATGGGTGCTTGGACCATGACCCACACTTCTGCACAGAGGACATGGTTGTGTGGGATGGTTTTCATCTCTCCCCAAAAGGTGAGCATGTCTTTTCTTCAGGCTGGTTGATCTCATATGGCAAGCTTTAAACTAGGTTCATCAGGGGATGGGGACGCAGACAAACATAAGGACACTTTGCCATCAAGCCAGGTGATGCACACAGATTAGTACCTAGGTAAGTGACAGGGGCCAGGGTAGACTTAGGAACAAGAGAGCAGCACGAGCTCCTGTAGGAGGCTTCAAATGCCTCTATGCAAATGCTCAAAAAAGCAGGAGGAACTTGCCCTCCTGCTAGCTAGCAAAAACCCAGACCTAGTGAGGCTCACGGAAACCTGGTGGGATTCTACCCACAACTGGGCAGTGGACATCAAGAGATGCAGGCTGTACAGGTGAGACAGAGCAGGAAAAAGAAGTGGGGTCGTACCATTATATGTCAAAGAGCAATCCACGTCCTCAATGATCAGGATCGGGTCAGAGGAGGGGCAAAATGAGGCACTGTGGGTAAGAATGCAAGCAGGGTGTGGGGAAAGAGACTTGATAGTGGGCATCTACTACAGATCATCTCACCAGGGGGACGAGCTGGACCTGAAATTCTCACGTCAGCTCACAGAGGCTGTAAAATCAAGGGATGTGGTTGTCATGGGTGACCTAAACTACCCAGAGGAGGAGCAGTCAGCCAGGTCTGACCACTCACATAGGTTCCTAGCCGGGATACAGGACCTCTACCTAACCCACGAGGTGCATAGTCCCACCAGGGGAAATATCTTGTTGGGCTTGGATCTTGCCACAGGCGATGACCTGGTAAGGGGTCTGTAGATACTCGACCACCTGGGCAACAGTGATCATCACCTGCTGGAATTTACTATCCAGTGTAGGGTGGTAAAAGCAAGCAGCAAGGCAGATGTCCTCAACTTGGGGAGGGCCAGCTTCTGTAAGCTAAGAAGGTTAGTAGGAGAGGCATTAGGGTCTCAGATCTTCCATGAGATGGGAGTCCAACACGGGTGGTTGTTCCACAAGGAGGTGCTTGTATGAGTTCAAAGGGAGTTGGTCCCAATGTGCACCAAGGGGGGCAGAAGTGCTAAGAAGCCCCCATGACTTGGCAAAGGCATCGAGGGTGCCTGAGCGCAAAAAAAAGAGGCATGCAAAAGTGGAAGCAAGGGGCTATCACCAAGGAGGATTATACCTCCATTGCTTGGGACTGCAGGGAGGCTCTTAGGAAGGCCAAGGCAGAGATGGAGCTGGGGCTAACAACCAGAATTAAGGATAATAAAAAGTTGTTTTTCAAATACATAGGAAGTAAAAGAAGGCACGTGGGGCCCCTACAGGATAGGCTTGGCAATCTGGTGGTTGTGGCAAATGAAAAAGCTGACCTCTAATGAATTCTTTGCCTCCATATTCCTGAAAAGGGACCAGAACATCTGCCCCACTAGAATTGCAGATGGACCCAGGGGAGGCACCACCATGCCTAGGTCAGAGATAACCTAGTTAGGGAACTTTTGGAGGGACTAGACATGTTTAAATCAGTAGATCCAGATGCTCTTCACTCGAGAGTGCTGAGGAAATTGGCAGAGGTCATAGCAGGGCCTCTGGCATGGGTCTATAAGTGCTTGTGGGGCACTGGCCAGGTACCAGAGGATTGAAAAAGGGCCAGTGTGGTCCCCATTTACAAGAAGGGGAGAAAGGAAGACCCCGGCAATTATAGGCCAGTTAGTCTTAACTCGGTCCTTGGGAAGACCTTTGAGAAAATTATCAAGGAGCACATCTGCAAGAGCCCAGCAGGTCCTTGGTTGCCAGGTAATACTCAGGGGCAACCAACTTGGGTTCATTGAGGGCAGGTCCTGCCTCACTAACCTGGTTTCTTGTCATGATCAGATCACAAAGTCCCTGGACGGGGGTGTCAGTGTAGATGTCATCTTCCTAGATTTTAAGAAGGCCTTTGACGCAGTTTCCCACCATATTCTGTTTAAAAAACTAGGTGACTGTGGCATTGATGCCTACACAGTCAGATGGGTGGCAAATTGGCTAGATGGTCACACCCAGAAAGTGGTGGTGGATGGGCCGATTTCAACCTGGAGGGATGTGGGCAGTGGAGTCCCCCAGAATTCAGTCCTGGGGCCTGTACTGTTCAACATCTTTATCAGCAATCTGGATGTGGGTATAGACTGTATGCTATCCAGATTCGCTGACAATACCAAATTGTGGGGTGAGGTGGGCATGGTAGAGGGGAGGGACAGAATCCAGCTAGATCTAGACAGGTTACAGAGGTGAGTGGATGAAAATAGGATGGAACTCAGCGCAGACCAGTACAAGGTACTGCATCTAGGGAGAAGGAACCAGCAACATGCCAATAGGCTGGGGAATACCCTTCTTATCAACACGGTAGCAGAAAGGGATCTTGGAATAATTGTTGACTTCCAAATGAACATGAGGCATCAGTGTCAGGAAGCAATCAGTAAGACAAACCACACCTTCTTGTGCATCTAAAGATGCATCACAAGCAGGTCCAGGAAGGTGATCCTTCCCCTTTACGTGGCATTGGTCAGGCCACAGTTGGACTACTGCATCCAATTCTGGGCGCCACACTTCAAGAGGGATGTGGCTATCATTGAGAGGGTCCAGAGAAGGGCAACTCGCATGGTCAAGGGGCAGGCCCTATGAAGAGAGGCTAAAGGGCCTGAACCTATTCAGCCTCCACAAGAGAAGGCTGAGGGGGGATCATTTACAAACTCACCAAGGGGAACCAGCAGGAATTGGGGGAGGCTCTATTCCCCTGGGCACCTCCCGGAGTTACTAGGAATAATGGTCACAAATTGTTAGAGAGAAGGTTCATGACAGACATCAGGAGACATTACTTTACAGTTAGGGCTGCCAGGCTCTGGAATGGGCTCCCAAGGGAGACGGTGCTCTCTCCTACCTTAGGGGTCTTCAAGAGGAGACTGGACAAATATTTGCCTGGGGTTATATGACCCTGGCACCCATTCCTACTGGGGCAGGCATTTGGACCTGATGATCTGTTTAGGTCCCTTCCGACTCTAAGCACTGTATTACTATGATTTATGTCATTGTTTTATCTGGTGGACCAGACTGAGGCTATTGGGGGAGGAGGAGGCCTCAATGGGGTGCACTACTGTGCAGAGCCCCAGCATCAAGGGGCACAGCAACAGGTAGTGTGCAAACCCTAGTGCCAGGAGGCGCAGCACCAAGGGACACAGAGATGGGGGGGAACAGACCCCAGCACCAGGGGGCACAGTGCTAGGGGGCAATCAAACCCAGTACCATAGGGCACAGGTCAACATCTGTATACCATCTGCGAGGTATGGGCCATCGTGTAGGGAAGGTTTGGAGCAGTGGGTAGTGACCCCTAGTGTTGGGGTAGTAAATGGGCAACCTCCCACCTGAGTAACACCATAATTATTGTTCCATTAAGGCATAGCAGGTGAGAAAGGTGGGTGGGTAGCCCAGAGACAGAGGGTCAGGCCTATGTTAGACAGGCCCAGGGATGGACCCCTGTCACATACAAATACTAGCAAATTTGAACCACTTCTTCGTGCCATAATGCCCATGTGATTTGTAGAACACATTGTTCTGCTGCTCCATGTGGTGCAGGGGGACAGGGTGCCTGCAACACGGGGACTAGCCAGAACACAGGGAGACTCAGCACGGGGACTAGCCAGAAGACAGCCCCTACACTGTGCCCCAGCCAGCCAGGGACCTATTTGAATTAAAAAGGCTGTGGGCCTAACAGCAAACAATCTGACATCTTCACAGTTAGCAACATTCTAGCTAGGAGTGTAGTAACTGGATGATCTCCTGAGTCTGTAACCTTAATTTAAATTGGTTAACATTTTAAAAAAGTCCAAATATAGAGTAGGGAAATACAAAAAAAAGTGTTAACAGTGTGGGTAGCAATACTGTTAGTAAGCATGTGATTGTAATTAAGGCATGATACAGTTTATGGGATTGGATTGTTTCCTTGAATTAAAAGAAACCAGTTGCTAAAGATTAAGCCTCTTTTTTTTTTTTCCTCTCATGGGTCACTACCGGGGCAGACTTACAGTTGTTTGTATGCCACAACTTCATGGTTCCTTGCCCCTTTTTGCCTGGTACTGTTAGTGATATGTTCTCACAACATTTATTGAATCTTACCATATCTCTTTGTTTAGTAACACTCCTGGGGTTTTCTAATTACTAAGAATCTAAAATATGCATAAAAGAAGAAACCCAAAGAGAATGTAACCACATAATATCCCTAATGTGATGAGAATATAAATGATCTCTTTTCATTTAACCTTTTAGAATAAATTCTTCACTGCTCTGAAGCAATATAAAGGTAGCTGTATTATAGCTGCCATATATTTTGTCTGCACACTACTGAGAGTATTTTGGTGAGTCAGGCCTTTAATTTCAATGATGATATGGAAATTCACTGTTACAGCTGTAAGTATAAGAGTCTTAAATACATGTAAAACTGTTGTTAAAATTTTGATGATCAAAGACCATGCATCTTCATTTGTTGTACTTCAGCCCTTCTCCCTCTGAGATCATACCACAAGCCTATTCTCTGGATTTTCTCAGGGTCCTGGCACATCTTACACTTAAGACATAATTAAGCAATTAATCACATCTTAAAGATGTTACCCTGCCACACGTGCAAGTAATGGCATGATAAAACAAGGAGTAAACCATAAAAAATGTGTAATAACTTTGTGGCTGGTTTCTATCATGCTATTAATTGGACATGTGGCCAGGCTGTCACTCTACACCCTTGCCTGAGTAGCATTATGGAGATCTAGCAGGAAGGGGACAGCAAACAATGGGTGCACTGGGCAGGGAAGCCAACCAGGTATGGGATGAGGCATAGAAACTTGTCAGAGACATGCAGATCTTCCCAAAACACTGCCTGTGCAGTACATGCTGCATTGGATAGGCCTCTGGACCTCCAACCCTTTTCTATTGCCCCCACCCTCTAAGGATTAAAGACAGGTGTTACCCAAAACCACAATCTGTTTTTATGGCCTGAAGATTTTTGGTAGAAGATAAGGAGAAATGAGAGAGTTGGACTGTGTGAGGGGAGAAAATCAGGGTGAGAAGCCAGCCCTGTAAGACTCACAGCAAGAGGCACAGCCAGGGTGAGGAATACATCATCATGGCTCTGCAGTGTGTGCTCCCTGCAGATAGGTGGGCAGAAGATCCAGGAGGGTATTTCCAGCCCTGGAGAGGGGCAGCCAAAGAGGAACCACATCCGGCAGACTGAGGCAACACCAGAGGCCAGCAGCTGGGGAGAGCAGCGGATCCACTGGTTTAAGTAGTCAGAGTACAACTGCTGAACCTCATGGTATGCAGAGGCAGAGAACCTCCCAAGGATGGCCAGGCAAAGATTGAAGCAGCAGTGTCAATGGGAGGTGGGCTGTGGGTTTAGGGGCCCTGTCCCATTGCTTCTTTTACACTTCTTGCTTTTTTTCAGCCAATGCTTCTCTCTCACAGTGCCAAGGAGAATGGCCAGGCGAGCTCCCCTCTCAAAATGTGCTCATCAGGCCCAACAAGCCTGGCCAGGGTGGGATCTCAGAGGAAGGGTTATTGATGTGATTTTGAGTTGATGTGTCTGTTGTAAAGGGACAGGCTTGAATTAGTTGACTCTGGAAACTGAGGGGTGTGGATTTCATTTATTTTGATTTACTGTCTGTTTGGTTTCTGGTTTCTCTTAAGAGACTGAAAGGAGCCAATTAACCCAGAAAAGGGAAATGCATTAAATTTATTTTCTTTTTCCCCCCTTAAATTAAGTATTTGATTGGGTCCTTAAAGGGTTGACCTGGATTGAGTAGCCCAAGAGCCTGGAAGGAATCATTTTAAGGTTATAGGGCTTGGGGACTTTAGTCAGAGCAACCTTAGCTGATGAACTAATAAGCCCAGAAAGGACTGATGTAAAAGGATAATCTCAGGGAGGACCTGCCAGGATCACCACTTTCCTACCCATTCAGCTCCCAAAAGTTAAAGACCATCAAGTCATGGTGGGCAAGAAAGGAGTAGTAGAGTAGGGGTGGTGGTGCTGTCCAGTGCCCCAGTGGTGTACATGGGCAAGACATCCAGTAGGCATGGGCCATAGCCATACTGCACGGTGCCCCAACAACCTGGCACCATTCACACAAAAAAGGATGACAAAACAGAACCATATGCAAAGTTCAGTATGGCACATCCAATGGGGCTTGGGGACACCTGTTACAGCATGGCACAGGAAGGGAGCCCATGGCCAGGGAGATGAGAGGGAAGCCAGGGCCACCTGTATGCATGCTGTGTGTGGCAGGGTGGCCCAGCCACCATGCAGCCTAGGCAGCCCTTGGCTCACCCAGCCCAGGACATGCAGTCTCCAGCACACAGAGGCTGGATAGCCCTGCTTTAAAAGATGCTACAGGAAGCCGCAGAGTGAAAAAGAAAAAGAGGGATACATGCGAAGGTAGGCAGACTGAGATGCGATTTATTCCCCATCCATGTCCTCTACCTTAATTGATATTGGCTGTGTACTGAGGAACCTGTTCACCTTATACAGAATGAGTTCTTCCTCGACCAATCTAATTGACTGACAAGTGGTGCCTTCTGAAGAGTCTCAGTAATTAGTAAGTGACCACAAAACAGATACAGAACACTGATAACTGGGGTGAAATACCTGTCAGTGAGAATTCATGGTTTTCTATTTTTCCCTTCACTTTGTTGGCATATTTTAAACATCATAATTGTAGCATGCAAATGAGATGAGTAGAAAGGGTTCTGATTGGACAAGATACTTCTGTCATAGTGAGCTTGCTTAAAAATGTTCTAAGCCATTGGCTTGGATTGGCAGATCCACAAATGTATTTTGGTACCTCTTTTCTATGTAGGCACATACCTCTCACCGAAATCAGTGGGAATTTAGGCACCTGAGGAACTGAGTTTTGATCTTGTAGTCTACAGTCAATAAATAGATCAACTTACATGAAGTAATTAGGTCAGAACTGAGTTATCTGTGAGATTTAAGTGAATTTTAGCTAAGTTTGAAGACTTCATTTTTAATCTTATTCAGGATAAAACAAGGACTGACAGTGACTGTCATTCTAAATTAATATTGCACATAGTGAATAGCTATTTAATAATTTTTCTCCTTGCTCAATAAATGGCCCTAGGCCTTAATTACTGTACAATATTCAAGGACAGAGTTATTAATTACTACATGGACTTTTCTAGGGAGCTTGCCATTATATTGTCTGCATGCTTTGCAAACACATTTATTTTTACAATCCAACTCCTAGAATACAGTTCAGCTACCCTACCTATCAAGCCTGCCTTTCTCCCCTTGCAATCCTTTGCTTCTTTCATGACATACTGTAGTTTCCAATTTCCAGAACCAAAGGAAAGCCATTGGCAAGCCCATGCTTCTTCACTACACACCCAGATTCCAGTATGAGGTTGATTCCTCCTGTGCCCTAAATAAGGCAAGGTGTCCTGTGGAAAAATAATGTTACCATGTCTCTGAAAACTAAATTGTAATTCACAAAGGAGGGCCATATCAAGGTTAAACAGGCATCTTTGTATAATTTCCTAATTTCTATGTCTTTATTTTGCAAATTTGATAATGTTCTTTTCGGCTTAGTACAGAGGTTCAAAAAGGCCAAGGCAGAAGCATGCTGTGTTACACTTAAAGTGCCCTACATTAGGTCAGGAGGGAATGGAACAGACATTCCCCTTTCCTGGGGGGAAAGCAGGGTGCCTGCACTGGCTGAGGCCAGCAGACTGTGGATGCTCAAGCACACCTCCCAGCATCTAGACCACCTCTGATTGGCCAGGCCAGCTCTCTCCCCAGTCCCACTTCATCCTGTTCCCCATGCCAACCTCCCCCCCTCCCAACACAGTCAGCTCTCAGCTGCAGCCAAGCATGCCCCCCTCCCCAACCAATGCTGGCTGGCTTGTGTGAGTGTTGGGGCTGGGCCCATGTGGCAGGTCTATGTGCTCCCCCACCAGCACACCATACCCAGTCAAAAATACACCCATGATCCCTAGGGTACAGGGATGTGTGAAACCCCATGGACCCAAGGGATCACAGCTACCATGATCTCTAGGGCTGAGTGGGGCATGAAACCCCATCAACCCTGTGGATTTCAGCTATGATCTCTAGGGTTTGCAGGTACATGAAATCCCTGGACCCTGGTGATCACAGCAGCTATAATACCCAAGGGCTCAGAGATGCACAAAACCCCCAGGCCCTGGGGATTGCAAGTACTGTGATCCCTAGGGCTCTGCAGTATGTGAAATCCCTGGGGATTGCAGCTGCTGCAATCCCAAAGGCTCAGGGGTGCTTTAGTGAGCATGGTGCACTGGTGGGGCACCATTCCCCCCTTCACCCATACTCCGTGTCACCACTGGTTGGTCTGGGGAGCAGAGGCTTTACCACCTCAGTTCTGTGACAGCCAAGGTGCAGGGCCAGCCCAGTTTATCCAGAGCAGAGGAGCAGGGGCAGAACCTAGCCTGTTCTCCCTGTGAGGGGAGGCTAGTGGGGAGTTGCAAAGCATTCTAGGATGCTGGGAGACTACAGCCTAACTAGATCTGGGAGGGGATCTGGTACTGAATTTCAACAGACCAGTTTAAACTAAATCAGTTACATCTGATACTACATGAATCCAAATCTGCCTGAGACTAGGTTCCACCATTTTGAAACCAGTCTACATGCCCTGAACTTAACATTTTATTACAGATTTAGACCAGTTTCCAATCACTTATATCATTTTATGTGTAATTTCTGTGCCTAGCCTTAAGGTTTATATTTAAAGAGCAAGCCGATAAAATAATTCCATCTTCTGACATCATATTAGCAACCACATGGTACACAGCAGTGGTGGACACTTTGGATCTACTACATATACACACCTGTCACTTGAGCCAACAGAAATACTGGTAGCAAGAGCAGGTTATGATAATAGGTTGTCATCCTTTGTGTGGACCAGTAGCAGTGAATGAAATAGTTTACACTGGGATACCAGGTATTTGGTGACCTTGTTAGTTTTAAACATGTCTTCTGCTAATTTAACTGGCTACCTTCTAGTTCTAATATTCTGGGATTTGGTGACTAACAGTTCCCTATTCACTTTGCCCATACTCTTCATGATCTTATGGACTTCAGTTACATCCCCACTCAGCATTCTCATTTTCAGACTGGAGTCCTTCATACCCTTGATCATCTTGGTTGCCTTTCTCTTTACTTTTTCTAATTCTACTACACCCCTTTTGAGATGCAGAGGCCAGAACTGCACACAGTACTCAAGCTGTGGACATACCATGGATTTGCACTGGATTTATGGCCCAGAAACCCTGTTCTGGGTGGACCCAAACCCTCAGATTGGCCACAACCTCTCCATTCAATAATAGGTGAAGGTTACTGATACACAGTGATAGCAGATAAGAATAATGAAAACAATTCTATATCTACCAGTCCTAGAGCTGCGCAGAGTCAAGGTACGTCTGGTCAGTCTGCAAGCTTCATCCTGATGTTCGCTCTTGAATGTCAGATGCCAGCAGCCTGGAAGTCGGAGGCTGAGACCTGACCCCTTACTGTCCTGCATACCCACCACAGTGGGATGAATGAGATGGGCTAATGGGGAGATCAAGGACCAAGATGATCAACTGTATAAAGGACTCATCAATCTGGGAATGAGAATGCTGAATGGAGATGTAACAGAAGTCTAATAAGATCATGAAGAGTATGGACAAAATGAATGTGGCCTCTGTCCATGGTGGTCTTGGCTTCCCCTCTTGGGGACCCTTGCTGCTCTGAAATCCCTTCTTTTGTATTCTGTGTTCCTTCTGATGACTCCTAATCTGTGGGCTTTGCTCATTGGTCTGTGTGTGGTCATCATACTGTACATATTCTGTCCTGTCAGCATATTCCTTTATTTCACAAACCCAACACGTGTACACATCTTAATTTGGGCTTTTTCCAGTCATCTCCTAATTTGGTCTGTTCCCCAAAACCAAAAATCCCAAGGACTCTGTAATTGGGCATTGTGACCTGATGCCACCTCATGTTATGGAACAGTGTGATACATGACTTCAATTTCCCAGTCTGTGTGCCTGTTTTGCTACTTGCCTATGACAGACACTTTGCCAGAAACCACGCTTTTTAGAAATAAATTAATCCTTGCCCTGGACCATTGTTCTAATTGCTCACTCTTGCACATTCAGCTGATGTTTTTAAATAACTGTCTATAGATGTAGAAATCTTGGTCTGCATTCTTGGCCACAAAGGGTAGTGTGTTCTAATGGGTATCAACTGAATTAAAGGATTAAGTGAATTGGAAGGTAGTGTGTTCTAGTGGGCATAGACTCTTCAGATCCTTTCTGCACTCCCAAAAATAACCCACTTTTTCCCCAACATTTTCTTCAACTGTCCCTCTGTTGTTTCTTCCCTCCCCTGGGTCTTTGACCCAGTCTCATTCCTTTCACTTAATCAGTTGCACATGCCACCCTTCAGGCTTCTGATCCTATACCCAGGTTCCATGATCAGCCCATCATAGTTTCCCTCTGCATCACAGTAGTCTTTCCCCTCACCCTCTCCATATTTCAGTGTGCTTGTCCAGTTTCTCCTTGCCCACTTGAAGAGCCAGAAGTGGGGAGACTGGGACTGCATCTAAGCTATGGTTTTTACCCCTCCTTCTAAACTCAAGTCATTCCATATTTTGTTCTGTAACCCAGGAAGTACTCCAAGGAGGTACCCCCTCTCTAATTGAAGGGATCAAAGCAGGTGCACAAGCGCTGTGGGCACAACCCCTCCCCCTATAGAGCAGAGTCAGATCACTAATGGGGACTTAACCATATACCTTTTAATGAGAGAACAGTACTGGGAACATAACAGGCATAAACCAGGGGTTATAGGGGACACTATAACCCCCCTGAAGGGATAGGATTCAACAAAGGTTAGACACTTACAATCATAGACATTTATCCAGTTGACAAAAGACAGGGTTAACAAAATATTAAAAAAAACAACAACAACAAAACAGCACAACAAACAATACTGGTTGGCAAAAGGCACAAAATGTGAAATAACAAGGAATATAGGGTTTAGGTACCTGGAGGGGGAGAAAGGGCCCTTTTCCACTGCAAGAAAGATTTCTGCCTGTTATTTCACTCACCCCAAGTCACCCCAGTTGGGACTTGAATCTCCCATATGGTAGGCAGGAACTCTACCACACTGCTGGTGTTGGGCCAACTTGCAAGGGGTTTTGACCTTCCTGAAGCCCCAGTCTCACATCAAGCTGCCTGGTCTCTTGCTGGAGGAGCTGGAAGCAGGGCTGGGAACCTCTCAGGTCACTGCTCAGATCCTTGCTAGAGCTGGGGAACCTCTCCTGCTGGCCACAGCCTCTCATAAGCAATCCTGAAGCCCAGCAGGGAGCCTCTCCTGCCAGCCACACAACACACTGCTGAGGATTCAACTGCTGCCCGCAGGTCCCACTCCTTTAAGCTCTTCTGGGGCAACTGCTCCTGCCCTGCTGGCCCAGCTCTTTAAAGCTCCTTCCTTACAGTCCCTTACTGGTCTCTCCCTTGAGTCAGCCATGCTGCCCCTTTTATCGCCCTCCAGGTGACCCAAGGGGCCAATCAGGGGATGCAGAGGGCAAGTCTGAGGCCTGATTGGCAAGGAAAGGGAATCTCAAGTCCTCCAATCATCTTTTGCCCCTTCAAAACCCCTGGGCTAAGTCACTGCCAGCTAGCCCATCAGTTCCGGAACTTAAAACTTGTTGTTCCTCTTCTTAGATGCCAATAACAAAATTTGAGATATCTGTGCTTGCAGAAATATCTCAGAGATATCTCTGCAGAGATATGGTATCTTCCCCTACTCCCACCATGAGGAGTCATGAAGGGTAGGATGATTCAACTAGGATTTGTTTCTGGAAAAGTATTTTAAAAACAATTATTTTAAAGGTCTAGTAGAAAAAGAATAGGAAATGAAGAATTTTTTAGATTTATTCCAAAACTGAATGAACTTCAATGATAATAAATAATGCATCTAGGAGGGGGGGAAAAAAAGAGATGCCTAGGGATTTTTTTCTTTCATCTGTATTCACTCTAATTTAGTCTGCCTGCACAAAATAGCTATAAGTAGGTACAGTCTTCTTGAAGCATGCAAATCAATGCATTGTAGTGCACTTTAAAAATGCAAAAGACTATATACTGCTTTGGAATGTAAAGTAGGTGTCTTTATAGGGAAACAGAATATGATAACAGAAAATTAAATATTCTAATCTCAGAGCATGCTCCACTCCTGGGATCATTTCTCCCTCCCATCCTAACTGAGAATTAGGACACCTATATAACTGGGGAGTGGTCAGTACTGTAATTAGACCAATATTCCCCATTGTGTGTGGAACAAAATTTGCTTCATCCATAGCTCACACAAATCACTCATCTTTAGAGAAAGCTGCCATCCAGCAATGTCTAGGTTGCTCCACAGTCAATCTGTAGTTCTGGGCTGTTTCAGCATGTTGTGGGCCTTTCTTTGCCAATTGGCTTTCACTCAGAGAAAAAACATGAAACAAAAAAGACAGCAGCAGAAGGAAACACTTTGTAAGAAAAACAATTGCCTGCAAGTTGTTGATAGCTGAGAACATGGATCTAGAACAAGGGTCAGCAATGCTTTTGGCCAGAGTACCAAAAATGCTCCAACCTGGACCCACACCTTGATTTGGCAGGCCAGGGGCAAACCAGGCCAGGGAGCCACAAGAGGCCCAATTTTCATTGCTGGTGGTAGCTGTACACACACCTCCAGGCAGATGTCAGGGGAAGGGCCAGGGTTGAGCTGCCCTGCCCCCTTCACCACCCTGTGTCCTGAGGTGTGTGTGTGAGGCTGCCAGCAGCAAGAGCTAGTGCTAGGGCTCTGGAGATCAGTACAGTTTTTTTTCCATCTTGCCTGCTACAGCTTCCCAGAGCCCAGGCCAGCTGTAACAAGCAGCCAGGAGACTGCAAACAGGTGCACTGGGCTCTGGAGCCCTAGCCAGACTCTTTGGCAGCAGCAGGCACATGGGTGCCTCCAGGCAGATGGCAGGGGAAGGGTCTGGGGCAGCCCAACTCTGGGCCCTTCTTCACTATCCACCCAGAGGCACACACGCAGCTGCCACTGCACAGAAGCCAGCCAAGAGCTCTGGAGCCCCAGTGCAGCTGTTTGCAGCCTCCTGGCTGCCTGCCACAGCAAATCCAAACAGCTGCAGCAGGCAGCAGACAGGCCACAAACAGTTACATCAAGCTCTGGAGCACCAGTTCCATGGTGGCAGCTGCATATGTTCTTTCTAGCATACAGCAAGGGAGGGGTTGTGCTGCCCAAGACCCCTCTCCCACAGTCCACCCACAGGCACGTGTGCTACCACTGGTGCTGCAGAGTCTGGTGCAGCTGTCTGCAGCCTCCAAACTACAGCTGACTCAGACTCTGGGCAGCTGCTGCCATAGAGCCCAAGCTGCTTGCAGTGTAAGACTTGGAGCCTCCCAGTCACCTGCAAAAACAATACACCATATTCACTCAATTCCAAGACAAAGGTTTTTTCCTCCAATTGGCATGGGTGGGGGGGAAAGCTTCTCACCTTATAATTGCATACAAAGAAATCTCAATAAATATACTATCTATCATTAAAAGCAGCATGTGCTCAGCAATAGAAACCAACCAGGAAGTTAATTAAATGCAGCCAACATTGAGCGTAACTATAGAACACATGGCCCACATTGGGCAAACATGCTGGTGGGAACCTTTTTTTAAAAATGTAGTTTCTTTTAGTTGTTTTGTAATTAACACAAAATTTGACAACTTCCCTGTCACCGGCTGGTCTTGTTCCACGCCTCCAGGTCCGAGTTGCAGTCCGCTTCCTTAGATTCACCCACCACGCCTGTATGAAAAAGGAAAGAGAAGCTGACTGTTGGAAACCAGAACAACAATGGTCTCCTCCCATGGATAGGTCCTCTTTACACGGCTCTGCCACCTTGTCCTCACCATCCTGCATAGTGAATTTAAGATCTTCCATGATACCCAGCCTCAGAATGGACAGTTTATGAGCAGGTCATGGCCACAGCCTGTACTTTATCGAGCTTTGCCCCCTCTCTCTCAGTTACTGTTCCCAGTAATCATTTGAATATAATTCTCCAAGTCATCACCACTTTTTGCCATAGCTGACCCTGGAAAAGTCCTTTATAGGCATATCCCAGGACAGATCCCACAGAGAGTCTTTACCATGAGTAAGAATTCAGCCCTAATGGTCATAGGTCCACAAGCCGGCTTTCCTTTCCCAGCTGGCCAGAACCCTGTCTTCAAAGTCCATTCAGCCCAATACTCCTTTCTGGCAGGCTTCAATCCTCAAGCCACACAGCCTAGCAGTCTTCACTCATCCCACTGCCAGGCCTACCTCTGTGCCTCCTCACAGATCTGCACCACTCCCAACTAGGAAACAGTGCTCTCAGTCCCCTCCCCAAGGACGGAGTGGCCGCCCTTGCTCGCTCACTTTGAAAAAACAGCTTCTGTAAGGTCCAGTCATCTTTGGCTACCTTCACCATATGACCCCCTGGTAGCTGGGAGATTGTCACACCCGGAACTTCAGGTCCTTCCAGGTTCACTTCTGGTTGCCCATCATGGCAGCTGGGCACAGCCTCAGACCCTTCCAAATCTGAGGCAGGTCTGGCTGATCCCAGAGGCCAAACTTGTCCCTTGGAGAAGGGACGGCTCCCTACAGCATCCCAATAAGTCTGAGCATGGGGGTGTGGAACCTTGGCGCGGGTCCCTGGCCCACGAGGTGGCAGGTCCAATTGCTGCCAGGATCCCACACGTAACAGGGGCTCGGCTCGGCACTCTGTTACTCTCCTTTACAATGCTATTCTTATTCCACCCTGTGGCGGAGCACAGGGGGTGCTTGCCATTTGTATAGGTTGCAGCAGGGCACTAGGCATGCCTGCTTTGCTCCCAAAGGAGGGAGAAGCTGCTGGGGCCAAGCCCCAGCAGAGACAATGAGCTCAGCTGAAGGTTGCTGGGGCAGCTAATGGGAGTCAGCTGACCGAAGGGGCAGGGCTTGGCTCCTATAAAGCCCAGAGCCAGAGTCAGGCTGGCAGTTCTCTGCCAGCAGCTGGAAAGGCAGGAGATCCTAGTGACAGTAATGTGAGTGCAGCTCACAAGAGCTCCAGAGGCTGGAGCAATGATGTGGGGTGGTAGCCGTGAGGCTTACTTTGTTAGGGCCAGGTGCCTTATGTTTGAGTTACAGCCAGAGGCTTGTGTTATGTTTCGTTAGTGTTAGACCAGTGGTTTGGGCGAGGCTGTAGGGGAAGAAGGAGGCCTCATAGGGACCCACAGGGTATGGGGCCCTGGCACTGGGGGAGGTGCGATTCAATGCCTGAGAGGATGCAGCATTACGGAGTGATGAGACCCCAGGCCCGAGAGGGGCAGCTATTGAGAGGTCCAAGAGGGGCAGTATTTGAGAGGCCCTAGAAGGGGCAGTATTTTTAAGGAGCCCATGAGTGGCAGTATCTTTGAGAAAACCAGATGTGGGGGGACACATTGGGAGAAGCCCTAGCAGGGGGCACTATTTGAGAAGCCCACAAGGGGGGTAACAGTTGAGAGGCCCACAAAGGGGCAGCACTGTGGAGCCCAGGACAGGCAGGTTAAACCAGCAAGAGGCTAGCCAGCACTAGACCCTGGCCTGAGGCTGGCTGCTGCAATAGACCCCAAGAGAGACGGGTTAGCAGCAGAGCGCCTCCTGGATGGGGGCAGGGGCTGCAGTGGTCCACAATCTCATAGAGGGATGGCAGCACAGTATGCCGGCCTTATTAGAGGGTAGCCGAGCGGTGGGCCTAAGAGGCCAGAGAGAGAGAAGGCCCAGGGAGCAGGCGAGTATATTGAGAGCCCTAGAGAGGGGGGCAAGCATATGTTTGACACACCAACGTCCAGTACATCTCAGCGAGGCTTGGGACGTGGTATCAGGGTGGTAGGAGCCACGTTTGGCCCTAAGGCCAGGGTGCCTGGAGAGCACCCAGCATACGGGGGGAACGTCCCGGTGGGTCCAGAAGATCGCAGGGACAAAGGTCCCGGTACACCGCGCCCAAGGCGGTATAAAGGTAGCCTCCCAATATATACCTCTTATCATCAAGGTTGTGGTGGGCAAGAATAGAGGGTGCCTTGGGCTGGACTTGGCACAGGCAGAGGGCCTTCAGGAGATCATGGCCCTCTTGAAGGATGCTGCCATGACACACCCCTTTCCACAATTAACACACTTACCTCTCATGAACCTCTCCCAACCCAGAAGGAAGCAACAACTTTTACTCTGCCCTTTTGTATTTTTGGAAGAAACACTGCCATTGTTCTTTCTTCCTTCTCTTCTCTGCCTTCTCCTTTCCCATCTCATCCACAAAGTATTTCAACTTGTATATGGCGAACTTCAAACAGTCTCTTCTGATAAAAGCCAGTCCCTTGATCACTGGGATTATGAAGTAGGTTTCTCACCTTCCATCTCACTACCATCTTGCAGAGTAGTATGGTTCTCAGTCTCTGTGTCTCCAGTTCTAATATACATGTGATTCAGATTCTTCAGCCCCATACCCCTCTCTTGGGCATATTCCTGATTTTACCACACCCCATTTATGCTGAATACCCTCACAGGAAGAATATTCCATATCATCATCCATATGATGATATCCATATGTTCTCCTTTTAATCTATTATCTTGTCACTTCTTTCCACACATTTGCTATCTGTCCTTCAATCAGCTCCCCAACTATTGTTACCATGTTAATCAACTTCTTATCATCTTTTAAGCACTCTAATCCCACTCGCTCTAGTTTATTTACCCTTAAGAAACTCTCCATCTTCACAAAGGAGGCTGGTGTCTGCCATGCCCACAGTTTTTTCCAATTTCTCCCATACGTGCCCCAAGACCTTATGATCTCATGAGGTCCCTTCCAGCCCCAAATGTCTATGATGTCTGTGAAATCTTTTTAGCATTCTTCCTGCCAGGTAACGGCAGAAACAGGCAGTCTTCCCCACCTGCTCCATTGCCTCTTTACAGAACATGCTTATAAAGTAAGTACACATAAAGTTTCCAAATCTGGCATTCCCCAGCCTCCTCGTTCTCTGGTTTCATATAGCTCCATTCTGGCTACCCTCTCTCTTTAACTTCCCCCAGGAAAAAAAAACAACAAAGCTACATTTCCACCTCTGTACCCTCCTTGTCTTCTGCTATGATGGTGGATATATCATTCCTGTGTAAAGGGTGATCAGCCAGAGTACCTTTTTCACCACAGCCACATTACCCTTGAAAGATAATGTTCTACCACTCCACAGTCCCAAAATCTGCCCCACTCTGACCTCTAGCTTCTCCCATACCTTTGATCCTTTCCCTAATGTACTTTTCACATTATTTAGTTTCACCCCAGCACTTCACCCTAGTCCTTCCTATGCTTCAATACCCTCTCAATTAATATGTTGTCCTTAGCCACTATGTTCACATCATCTATATATGATGTACATATAACTTCTCCTCCTGATAATTTCACATCATCTTATCTTCACAAATTCTCTGTGCCAATGGCTCCATCATGCACACAAAAAGATAGGAGGAAGTTGGTCATCCCTGTCTTCCCCCTGTTTGTATGGGGAATTCTTTGCTCAAGTAGCCATTCACCAATACTCAACTTCCCACTTTACTGGGTAACACTCTGACCCATCTGATTATCTTCAGAGGAAACCCCATCCTCTCCAATATTTCAGACATAAAATCACATTCAGCACCATCATAAGCTTTTTCCAGGTCTAAATTCATTATTACTGTACTTTTCTTCACTTGTATATCTGATATGACATCTTTCAATAATCATAAAGTCTGAGATATCCTCCTCTCAGAAACAGTACATGTTTCTTCTTGTATCACATCTGCTAAAAAGGATTTAGGATCCAGATACCTTGTTTGGGGTGGAGGGCCCACCCTCAGACTGACCACAGTCCATTTGATAATAGGCAAATTTATTGATATACAGTGATAACATAAACAAAAACCAATACAAACGATCAAACAATTCCATATATCTACCAAATTCTACGACTGTTATCAGAGTCAAAGTACATCTGGCCAGGATGCAGTTTCCACTCTGAGTCTCTTTCTCTTAGGTGTTAGATGTCAGCAGTTCGGGGAATGAGATGTCAAGGCCCCTACTTCCTACCCCCCACCCCACTTGAGACTGACTGCTAGCATGCCGTCTGTCCATGGCAGCCTCAGGGACCCTTCCTAGGGGATGGGACGGGGGCCTCTTTCAGGGAGGAGAAGGAGGAATGGGAGGGATGGGACAAAAGGAGGGACAGAAAAGAAGAGAAGGAGGGACAAGGTGGGACCCTTTGTTACTCCAAGTCTCTACTTTTGTATACTCCTTTCCTCTTGATGACTCTTCATCCATGGCCATCTCTGGTTGGTTGTCTCTCTATGGTCACACATCCACATAGCCTTCCAGGCCTTCTCCTAATTTGGTCTATTGCCCCAAAACTGGGACTCAGCCCCATCTGCTCTGAGGCTTTGTCGTTGGTGCCACTTATCTCACGTTATGGGCAGTATAGTACATACACCCTTGGATCCCAGACTTTGTGTCCTTGTTGACCTTGTTCTATTAGACAATAGGGTATATGCCCCCTCAATTCTCAGGCTGTGTCCAATTGTTGGCCTTGTTGTGTTAGACAACTTGTCTGCTTCCTAGGTTGGATGAAACTCTGACCATAAAACCCAAGCTCTTAGAAATAAATTAACCCCTGTTGTCCACCTTGAACCATTCTTATCCACATAAATATACCTATAAGCCAATTCCTCAAAAACAAAAACTTTAAATGCCATTTCTAAGCCAACAAGTCCCATGTTCTTTTGGCTAGTACTTTCACCATCAATTTGTAGTCTATCTTTAAAAGGGTTATTGGCCTCCAGTTACCTAGCATATCTTCTTTTTGCTTCTTGAATATCAAAATTACCACACTGTGACTGCGGTTAGTCCCTTGGCCGTAGGTAGCTCCTGCAGGTTGCCCCTTAACCCTTTGTCTCGCCCGCCACGACTTTGATGTTTCCAGAAATGTAA
>JAGPOW010000261.1:230954647-231020558 GCA_030014935.1 Caiman crocodilus
GCCCCGAGTCTAGTTCTTCCCCTTGGTGTGGGGGTCTGTAGCAGACCCCTACCACCAAATCCCTTTCTCCTTGCCCCCCATGTAACTTAACCCACAATCCTTCTGCTTTCTCTTCCTTCAATTCTGTCTTGATAAGAGTTGATATTTATTGCTCATTGACATAGAGCGCAACCCCTCCCCCTTTCTTCCCCATCCTGTCCTTTCTGTACAGCCTATAACCCTCAATATGGTGTTTTCTGCAAGCAGGAGTGCTAGTTCATCCTGCCTGTTCCCCATGCTCCTAGCATTAGTATATAGGCACTTGAGCCCTGTGACTGGTGCCCTTTTTGTCCCCCAATTCCGATTCCCAAAGGACCCCTTATTGCTTACCTGCTTTTTGCTTACCTGTGCTGTATTGCTGGCTGCCCCATGGATTGCAGGTTCCCGACATTCTCCTTCTTCAGGCTGGGCTGTCCTTGTGGGTGCCACATGGTCTGGTGGTCCACGGCTTCCCCTGCCCTCATCTTCCCCTTCCCCCGATGAGCCTAGTTTAAAGCCCGCTGGAGATCTGCCAACCTAGAAGAGAACCCACGCTTACCTTTGGGGGACAGGTGAAACCCATCCCAACTGAGCATGTCTCTCGTTGTGATATGCAGGTCGTTGTCCAGGAAGCCAAAGCCTGCCTTGAGACACCATTGCTGAAGCTGCCAATTGGTCTCTCTAATGCAGTTCTCATGCTGTCTTCCACGTCCGCTCACTGGAAGAGAGTATTTGGATTTGATTTGGACTGCTTGGATTTGATTTGGACTGATAAAGATTTGATTTGGACTGATAAATTGCAGACAGAACGTATTTGGGGGCCTAGGGAAGACTGATATCTCTGGAAGAGTACTTTATTGGGACCCACTTGACAGTACATTCTATAGGTCCCAATAGCTGGTGTACTTCTCGGCATTTGCTTCTGAGTGACTATGCATCTGGTATTCTGCCAAGTCTACAATGTTCTGGCTATTTCTTTTTGACAGCAATGATTATTCTCTATTTATTATACAAGAAAGAGGTACTTTGTTATACTAATAATTGATTTTAAAAGTATTTTATTTTTAAGTGAGATGAACAATAAAAAAATCACAGGATGTCTTTATTCATGATAAACATACAGAAAACACCTTGTTCCTCCTGCAAGAGAGGAATAATTTGATTGATCTATTAAAAACTTGATAGGATAAAGTATGACTGAAAAGATATAACTTGTCATTCCAAAACCTTTAAGAAATTGCTAGCTATATTATATAATAGGTGATAAACTTATGTGGGAGTCCACTATGATTTTCAGATGCTGGCTGGCGTTTTGGTGGCCAATCCTTTTATTCTACACCCACAAAACAGAAGTCGGTATCAATTTTTGCAGATGATAACTACTATCAAGAAAAAAAATGTGACTCCCGGAATGTTAAATTCTTATCTAAATAATGTTGCAACAAATACTAAATAATTACTTAATTTATAAATAGGGAATATCTGCAAGGATACCCAATAGCCAGATGTGTGTGATACTTGTTTCTAAATTATTTCTTATAGAAGGCAAGCTGTGAATATATGAGGTTTGACATGTTGTCATTCCATCAAACAGACAGTATGAAACTGAATTTATGTTTGTGGCACTTTCTGGTAGTTGAAAGGAAATGTTTGTGTAGTCAGCAGTACAAAGTGAAAACTATCAAAGTTACCATGAGCTGGTGTTTGTCTTGGGATGTCTAATCATTTTTTTCTCAAATAACATTAATAAACCGATACATAGAGCACCAAGGAGCTGTATAACTAGTAGGGTTTCTGCTGATTTTGAAGGATTCTACTGCCAAAAATACTGAAGCTATGGTTTCTTCAGTAACCACAGGGAACTCAGTACCATATTGTGTTTGGCCTTCTCAATCCCCTTTCTATGCTGCACAGATATTTAGTACCTTTTCTTCTAAAACAATATTGAACCCTATTCAAAGTCCATTGAAGTCACAAGAGAACTTACTTCCCTTTGATTTTAGTGCACATTAGATTAGGCTTAAAAAGAGTTATTTTCACACGGTTGCAAAAATAGGCTTTTGTTTTTTAAATGGTTGTATAAGCTGAATAGCTACTAACTCCAAGACTGAAAGTGGGGGTAGAAAGTAGAAGATTGAAAGAAAGGTAGGCTCTAGGATAGACCACGAGTGCGGGGGATGTGGACCAGGTATTGGGATTTGACTGTCATGAAGGTATGCAATTGGGTCTTAAAAGAGTATCTCTGGAGTTGTTAAGAAAAGCCAGTATTTAGGTTACATGGTTATATCTGTTAATGACCTATTATATTATCTATTATGATTATAACTTTTAATTATTTATTATATGATTATATATATTATTTTCATTTGGTGCACAGAATGAAAGGTGCATACAGTCCAGTACTTACATCCTTATCATTCAGTGAGTCCTGCTTTAGCAAGCTCTGCCTTATTTACTCCGTTGCAGTTAAAGACAGCAATGAGCACAGATTTATTTATTCCTTCAGAGTCTTTCTTAGGGTGCTTATGTTTCTGAGGACACTACAGCTGAACTAATCTGAAACTGTACAGTGTCCCCATGCCAGTCAGGAGTAAAAGTAACAACCTTCTGACTCTAAAAATTGCGCTTAAGAACATACAGCTTTAGTCCCAAAGGTGCTAAGCAAACCCAACTTCCATTGACATCTGTTGTAGCTGTTAGTGCTCAAGACTTGTGCTTATTTGAGCCACTATTGCTTTTCCCTTCATATGAGAAGAGAGCTGCTGCTAGAACCTGGCCTTGCTCTCTCCTCACTGCCAGAAAGGCAGTGTGTTCCTGTGGTTCCCAGTGAAACATAAAAGGCTTTCTCTATGGCAAGTTTCAATGACTGGCTGAAGATAATGATGTAGTAGTGAGTGCTTCTCAAGAAAAGACCACCAGATTTCAGCAAGTAGAAGGTGGAGGACAGCCTAAATATAAATATTGCTATTAGCTCCCTGATAACAATAACAACTGTACTTGAGATTTGGTTTTCAAGGAAGATCCTCCCCTGCCACCCATGTTTTATCCAACTGAAGAAAGACTGGAAAGACTCAGTGGGCGCATGGGCAACAGGTGCCTTCAGAGTTTGGGGGGGCACTAGCAGCCAGTCGCCTATCAGGGGGAAAAGGGGAGGGTTACGTGGCACTGGTCAGGTCACAGCTAGAGTACTACATCCAATTCTGGGCACTCCAATTCAAGAAGGATGTGGACAACCTTGAGAGGGGCCAAAGGAGGGCCACTCATAAGGAAGGCCTTATGAGGATAGGCTGAGGGACTTGGACCTTTTCCGCCTCCACAAGAGAGAACCAGGTCTAGCTCATCCTCCTGGTATGGAATCTATAGTAGACTCCCACTACCAAGTCCCTTTCCCCTCGACCCCTTTGTATCCTAACCCACAGTACCTCAGTATGGCCCTCCTCTGATCCCATCTTGATTAAAGAAGATGTATATTGCTCCTTAACATGGAAAACAACACCCTCACATTTTCCCCCACTCTATCATATCTATGCAACCTATAACCTTCAATGCCTACTGCCCAGTCGTGAATAAGGTCCCATCAGGTTTCAGTTAACCCAACCAGGTCAAAGTTATTGATTGCAAGCAGGAGTACAAGTTCCTCCTGCTTGCTCCCCATGCTCCTAGCATTAGTGTAGAGACATTTAATCCCCACAGTGAGTGCCCTTGGGTGCACTCAGAAGGGAGAAGTCAGGGAGACTCAGTACTCTTTTTGCTACTTTGTGCACAGAGACAGCCAGACTCAACATGATCCACAATTTTTCAGTAAAACTGGAAACTTGCATCAGCTATGAGAATGGTGAAGTCCTTTCTCTTTAAGCTATTTTTGAAAGCCTGAACAATTCCTGGGCATTTATACACATACATTTGTCTGCTCCAACATGCCAGAGATGTTGGAGCAGCATGTTGGAGCAGACCTGATTAACTGAATCTGCTCTGCACACAAGCTGATGCACCCGGTGCTGCATCCCATGCATTTGTATGAACAGCAAAATGCACGTCAGCACTGAGAAAATGGTGGCAGTGCACTTTTGAATGAAAACACCTTTGCAACTATATGTGCAAATATCTCTTGTGTCTTTAAAACACCTCCCTACTCCAAACTATATTATCTTAAAATCCCATGGATTATATTTTCCTAAGATGTTTGCTGTTTCATGGTTACTTACTCTACAGGTTAATCTGATTGGCAATCAAAATTTCTTGAAACAGTGATTTTTTGGAGAATCTTGGACACTAGAATAAGTGTATCAGATCCTGTCCACATTTTCCTGTCAACTAAGTTGCTTTAGGAGGAGCCTTTGGGAGCTAGAATTGTGACTGTCCTGTCTATCAGGCCCCTTAGCACTTACCTGGGCTGATCCAGTGCATGGCTTGTGGTTCTCATTGTCCACTGCATCCCCACCCCCAATGAACCTAGTTTAAAGCCCTTCAGAGGAGATCAGCCAATCTGTAAAAGAACAGACTTTTACCTTTAGAAGAAAGATGAAGACTACCTCACCCCAGGATACTTCGCTTATGGAAGTACAGATTGTGGTTGTAGAAGCCAAAGCCTACACAATGGCAGCAACTCCGGACCCGCAGGTTGACTTCTCCGATGCAGGTGTCTTGGTGTTGATAGCAATCGCTGACAGGGAGGATCGATGAGACGACTACCTGCGCCCCCAATTTCCTAAGCCTGGCCATCAAAGCCTTGTAGTCACTCATGATGTGATCCAGACTACTCCTGGCCTCATCTTTTGTGCCCAGATGGATGAGGACCATAGGATAGTAATCGGAGGGCCAGATGAGGCTGGGAATCCTCACAATGACATCTTGGATCCTAGAACTGGGCAGGCAGCAAACCTCCAACACCATGGGATTCGGTCAACAACCTCTCAGGAGGGAGTTGACAACCACAATGACCCAGCATCTCTTCTTCCAGCTGCCCAGTTGTTGCTTAGCCTGAATGGTTCCCCTGCAACTTCCTCTCCTGCATCATCCTTCAGTGCTGTCAGGACTTTGTATCTGTTCCCAGTTGTATTGGAGAAGCAGTCACAGCCGCATGCTGTCTGGCTCTGGAGGTGACCATCTTCCATTCGGCTGCCTTGGGACCCTCTTGTGGTGTCTCTACTGGGTGTCTGGTCCTGCAGAGAATGAAAGTCCCCATGAATTTCATCCTCTGCAGCCCTGACTCCCTGCAGCCTGTTCACCTCAGCCTGGAGTTTCCTCACCTTCCCCTCCAGAGCCTCAATTCAAACACATACGAGACAGGCAAGGGGACTCCCAGCCCCCACACTGACCCCAAGCTCCAGAAGTCCCTCTAGGCAACTCCTGCAAACTAGGGGGCAAGGCACTTCCAACCCAGCCAAGGGCCCTGTCTGGGTGGAAGCCTCACAGGAGCTCCTGGAGAGCAGAGGCAGCAGTAGGACAGGATCCCTGGCTGCACTCCATGTCACCACCCCTGTAGTAACCCCTCTCCTCATTCACTCACCTGAGGTCTATGTCTGAAGCTGCTGACTCTTGGAGTTCAGGGCCCTCCTCTGCATCCTCCTGCATGAACTCCCATACAAACTCTGGCACGCCCCTGAAGAGCATGCTTGTTTGCCCAGCTCATTTACGCAGCTCCTGCCCAGCTTGGCTATATGGGGATGGGAAGGTGAAAAAACCCTTCCCAATCCCCTACAGCTATCCCAGTTCCTCTCCCCTGTCCCTCAGTCTCCCAGACTTACCTGATTATCACTCCTCGTCTGTCAATCAGGCTGCTCTGCTCTGCTGTGGTCAGGGAGAGGTGAGAGTAGACATGCACTAGAACACACATGTGACTGCTTTGACATCCAGGCCCAACTGGCATGGTTTGAAATTCCCATGCCAATTAACAAGCTGCTCAGGCCGTTCTGCACAGGCATGGCTTGCCCCCGTGCCCGCGCGGAAGAGTCTGTTGGTAACCCTTCCTCCTGAGGAGACCCTGCTCTGGAGCTCCCCCTTACCAGGGATCTCCCAGTAAGTAACCCCTCCTCTTCCCCGGGGGTCAGTGCCCCCCAGTTACCCCTTACCCACTCCCGTTCAAACTTCGGCACACCCCTGAAGAGCGTGCCTGTTTGCCCAGCTCAGGAGCACAGCTCCCACTTGGCTCAGCTATATGGGGACAGGAGGGTGGGAAAAAAAAACCTTTCCCGATTTCCCCCCCAGCATATTGCCTATGAGTGGGCACATCTACATGTGCCCTTGACTGTACAGTACCTGCTAGTACTGTGTAATCCCCATGGCACATGGTTATTTTTTTATGCTACATCTCTCTAGCGACAAGCTATGGCAACATGGCTCATTGCTACAGTGACACAGCTTTGGCATCATGGTTTGTACCTACTGACAATACATCACCGTAGCGATGAGCTACATCACTGTAGCTCATTCCCATGGCAACAAGGAGTCTCATGTAGATGCACCCAGTATAGATCAGATTAATGTAGCTGTTCAGTTGAGCAGTAGGGATTGCTCCTGAGGTATGTAAGGTATTTCCTTTCCCCACTTCTTCATAGAATCCCTCACGGCTGAACACGCTGCGGGGAATTCACACTTTGATGTCACCCTTCTGATGCTTGTCTGTGCACTTGCTTTTTTAAAATCCTAATCCTTCTTTAAAAGGTAATATTATTATTTTCATAAGTGCAATTTCTTTTCTTCTGTCTCTACTTAATACTGAACATTCAAATGTTTAGATATTCTGAACATGGGGCAGGAAAGAAATAACATTTTTTTTCTTTTTTAAAATAAAAAAACCTTTAACTCCCCCCTTTTTTATTAAATATTTTTTAATGAAAATGGTTTCCCATGAGCACTTTTTTTTTTTTTTTACACAATGGTTGTTAAATTTCCATGTGATTTTACTGTTCCACTAATTGTCTTTATAACTTTTGCTGTATGGAGGTTTTAGGCCCTTTTGAGCAGTTTTTTTTCCCTTTCTGTTCCTTCAGTTACAGGCTGCTAGGGAAGAGGGGAGGCTTTCCATCCACCCTTATAAAGGTCGAGTGTGTCACTCCTGCTACATGCTCAATTTCCTCTAGTTTCCCCATAGCAATACTCTTAAGATTGCTTGTGAACAAAGGGCCTAATTCTGGTCCATTTGCACTACATTTACACCATATAATTCTGTTGCTTCAGTGATTTATAACTTATTTTTACCAACAGGAGTTCAATCAGAATCAAACCCAGGTCCCATGAGAGTTCTGCTCTTCCTTTTGCCTCTGGCCAACTGCTAATTAGAACTCCAACAATTGCTTGTTTGGTTTATTTTTATATGGACATGAATTTGGGGTGTCTCAAACCATGATTTAGTTTTATCTGCAAAGAAATGTGGTAAAGAACATAAATTGCTTTAGAGGTTCTGCAAGGAATTTAATAAAACAAATGTGAACAACCCCCCTAATCCAGCCCCTCTCTTGTCCTCACCCTTCAAAAAACCACGTAAGCACCATTTTCCAAACCTCCATAAAAATCCATGTGAAGACACAATATTTCATGGTATGAAGTTTCTGTCCTTTAAGTCATTTTTTCCCTAAATCTCTTTAGTACATTAGTGTAAATGAGTTGTAGCTGCCACAAGTAACAGTGCTGTTTTAAGTAAATGTTTGTTTTTGTTAGTGAATAAGCACTGATTGCAGATTGTTGTGTTCTCTCCCTCTTTCATTTGCAAACATGCATGCACTCACACCCCCACCCCCCATTAAAATATTATTGTGCTCTCAGATTTGCAGAGTAGTGGCAATGTATGCAAAAGAAAAATAATTCCTGTTTCTTACTTATAGTAAAAAACAACAAAAGGAACTGTGCAGCACTTGAATTGTAATTAATCTGGAATTGTAATGAATCTGTATTTAAAATAAAGCAATATCATCTGTACATTTCCTTAAATGTATTCTAATATCTCTCCTTTAAAGGAAGACTTCCCTAGATGTTATGTAACAGCTTGCACAGCTAGGCAGTTACCTCCGTGACTGCAACTGAAATTCAGTCAGACTTAATTCAGTCAGAAATATCATCCAGAATGAGTTAAGGGTTCCTGGATCTTGAGCATGAGAGCAGGGTTTTGTTTTGGATTTTTTGTTTTTGGTTTGTTGGGATTTTTTTTGGGTAGGGGGAGTTAGGGTTTTTTGCAAGGCCATCCTGAATGAAGGGGAAAACAAACCACTAAAAGGAATGAAATAAGGCTGACTTTGTCTTCCTAACCTGGCATACATGCCTAGTGATCAGTGACTGGCATTTGCAGAAACCTGCTATGAGGAACTCTAAACTCTGCAAATGAGTATCACTATGGAAACTAATCAAATGAACAAGAGTATAAAAGAAAAGACCCAGGGAAAATGTCTAAGAGGGATGGATATTGCTGTAAACAAATTCTTCAGTTTAAAGTGCCTGGTGAAAAGGTTAAACAAGCTGGCCAGGTGTCTTAGGGTTCTGGAGCAAGTTCATAACTCTCTCATGGGTCACTGGAATCTGTAAGTATTGTATATCTTACTTGGGGAAAGCACAGACCACCTCATTCTTATGCACCCAGAGCAGTTGGCTCAGAGAACAACACTGCTTGTAACCTCCAAGACGATGGTTTCTTGGCAGAGATCCGTGTCTCTGACAACCCGGGGGGAAATGGCAACTCAAACACAAATTAGAATTAAAGTTTTAAAGGAGTGTGTTGAACAATAAGCCAAATAACTACTTTATTTTAACTAAACACCAACATTGAAATATTTTTGCATTATAGAAAGTCTTTGCAGCAATTACCATAGGCAAATATCTGTTTCATTATGCTTTATTTACTTGCATATAACCTGCTCCTTACTCCAAAATCAGCTGGTAGAAATTGGGGTGCACAATATATTCAAGGAATAGAAATCCCTGTGGGGTGAACCTGCATGCCAGATCAGCACAGCACATGGAGTCAGACTATGGCCAGAACTAGCACGTGGGGTCAGACCCAATGCATGGCCTGGGTTGGACCCACATGGTTGGACCCACATGGTCCAACTCAAATGTTGGGTAAGACTCAGCATGTGGCACCAGACGCAGCATGCAGGGATGGTGTGCAGGGCTGGCAGAAATTTTGGCTCCCTAGTTACTGTTACTCAGTTATTACAAAGAACATTTTTGTTTTCATCCTGCCTTTCAAAAACAAGGTGCATATCATATATGTGGTTTGCTGTATGTGAGAAAATATGGTATTTTCTGTGCAATTAGCATAATGTATTTTTGCATAGATACCATACTATTACTTACTTGCAAAATACCATGCAAGAAATGTTATTGATGAGCAAATGCCAAAGTTCATGGCAACTATTGACCCAGAACACAAATCCTGGTATATAAATATATACATGCTGCATCATGTCTCATTACAGCATTGTAATGTCATAAATAGGTAGACTGTTGGAAAAAAAAAGAATGAAAGCAGACATGGACTTTGTATGGAAGACAGTAAATATCTTCCCTCTGCAGTACCCTGCTCTTGGTGGTGATCTGTGCATGTGGACACTTCCCGCTCTGAGGCCTATTAAATTTAACATGGCCTTTCACAGCAGTGGGTGGAGAGCCTAAGCAAGGCACTTTGCAGTGCAGCTCAGGATATGATGTAGGGTGTGCAAGCTATACACTTTTTTTGTATCAAAGCCTCCTTTTCTCTCCTGATATTTGCAATGGTACAGAGGAAGATGTGTAGCATACATTGCCCTATGCTGGCTTTATGCCAACCCCTACTCATCTTTTAAATGGGTTGGTCCTCTCTGTCCTGATTAAATTGGAATTATGCCAAATTATGCTGACAGTGGGTGCATGTCTACACATGCATACCTGTACTGTGCAGTAAATATGGCGACTTAAGCTGACTTAAGCGTAAATTTGATACTTGCATAATGCAGATATCAAATGTATGCCTGATTAGTTACTGTGCAGTAACACACGTATAGATGCATTACTGCACAGTAACCCAGGGGGACTCCTTGCTGGGTCTCCTAGCCACTAGAAGGCCAGCCAGAGCTCAGCCTCAGGACTCCTGGATGGCCCCCTCTCCTGCTACTGGCATGGGCTGCTCTCTGACAGCCCCTAGCTGGAGGGTACAAAACCCAGGAGCTATTTTGTGCCTTGGAGCACACACTACAGGGAGCCAGCAGGAGCTGCTCTTTGTCCATGAGCCCAGCAGGCCCCCTACACAGCCCACAGACTGGGTGTGACTGGGCTGTCCCCCTCCCAAGCTGCTTTCTGGCCACACGTGAGTGTAGCAAAGGGCTGCAGCTGGTTGTGTCCCTTGCTCAGGCCTGCTGGCGTTGACACTGCCAGGCCTGCTCATGGTGCCAGGCCACCTCTGCCTGGCATGCCATGTCTTCCCAGGCATCCCAGAACACCTTCCCCTGGGCCTTGCACACATTGTACAGGAACACGCTGCAATGATGACTTGGGTGAGGTTCCTTTTGGCTACCTAGAGGCAGGTCATGAGGGAGCACCAGTGCCCTTTCACCCAGCCAAAGGTGCATTTGATCAGGGCATGGGTGTGGCCAAGGCACCTGTTAAAGTGGCCTGGTGGAGGTCCAGCTGCCCAGTGTAGGGCCACATAAGCCAGGGCAGGAGTAAGTGGGGTCTCCAATGAGTCCTCAACCCTCAGCATAAAGTGGCTGCTCTCCACCAGGGCACCCAGTCCAGAGTTTCTGAACACACGGGCATCATGCACACTGCCTGCCCAGCCAGTGCTTACACGCATAAATGTGTCCTGATGGTTCACCACCGCCTGCAGGACAACAGAGTGGAACCTGCACCTGCAGTCGTAAGGCCTGTCTGCACCAGGCACACAGGTGAAGGGGATATGAGTCCCATCCAGGGCCCTAATACACTGCAGGAAGCTCAATGCCTGGAATCCTGCAGCCACCAGCTGAGAGTCACTGACATGAAGGATCTTGTCCACCAGCACATCCTGGAGGGTGTCACACACCTCCAGGATGGCCTCCCCAGCAGTGGCCTTGCACACCCAAAACAAGTGCTACATGTACTGCAGACTGGCAGCTGTGACCAGCTTCACCACGGTCAGGGTCAGCTGGGTGTCAGTGGGGATGGCCAGGCACATGGTCTTGTCCTGCTGCTCCAGATGAGGACCTGCTGCATCAGCTCTGGCCCCAAATGTTACCCATGTCATCCAGAATGTGTCCAGCCACTGGTCATCATCCCACTCATGCAGCATGACATGCTGCTACCAGTCCTGGATTAAGAAGACAAAGTCAGTCTTATTTCATTCCTTTTAGTGGTAGGGCTCCTGAGACAGCAGGGTAATAGGCCAGCAGGGGTGACCTGAAAGCTATGGTTGGTGCGACTGGTAACACCAGCTGCCTGGCAGCAGAAATGGTGGATAGCCATATACCTCTCATCTAGTGGGTGTTCAGAGTGGGTGGAGAAGTTGGATAGTGCCAGGTGGCCATAAACCAGGCTTTGGAACTGGAGGTGGATGAGGACAACAGCCACAGCAGCTCTGAGGAGTGGGGGAGCCTGTCCCTGGGCCCCAGGGATGGGATCAGGGTCAACCATAGCTGGGAGGTGCAGCTGAGGCAGGAGCAGAGCTGGCACATGCAGGCGGTGCCTCTGCCACACTGCTCCTCTGACACAGGAAGTGTCTGCTCAGAGATCATAGTGCAGAGGATAAGCTTTTAAGATGGCCGCCAAGTGCTGGCAGCTGCCTCTCACCTCAGAATGGCTGCCAAGGGCTGGCAGGCATGTGGCTGGAGGCTAGAGCTCCCAGTGGCCACAGGGGCACATGGCAGGCTGCCTACTGTGCAGTAAATTTAAGCTGGCGTAATTGCAAGTATAGGCATGCCCAGCGTTATGCAAAGTGGACACACTAAAGTGGAGGATCTGGCTGTGTAGGTACTGTATAGCATGTGCTTCCAAATGAATAAATATATATATATATATATATATATTTTTTAGCAGAGGCTAATCTACCAAGGTGTGCACCCTGGGAGGCAAGGGTGGCAGCAAACCTAAGGCTGGCATCCTTGTCACCAACCCATTATGCTATTCTTTTTTAGTAACTTGAAAAGAGTGAGCAAGTTCAGATCTTCCTGATTTCAGCAAGTCCACACTTTCTCTTTACTAAAGGAGATACTGAAAGCATCATCCTGCTAACATGATCTCCTTGATATTGAATATGACTGAATTGAAGCGTCTATTGAACACATTTCTTTAACCTGAATCTGTTCTTCATAAAGATGTTCTTGGTGGTGGTGAAGAAAATATTTGCATATGCAGCAATGTGCATATTTAAAGAGTGAGAATTTTAAAATGGTACTTAATGTTGTTGGGAGGTAAAATAATTTACCTGATGCATGGTAGAGAGAGCACTTCAGGATCAGGGTTCCATAAGAGTTTTCTTCCAGAAATTGCACATAAACCAGTATAAGCGCTTGGAAACCAGTTCAAATCTATAGCACAAACAGACATTCAGTGTACATAAACCACTTTCAAAATGACTAAACCTGGATGGATGTAGTATCAGACTTAACTGATTTAGGTTAAATTGGTTTATTGACCATCTGTCCTAGATCCCCAATAGAGTCAAGTTAATTCACAGTCTCCCAGGATCCCAGGATGCTTTGCACCTCCCTGCAAACCCCCTCCCCCCCTCACAGGGTGGGTAGGCCAGCCCTGGCCCAAGCTGTCTGCTCTGGCACCCCAACCCCTCCAGCTTCTGGCCTGGACCACCGCAGGCATGCGCCTTCCATTTCTGAAATCAAAAGTGAACGTCCATTCACTTGCTTGCCAGTTCAATCTATGCAGCTTAGACTAACCTGCAAAGCCTGAATCAGTTCAGACTTGGGCTTTTTGACTCACTACTTAACAATTGTGATTTTTTTTTAAGGTCTCACATTCACCTAGTTTCCCTGGAGCAGGAAAGAAAAGTAACAATTAATTTAGTCAGGACTGTCAAACTCACCTATGCTCTGGATTGAATTCAGACCAGGTGCCTCCTCAGTGGCTAGATCCAGACTGCAAGAAACCTCATGGGCCAGATCTGGACTCAGCAGCAGGAGCAGGGTGAGTAACAGTAACTTCTGCTCACTGCCCTCCCATCACCCATCCTCTGCCTGCCACTGACACACATGCCTGGCTTCATAGCTGTGAATTTGGTGGTAGACTACTCAACCTGCCTCTGAATTCCCAGCCCCTTTGTGAGTCCTGTGGGCTCTGCAGTCTGGATACAGCCTAAGGGACATAATTTTGACACCCCTGATATAGATAATTAAAATGAAGAGTAAATCAAACAAACAATGTTGCTAGAGTGTCATGTATAGTATGCATGTTACAGGCTAGAAGGAGCATTTGATACCTTTAAAAATGCTGTTTATTCTAACTTTAAGAAATGTATCTCTGTGTATAGACTCAAAGTATTTATCTGTAAAAATATTTATCCTGAAAGCAGACCCCTGAAATTCTGCTGAATGGTGGCACCATCTGGTGGATATGACAAGTACTCCTTGGTAAAGGAAATAAACCTTCACTTTCTTAACATGTCAGGTTATGGGAACAATAAATTGAAGCTGCTTTATTAGAGTTTCTATACTGGGTGCTAGTAAAGCAGACTAAAGATTGGGGAGGAAAGGGAAAAATGGTTATTCTAGAGTAGATTGCCATTGTTCACCTACCGTATTTTTTTCCAACAAAAGTATGCAACTACATGGAGCAGGAAAGATTAATAAATACATTTTAAAAAAAGAAGTGAGAGCGTAATTCCTGATTGCAGTGGGAACTGCACTGCAGTTGCTCCATATTTTTTTTTATTCAGTTCTTAAAGACTTGCTGGTGAATATATATACAAAATTGCATCTGTTGCTGTTCAATCATACCTTATGCCCCATCATGCCCTTAAATTTGACCATGTGCATAATAAACAAGAAAAATCTCATACATCATGAACTAATTGCCTTTTTATTAAGAACGAGAGCTCTAATATGGCTGATAGAGCCATTAAAGACAGGAAATAAAAGCTGATATGCAAATAGCCAGGCAATATTTAATTGAATAGATATCAAATGTTTTTGTTGTATGTAATGTAATGCAAATAACCAATATGTGATAAGCTATAAATAGATTCTTCTATTTATTGAACTATATGTTTAACTACATACTTACTATATAACTAAATATTAAGTTTATTAGCTATGCTTGCTATAAATAAATAATATATAAGTTTTAATTTGAAAAAGCTTCTAGTTTCAAAAACAGCATTCACTACAAAAATGACTATGCTATGAATCAGTACCATCAGAATCACAATTAACTCTCCATTATTCATGGAAAGTTGCATCTGAAACCTAATGTTGAACAAAATATTTGGTAATCCTAATAAAATATAACCTGCACTATTTTAAATTTTTGGAAAAATGCTGTTTGTATCACTAAAAGCTCTACTTTTTAATAAAGTTTATAGTCCTTTCTGCACAAATAGCATTCCAAATCTTTGAGAGAACTCTGCCACATGTTTATGTTTAGAAAACATTATGCAACCAGAAAAAGTGTGTAATAACTGTCCCTTTCATATAGCACTTCAGAACTCTGTCTTACCAATCTTAGCTTGAACCATATAAATCTTAATATCATATCATATAGTTTTTTTAACACTAACAAGTAAAAAAATCACTGCCTATAGTGTTTCTCATTGATTTAATGTTCTACAGAACTGTTGACAGGTTTCTGAAAGTTATCCATAAACTTCCCTAATCATGGGTTTTGATCTATTGTTGAGTCTTCTGTCCTTATTCATTTAAGAACAACTTCTGCTTTCTAGTAATATGAGCAATTCATAGATTCAGATTGTAGAGTTGGAAGGGACCCTGAAGGATCATCATATCTGACCCCCTGCCCCAGGCAGGAAAGAGGACTGAGGTCAGATGACCCCAGCCAGGTACCTATCTAGGCTCTTCTTGAAGATTAGGTGATAGCACCACCTCTCTTGGCAGCCCATTCCAGATTCTGGCCACACTTACTGTTAAAAATTTCTTCCTAATGTCTAACCTGAATCTACTCTCCACTAGTTTGTGCCCGTGGTTCCTAGTTACTCCTAGGGGTGCCCTGGTAAATAGCACATCTCCAATTCTCTGTTGTCCTCCCTTGGTAAACTTATAGGCTGCTACAAGTCTCCCCTCAGACACCTCTTGTGAAGGCTGAAGAGATCCAGATCCCTCAGCCGACCCTCATTGGGTCTAGCACAGAGTCCACTAATCATATAAGTGGCCCTCCTCTGGACCCTCTTCAGATTCTCCACATCCCTCTTGAAGTGCTGCGCCCAAAACTGGACACAGTACTCCAACTGCAGCCTGACCAATACGGCATAGAGGGGGAGCATCACCTCCCTCAATCTGTTGGTCTGCTAATGCACAATAAGGTGCAATTGGCTTTGCTAATGGCTTTGTTACACTGCCGGCTCACGTTCATCTTGGAGTCAACTATCCAAGATCCTTTCAGCCGCTGAGCTCATCCCCCAACCTATACGTGTGCTGGGGATTCCTCCTCTCTAGGTGGAGTACCTTGCATTTGTCTTTGTTGAATTGCATCCTGTTTCATTCTGCCCATTGATCCAACCTGTCCAGATTGGCCTGTATCTGCTCCCTGACCTCCAGTGTGTTAAATTTGCCCCATAACTTGGTGTCATCTGTGAACTTGGACAGGGTGCTTTCCATACCCTCATCCAAATTGCTGATGAAGATATTAAATAACACTGGTCCAAGGACCAAACCGTGCAGGACACCACCGCCCACCTCCTTCCAGCCTGAAAACAACGCATCCACCACCACTCTCTCGGTGCAATCTCTAAGCCAGTTGGCTACCCAACTGACTATGTAAGCATCCACTCCACAGCCTGCTAGTTTCCTTAGGAGAACAGGATGCAAAACTGTATTGAAGACCTTCTTAAGGTCCAGGTAGATGACATCTGCCTCAGCTCCTGTGTCAAGGCAGCATGTGACCTGGTCGTAAAAGGCTGTAAGGTTTGTCAGGCAGGATCTACCTGTGATTAACCCAAGCTGATTTCCTTTCAGCATCATTTCCCCAGCTGGGACCTGGCTGGAGCACCATGAGTGCTCAAACAGCCATGCCGGCAGCTCAGGAATGACACTAGCCAAACATTCCAAACATTCAAAAATCCCTGATTAAGTTAAAAAAAAGTAGCTCATGAAATCCAGCCCACCAAGGGTTTTTATCTGGCCTGTCACGGGTCCCTCAGCCTCACCCAGCCCAGGCAGAGGGGAGGTTGCCCAGCCCCCAGCACAAGCAGCTGGTTCTGCCACCCCCTGGCAAATGGTGGGATGGGGGCAGCACAGTGGCTGGACTGGGCTTCCTGGCAGCTTGTGTGGTAGTGGCTTGCTCTCACTGCCACTGCCAGTCTGGTCCACACCCACAGCTGGGGGTGCCAGCTCTGGGGGAGATGAGGGGGGTCTTTAGGGAGGTTCAGGGGGCAAGTCGGGTCCATGGAGGGGCATCAGGGAATCAAGAGGCAAGTAGAGTTCATGGGGGAAGGTGGCATCCACAAGGGCAATCAGGGGGCAAGCAGAGGCTATGGGATGAATCATGAGAATTGGGGGGGCAGGGAGGGCCCACAGAGGTGGATCAGGGGGCAGACAGCATCCATGCAGGGGAATCAGAGCAGTAGGCAGGGTCCATGGAAGGGACTGGGGGCATCAGGGGTGCAGGTGGGGTCCACAGGAGAAGGGGATCAGGGAGAGGTCCAGGAGGGTTTGGCAGGATCAGGGGGGGCTCATGGGACATGAGGGGGGAGAATGTGGGGTCTCTTCCCCACTCCCCAGGACCAGAGCTACTTTAACCCCTCACTACCCCAAGATGAACAACCCCCTCCTACAAACCAACCACACCCCATTTTACCCACCCCTCCCCCACCACAATTTACTTTCTCAGCTCCTGGCACTGGCAAATGGTGGTAAAACTGGCACCGGGAGTGGCTTGCAGGATGAAGGGTTTGGCAGACTGAAGGGAGAGACTGGGGGGCTAAAAATATCCCAGTGCAGAGAGCAAAAAAAAAAGAAAAAGTGCAACCCCACAGCTGAGGCCAGAAGCTGGGCTTTCCCAGTCCTGCGGCTGTGTTGGGAGCTGTACGGAAGTTTGGAACAGTTAGATTGATCTAAAAATAGCCAGATCCATCTAAGTTAGATTACCCTGGAGGTAAAATTAACTTAGATCAGGTTAGGCATTTTTAGACCAATCTAACTGTCCTGAACTTCTGTACAGTTCACACTTACTAGTGTAAGGTCCACACCTGGATGAACTACATTTGATCAGGTGGCCATTTTTAACCTGATCTAACTTCCCCCTAACCTCTCTGAATGTCTGTATATATCCATAGAAAGGAAGGAGTGGTAGTATTTTTTTTTATGTCAGACTGCCTCGGAGGTAGAGTTAACTTAGATCAGGTTGGCCATTTTTAGACCAGTCTAGCTGTCCTGAACTTCTGTACAGGTCACACTTAGCTCTTCTCAGTGTGAGGTCCACACCTGGGTGAACACAGATCAGGTGGCCATTTTAACCTGATCTAACTTCCCCCCTAACCCAGGGGCAGGCAATTATTTCAGGTGGAGGGCTGCTTACCCAGTTTTGGCAGGCTGTCAAGGGCCGCATGGGTAGCTCCACCCCTTGACAGGTGCCCTACCCCTGGTCATCTTAGGACCCATTTCCCAATGTCTTGGGACCAATGTCCCAGGACCAGCACCAGTGGGGCCCAAAGCAGGGCAAAGGCTAGCAGGGGTCTATGGAGCTGGGCTGGGCTGCACCAGCAGGGAGAGGGGAGAACTGGCCCGACTCCATAGAGCCCCTGCCAGCTGGGACCCCATGCTGCTGCCACCCTGCTCTGGGCCCTGCCGGCATTGGCCCTGGGATGCTGGTGCAGGCCCCACGCTCCCACTGGCCCCCACGCCCACTCACACCCAGTGCCCCCCAGTCCTGTGGTACAGGTGGAGGGCAGCACACAGCCCCAACTCCCTGCTCACCAGCAGGGAAGAAGCTGGTGCTGAGAGTAGGGAAAAGTGGCCCCTCACCCACCTCATGGCTGGCGCTCTCTGCTGCAAGTGCTTGTAGCCTACTCAGTGCTGTCCAGAGCAGGCACAGGCAGCCCCATGTGGGCTGCAAGAGGCTGCAGTGCAGGATGCCGACCACAGGGTGAGCAAGGGGCCACTTTCCACCAGCCCACACTCAGCTTTTCCCTGGGCCACTTTTCCCTGGGCTCCTTCCCTGCCCTCTGTCCCCTTCTCCCCCCTTACCTGAGGTTCTGGCACTGCCAGGACAGCCACGTGCTCCCAGGCCAGAAGCCCCTCCTGGGGCTTCCAGCTGGGGAGGCGGGGCCAAGTGGGCCCTGCTGTTGTGGGAACCTGCTGAGCTTCCCCTGGGTTCTATTGCCCTTGGTTCCTGTCATTTTTTTTTTTTTTTTACAGGAAGCAAGGGCAGATAAATATTAATTTTCTAAATTTTTTAGGGGCCCCACAGGCTGGATAGAATGGCCTCATGGGCCGAATCCAGCCCACGGACTGTATTTTGCCCACCCCTGCCCTAACCTGTCTGAATGTCTGTATGCATTCAAAGAAAGGAAGGAGCAATAGTGTTTTATTTATGTTGTCTATAGACTTAAGCAGGCCTGCATAATCCTTAGCATTCTCCAGTATTGACTGATAATTTGTTCTTAAGTATTTCAGAGGAGACTAAAACCACAGACTGAGACAGGTTCGAGATGCTGCTGTGTGTCTTCTTGCCAATGACACTCAGCATCCCAATGCCATCCTCAGGGAACCCCTGAGATGTAGAACATCTTTCTGATGCGAGTTCCCTATGGCTCCCCTCTCTTTCCACATTGTCATTTACCACAGCTCCTTCCTTCTGTTCCCCCTTCCTCACACTTTCCCTCTTCTCTGTTCTCTATTTAAAATTTCAGAATCAGTAACTGTGGGTTAATGTAATGCCACTCAAACTGCTGGTCCACCTAGTCCAGCAGCCTGCCTAGACAATGGCCTGCTTCAGTAAAAGAGCTGGAGCTTGGGAAAAAAGGTTAGTGTTACAATAGCTGTCTGTTAAGTAAGTTTCCTCCTGACTCTCAACAATATCAATTAATTTTTGGCTTGTGCACTGAAGGATAATGGTTTATATTCCTTATTTTAAAAGTTATCTATTCTAGTGTAACTGGATGTATACTTACCTTTTTTTCAATTTACTAAGCTCTTGGCCTCAGTGATTTCTTATGAGTTCCCCCAGACTAATAATATTTTTTTCCAAATAAAATGAAGTTTACTTTAATTGGTTTTAAGTTGGTTTCTTTCCAGACTGGTTGGATGCTTATCTTGCTCATGTGTTAAAAAAATAAGGTGGATAGGTTTGAATTTTTTTATTTCACTATCACTTTTTTTCTTCCTAATGTTCCCCTTATCCACATCCTCTCTCAGTTAAGTAGTCTCAGTTTGTATATGGAAGTTTTCCCTTCTTCCTCTGTTCATTTGCTATCTGTCAAAGGAATCCATAAATCAATGAATTTATATCTGATATATTTTTTAGAGATAGGTTAACCAAAACTGAATATTAAATTCCAGATGAGAAGATGCCAAAGATTCGTTAATGGCATCATTGCATTTTCAGTACTATTAATTCCACCTCTCAACCATCTACATTTGTGTATGTTTGGGGTGGCAGGCAAGAGAGAAGTTTTCATTAAGCTGTCCACAACGACAGCCTTTTCTGTTTACAGTTAGTTTGGAACCCAGCAATAAGCATGCCTTTCAGGATGCACTACTTCGCATTTGTCATGATCAAATTTTATCTCCTATTGTGCAGCTAGCTACTGTTCAAATTGTATTTGAATAGACTTAAATATCACTGTTGAAACCAATAGTCTGAGCCAAATAATAACAATCTGCATGCAACAATTTTATATCCTATTTCTATATTGAATTAAAAAGTACCAAACTGACCCACATTCTTGTCTATTGTAAATTATGGCCAAGACTTACACACACAAAAAGAAAGTTTCTAAAATTCCTAATATTGCACTTAAGAAGCCACTTATTTTTCAAAAACACTGAGCAGCAAATATCTCTCACTAAAATTGCTCAGAGCTGGTAGAAGGGAGAGTAGAGATGAACCTTATAGGCCAGCAGTTCTCAGACTTTTTAGACTTGAGATACCCCTCTGAAAATGCCAGCTCTTAGTTTTCTTGACTACGGCAAAATAAAGCTATTCTTCCTTTGAAAACAACTTGGAAAGATCACACATCAAAATATTTTTGACATTATGAATTCCTCTTTGAAATATCTGGATTTATCTTGGTAATCATGTTTGCTCACCTAACAGCACTAACATTGCATGGTCTCCATAGCACCTTTGAAAGCATCTCAAGAAACCACAGTGTCATGGCATTGTAACAGTTTAGACACCTGAGAACCACTGTGACACTCCCTACAGGCCATCTCATCCCTGCTAGGCTTTTTCTCTCAGTCCTGTCTCTTAAGATCTCACCTTGTTTTCCCGCCAGCCACATCTCGTTGGAAACTCAATGAAAGGGAGGCTACCTTCAGAGACGGACACTGACAGTGCTTGTGCTCTTCTCCCTTGGTCAATTCTCCTGACCTGTGTTGCCTTAAGTGCTTAAATCATAGAATTGTAGAAGTAGAATCATGACCTCCAGCCTCCCCCATAGTCATGCCCATGCCTCGCCAATGGCATGCAACATCACATCCAGGGAGACACTGGTCCCTAAAGCCACGAGACCATTTCAGGCCTTATTCCCTTTTTGGGGCCTCAGCCTTCCTTGCTTTTGCCCCTCTATTCTAGTTGGGCCCTTTCAGCTCAGACCCACCACACCAAGTCTGGTCCTCAGGGTCCAGCCCTTGTCTTGCCCTCTTGGGCTTCTATCTTTTCCTGCCCAGGCTACGGACTCGCTGTCCCCAAGTCTCCACCTCTTTCTGGACTATGGGTTCTCTAACCCTTGTCTCTGTCCCTCTTGGGCTCATGAGCCACCTCTCAGGCTTCAAGCCCTCTGGCCTCAGGCAGTGGCCTTCTCTGGGCTTGCTGCCCTCTCGAGCTCTGGACCTTCTGACCCCAGGCTGTCTTCTGCCCTTCCCGACGCTCTGAGCCCTAGCAGGACTGAATGTAATCATGTGCCCCTAGGGCACTAATGGGATTTCCAAAGCTGCCCCACACAGACCCACCCAAACCACCAATTAGCAAACTGGCTATAACACAAGTCCTGTTCTTTCAGGCTGTGTAACTAACTTTAGTCTTCATTGCAGTCCAATCACTCGGCTATACTCCTTTAAGTACTAGGCTCCATCCCTGTTAGCTTACAGCCTTCCAGGCAGACCACCCCCAACCAAAAGTCCTCATTAGGGCACAGCTTCTTTCCCAGCAGCCTGCAGACAGACTGCCCCCACCTTCCAGCTCTGGGCTCTTATACTTCCTAAGCCCTGTCCTGCAGGTCAGGTGACTCCCTGGTCAGCTAATTTGCCCTCAAGGCCCTTCCTTACCCCTGCTTTGCTGGTTGCTACAAAAACCTCTCATAAAGGGGCCGTGCCACTTCCCAGTAACAGGGCAAGGGTTCCCTTTAACAGGTACCCTAATTGAGAATCACTGTTACAGACTAAGTGAATGATAGGTACATATGTTTTTGTGAGCAGACTAACAAAACTAACTACCTCTCTCTGTTCACTGGAATTGCTAGAGACAGCACTTCTTAAAAAACAGGCCTATTTAGGAAAATAATAGACATGTAGGTTTAGAACCAGAAAAAGTATTAAGTGTTTCTCTTCTATTTAGGCAGCTAATTCCTTTTATTTTCAAAAGGAATTAGGTGCCTAAATCCATTTTTGGATACAGGGTTTTATTTTTAATATTGGATTATAGTTTTAAGACAGATCTTAAATTAACAAATGGGAATATATGGTGTCATGGCCTGGTGTTGGATTGCAGGGGAATAGGCACAATGAACCAAGAGGCCCCTTCTCATCTTATTATGTATATTCCTTCTAGACCAACATTCACATTCTTATTAGAAATGTTTAGCATATCCCTGGTTCTGTTCCTTTCCTTCCCTACTCTGTTCCATCTCCCATGACCCCAGGAGTGGGGTAGTACTGTTTATATTTCATCTACACTGCCCTATCTGCCCCTGTGTTTGTGCTACCTGAGCACACTAGGGAGCACTGAAGAGAGGGAACCAATTCCAGAGTGCTGAAGCAGAATGAGAAAGCTCCTGTTGAAGTCCAAGAAGAAATAGAAGAAAAAGAGGGATGAGACTCTGGAACAGTCTGAAAGCAGGTAGAGTAAACAGGATATTTATTTTAAAATGCAGATTGATAAACTGCAGAATTTCTTTGTCAGTACTGTTGCTAACAAACCTCAGTGTTCATGGTATCCACATAAATATCCAATTCTGTTTTAATTTTCTTAAGTTCTTTCCTTCAAAAACTTGCTATGGCACTGAGTTCTCCAATTTAAATACATAGTGTGTAAAAAAGCATTTTTCTTTATTTGTTTTGAATTCCCCACATTTTAATTTAATTGCATGTCCTTTTGTTCTCTCTTCTTCCTTCTCCATTCTATTGTTTATTTATATACTTTTTCATATTACTTCCTATTCATCTCCCTTCAAATAATCACAGTCTTTCCAGCCTTTCTCTACACAAGAATTTTTCCATGCCCATAATCATTCAAGCACCTTTCTTTGAATTGCTTTTAATTCTGCAATGTCCTCTTTGAGAGGGAATGATCAGTTCTGAACACTATTTCAGAAGAGGCCTCGCCACTGATTTATGTAAAGGTATTATAATATTCCCTATATTGTTCACCATTCCATTCTTAATGAAGCCTATCATTTTCTTAATTTTTTTTTATATCACAGCTGTATGTCAAGAGATCTTCATTAGGTTGACTACAGTGAAATTCGCATCTCTTTCTTAAGTTGATTCAGTTAATTTAGAACCTTGTCAGATATATGAGTAAACTATTTTTTCCTCTAATGGGCATTACTTCTCATTCATTGGCATTGAATTTCATTTGGCATCTTGTTCATTCACCTAGCTCCCTTAGGTCTCTGTGAAATTCTTCAATTTTTTTGGTCCTGATTAGCCTAAACAGTTTGTCATGACAAATCTAGCTACCTCACTTTTCCCATCCCTTTTCCAAATCAATAATGAATATATTAAACAACACAGGGCTTCGACTGGAACCTGGAGGCATCCTTATGTTAATCCTTACCATATGAAAGTTAACCATTTAATCCTGCTTTTTGCTGTCTGTCACCCAGTCAATATTAAAAGTTGGATGTACCACCAAATACTTTGACTCAAGGGTATTAAAATCTAAATTAAATCTAATCAACATAAGATTGATTATAAATATAAAATGCTTGTTTTGCTGTCACTGCTGGACTCATTGAGACACATTCTGCCCTTATTTATACACGCCCTACTCGACTGAAATAAATAGAAGTTACAGATGTAGATGAGGAGAGGCTTTTGCCCATTTTGCTTCAGTAGTCTTTTCCTGCGCCTGTATTTTACCTGGTGCAATTACTTTCTAATGCATCTCCCACCCCAGTTCAGCTCTGCCTGCTGGAACACAGTGGGTGAAACTTTGCCCCATTCTCAGATCCTCTACTCCAGCCGTTGGCTGTCCTTCCAGGTTGCGGCCAGTGACCTAGCCAATTCCTCCGCTGCTGCTGCTTCTCTCCATGATGGCACAGGGAGACTACCCATGGCTCCCACTGGTGACACAGTAAAAGTGACTGCAACTGAAGCCTCCACTACCAAATACTACTGAAGCCCCATGTCTGAAGGCCAGATTAAGTGGCCTGGTATCATTTGGAGTTTTTATTCTGTTTTGTCTCATTAGTAACTAAGAGTTTTGGCAATACCCTCACTTCACCTGATACTAAATACCTGCAAATGATCATAGAAACTACAGAAACTTACAGATTGGCTTTTATCCTATTGTGCTTATGTATCAGACTTTTAATGAAACTCATAAAATCATTATGTCATTTAAAATGAGAAGATATTTTACTTAAAGGAGTGAATCATTTGCTCATGGATAAAACACTAAGGCTAAGTACAGATGTTCAGAAAAACCCCTGGCAGAAGTACTATAACTATTGTATTTTTCTTAAACCCCTATAAGTTTGAGTTCAAGCAAACTGCACAGATGTTCACTGTTCAGTGGGGGTTCAAAGCCTGCCCACACCGGTCTCCCAGGAGATTGCCCAAGTGCCCCTTCTCCCCAGCCCCACCAACTGGGGACTGCCAGCAGTGGTTGGGAAGGGAGAGACCCCGTAACCCTTCCCTATAGTCCTCTTGGCCAAAAGGAGGCTCACTGATGCCTGGCCAGGACTGCTGCGGAGGAGGAAGACCTCTCTCCCCAAAGCCTCTCTGTCCAGGCTGCACCAAAGCAGGACCAGCAGGAGCAGCTGTGAGAAGAGGGACCCCCCAAGCCCTTCCCCCATGCCCCTGCCAAGCAGCAGTGTACCATTGCCTAGCTTAGGCTGCTGTGGGGGAAGAGACCCCAGACCCCACACCCCGCCCTAGCCAAGCTATGCCACAGCATGGCCCAGCAGGGGCAGCTGGAGAGAGAGAGACCCCAGAACCCACCCCTCCCATGCCAAGCAGCGGCACGCCACTTCCTATTCTGGGCTGCTATGGGGGAAGAGACCTGGAGCCCTTCCCCTTTAACCCTGGTCAGGCTGTGGCACACCACAGGGCTGAGGCAGCTATGGGGACAGAAACCCTCTTGCTCCCATCACTAACTACCCCCTTCCCACCAGCAAAGCTGTGCATAGGGCTGGAATCAGAGGCTGTCACTGACTAGGGTCAATGACAGCTTAGGGGACAGGCCCAGCTAGGCTTGGGCAGAGCAAGTGAGCTCTGCCTGAGACTAGAGCCCAGCCCTGCATAACATCTCCTGGTATTGTGGTGATCATGCTCTAAATTAGTCCTCCATGGGATCTGGCACAGATGTTCAGTAAAGCACTCTAGCAGAAAGCACTTTGGGTTAGTACACATCCACTGAGGGTTAAATTAGAGCTCTAGGACATGAATGTCTGTTTAGATACAGGTTTAGAGTGTTTTCTGCCTGCTTAATGCACAGTGTGAGTAACATCTGTACCTAGCCTAAATGATTAAATTCATCAGTTAAGGGTTTGGTATGCAATATTCTAAGCTCTGGCTGAAGTTAATGAATTTTGGAAGTGACAAGGGTTTTCTGGTCACTACCTTAACATGATTGTCAAGTTGTAATGATTGATGAGTCTTTAAACAGAACAAGATAACTGAATTTAAAGTTAATACTATATCATGTTAAAGGAGATGTTTTAAATTCTCTGCCTTTCCCTGGAGTGTACATTACTCAGAAGTTCAATTTGACATAATAAGTACAGCAAAAGTACTTTGCTCTGCACTTTGATTTCCTTGAAATTGTTTTCACAGCTAGTCTCACAGAAAGGGATGTAGTATTATGATTATTTCCTACAACCGTACAGTTGTGCATTATATTTGAAGCCTGGGTTACTTCAGAACATGATTCCTTTAAATTATATTTAGGGGAAAGAAGTTGTGACTTTCTCTTAATTTAACTTTAAGAGTTTAGAATTTTTGTGCAGATGCTTTTAAAAGCTTGATTTTTTTTGGAATTGTAAAGAAGTACACAGTTTTGCTGAATACTCTTACATTGTTAAATATTTTTATCACAAGGAATATCAGAGAAAAAAAAAACAAAATGAGAAATTCTGACCCTAATACCTACAAATCTATGAAACTTTGATACTGCTGGGAAATGCTGAATAGGGCAGAGGTGGCCAGCTCATAAAGCAGGTGCCATCTGAGGAAATTTAACAGTTAGACTAGTAATAATACATGTAGATTTACATCAAAGTGATTTACATCTTAAGCTTTTTAAAACATTCTATAATGAAAAATTAATTATATAAAGATAAAAATCATAAGAGTATGATAGGCATATACTTTCAACTCAGTCTACAAATAATTAATTTGAGAAAATTCTTATTGCTAATGAGCTTTTTCCCCCCTAAGTACAGATTGCAGAAATGAGCTTTTTGTGTATAAATATAGGAGTTACTAGATGGGAAAATCTTTGTAAAGTTACCAGACTTACAGTTACAATGTTACTATAGACAATTAGCCATATTCTATCCTGATTTAAAACCACTGAAATCAAAAGTCTGCAAGTCAGAGAAGTATTTGGTCCAATAACTTTTAATTGCTCCAGGCAGACATGTTAGCAATAATGAGTATGCTATTCCTGTTTTGTTCATCATTCTGTAAGCTGTTTTGTGGGTTTAGAAGCCAAGCTGATATTGCAAAAGAGCTGAAAAGCTCTTATTAAAAACTGATTGAAGTATTTGGAATGAGGAGCTTATTTTGACTGGTGAGATATAATTGGGTATATTCCAGTGGTTTGCATTCAGATGCAAGAGGAAGAGGAGATTAAGTGGATTAGCCTCAATCATCAGGGAGATGACATTTCTTGCTGTGTTTGAAGTATTTTGTGACGTGAAGGATGGCACTGATTTGAAGTTTATATTAATCTAATCTGTTTGATTTTGTTTGATGCAGCAGCTGCAGTGACACACCCTACTTCTTTGAAAGATTTGAGCTGCAAAGGCCTGTGTTTAGAGAAGACCAGATATACCACAGAAATGTTGTGTTCAGCCTGCAGGGGGAAGAAAAGCACTTGTATAATTCTCCTTGTTAACATCCTTAAATTTTTGCTGGGATAGGAAACAAAAGTAAAGTTTTGAATTTGATATAAGGCTCTAAATCAAAGGCTTTTTTTTTAAACAGTGAAGCAAATTTAAAAAATTAAGATAAATTATCAACGGTAATTTACTGGGCAACTTATTTTCAATCAAGCAGTCTGAAACGGGGTCTTCTCAGGGCCAATTTCCCTGTGGCATGCTCACCTTCTCACCTGCCATGCCTTATTGTTAATTTAGCAGGAGGCTGCCCATTTCTTGCCCCGACGCCAGGGGGCACTATCTGTGGCTCCATACCTCCCCTACACTGCAGCCCATGCCTCACAGACAGTATCCTCTGTTGTCAACATCACCGGCCCCACTCTGGGTTCCAGAATCCTACTATTTGAACCCCACCTTGATCCCTCCTTTCAGGCAGCCTACTCTGCTTTCATTGTAGGCTACATAACTCCCTGAGCTGCTCCCTGTGCAAACTGTTGCAGGCGGTGATCCATGACACCACCTAGCAAGACAAACCCCCGTAGTTCCTCAAGCCAGCTCTAATACTAAAAAAGGAATAGAACAAAAACACTAGATCCCATAGGCTGGCTCCAACTATATAACCCCGCCCGTAGTCAGCCAAGGCAGAGCTCTCCCTCTCACGACCCACAGACGGAGGTCGTTGCAGAGGTCAGACACGGGTGCCTGCTAGAACTCACTTACTAAGCCATAGTAAGAAGCTGCAGCAACATCCGAGACCCCCGGAACCCTCCCCCTCCCTCCGGTGATTAACTACTTGCTGTAATACGATCCTCAATAAACAGCTACTAACAACAAGCTGCGTAAGTACCCTCATCTCCAGCGGTCTCGCGAAATCTGATCCATCTAGCAGCCAGATTAAGGGGAAACCAGAAACTAGGACAGACCAAGGTAGGGTTCCACCCGATTCGTGTATGGGGCCCGCCGGAAACAGGGCTCCGGTCCGCGACACTCCCCCGTATGGATGTGGTCCCCACCAGGACCTTTGGCTCCAGGCCAGTCAAAACCTCAGACCCTCAGCTCTAGGCGTCCCTCACGGTGGGCTCCTGGCCCTTTGACCCTTCCGATCCTGGCCCCAGCATTGACCAGTCAGAGGATGTCAAGACAGGTTTCTGAGTCTATGGCCCCACTCTCTCACTGGGGCCCACCTTCCAGACCCATCCAGTTGTAGGAGCTGGGGTTAAAGCACCCTGACCCACCTTTCACTAGGATAGTAACTGGCCTGGCATTTCTTGGGGGCTCCCGTGACAATGAGAGGCCCACCAAGCCACTCATTCCCAGCAGGGTGCAGTTTTAGGTCATGCCCAGGACCAAGAGCCTCCTGACCATCCCCTACAGCTCCTCCCTTACCTCCAGGATGTTCCATGAAGCCTCACAGCCCAGTGATGTTGATGCACCTCCAGGCTGCAGCCAAATGTCCTGTTTATATGGGCAGCCAGAGCTCTAAAATGGCCACCACAACTAAGCACCTGCTGCCTGCTTGGCCCCAGATCTTAAAGTGGCAGACGCAAACAGTGCCCTGCCATAAAGTCCCACAGAATTCAAAGTAAGTATTTGAAGAATCAGAGCTAAGGGCCACATCCAGACAAGTGTGGAGATATGGGCTAGGGACAGACATTACACATAAACCAGTTTAAGTGATCAAAAACTGGTTCGAACCTATAACAGAACAAATATTCAGTGCATATAAACCAGTATGAAAATGGCTGAAACCATTTTGAGATAAACCTGGATGAACATAGTATCAGATTTAAGCGATTTGGATCAAATCATTTTATGTAATGTTTATCTTAAACCAGACCCTTTGCTGGTTTGAGATGAACCAAACTCCCCCAGCATCCCAACATGCTCTCTTGGCTGGGCAGGGCTCTCTTCTCCATAGGAGAGCTAGCCCCTCCCCTCTGCTCTGTGACTAGAGCTCAGCAGACTGCAGACACAGCAGGATCTGCCTGGCTTCCCCCTGTCCCACCATCATTGCTTGTTGAACAAGTAGGGATCTCCCCACCCCTCCCTCCCATCTCCCACAGCACAAACCCCAGACCCTAGGCATGTGTATGCTAACTAATGCTGAGAGGTGTTTGTGTCCGTGTCTCTCTGATTTCACTGGGACAGGCGGACAAAACAGGGCTTTTTGGAGCTTAGGACTTTTTTAAACTAATCAACAGGTCAGCTGGTAAACTGCTTAAGAAGAGTTTGAACAAATTAAGAGAAGCTTCTGTTTTGCTGATGAGGTGATAAACACTGTTATCAGTCCCCTGCTGATTTGCTCACCTGTCAGTTTGCTGCAGACAGTATAAAGAAGCCGGGAGACTGAAAAGTTCTGTATCATCAACAGGTGCATGCACTGTACCACCACCCACCTTGCATCAGTGCTAGCAGGGGCTAGGGGCTGGCAACACTCCGGCCACTTGATCAGCCATTGGGGAAAAACCTGGGATGGTGCAGACAGACCTCCCTAATCAGAACATCCTGTGGGGGCTGGCCATGCTGCTTTCCCTCCCCCCCACCCCTGCAGCTCACTGCTGTGGAAGGGAAGGAAGAGAAGCTCTAGTGTCCCCTAGCTTCTAACCTGAACCACTGCAGGCATGTGCCTGAATTTCTTCAGGCCAGAGAGAATATCTGTCTAGTTACAAACCAGCTCAGCCTAGCCAGGTTAAACTAACCTGCAAAGATTGAATCAACTCAGGTTCAGGTTTTTTGAATGTCTGTCCCTAACCTAGGTTCCCCAGGGGCAACTAGCAGCAGCACACTTGTTGTCCCTGGGGAACATTCATGCCACATGCCCTCTGACACACAGCAGGTTACCCTGGATGAGGTAGGGGAGGCTGGGGCCAGCAACTGTGCTGGCCCCAACAGCCTTACCTGGAGTTCTGGGGGCCAGGAAAACTGCAAGCATGTCACTCCTTCAATTTGAAGTCTGTCTGGCAGCCATAGCATGATCTGGCAAGCCAGGCTCTGGTTTTGGGGTGGCACATGCTGCAGTTATGTATGCTACCCCACTTTTTTTCCCCCCATGGGTTTTTTTGACCTGTAGATCTCCTGGGGTCAACCTCCTCCCTCCCCATGCTGCAAGGTAGCAGTGCTGGAAATGCCTGAATGCAGGTGAGTCTGAGGTGCCACATACTGCACAGCTGCACTCATCTGGACACAGCCAAAGAAAGCAAACCTTTATTTAAATATCACCAGCTTTGTTAATTATCAAAAGCAACAAGGAAAAATTCTGAGAATATTTCAGAGGTAGATGGCTTTGTGCTCAATCTTCTATGTACGTAAATGTTCTTGTGGTAAGTGAATCCCTTTTTAAGGGACTTATAGTGCTCACACTGACTTCATTGGGAACTGATTCTAAATTTACTCCTGGTGGGCCAAATCTAATCCTATAACTTAAATTTTAGCTAAAGAGGTTTTTATTGCAGAAACTACAGGAAAAGATGAGGGGATAGAATTCCCAACCCCACCCCAGAAATGGGGTCTGGTGTATATGATAAACAGCATCTAATGTTGCCTGTTGCTCCCTCCTAGTGTTACTGGGGACCCACAATCTGTGTGAGGTCATATCCCCAACAAAGTCACCTTCCTGCTCTTCTAGAGTGAGAAACAGAGTAACTGAAGGTGTTTTCATGGTCACAAGTGATTAAGAGCCCTTGTATGGAGTCTCTACTGCTTTTTTCACCTGTGAAGCAGATATATAACTTATAGCTTATATATAACTTATAGCTTGTGTCTCATTTCTCTGAGTATACAAATTATTTTGATGACTTGGCCCTAAACATTTAATTTGGATTTAGTTAAACTATATCAGGCTGCACTGTTTGTCTGAAAACCTTCCCTTAAAAAGGTGATCTCATGTCAGCTAGCACATTTTCCATCCATATAAAGAAAGGAAGGAGTGGCTCTCTACAGAGAGAACTGTTGTATTAATTACTGCTTATTCCTAAAGGACCAAGGGTACCAGTTGAGCAATCCTTGGAAAGCAGCCAAGCCTGGGGAGAAGGTTTGTGTTTTAGTTTGAGCTCCTTTCATGAATAAAAAACAAACCACAGAAAGAGATAAGTTTTGACCTGTTACAATTTATATTGATAGTGATTGTAGTGGGGTTAGATGCTGAATCTGCTCATGGGCAGTTATCATTTATTAATAAAAGAATTGCAAAAGGCCAGATAATGAACCATTTAACAATGATAAGATAATACTCAGTAAGACTATTTATGCGAGCAACTACTATAAAATGGGAGTAAGGGTTTCACATTCTTGAGTAGTGAAGTGACAGTTACTAAAGGAGAACCACTGTTTATTAAACACATAAAATATAGAGAGAAAACATTTAAAATTATAATAGAGAACAATAGTAAGATTCCTATAGTATTTTAAATAATAAAATGAAAAATAATACGAGGAAAACAAAACCTCAATATATAAAATTCCTTTCTTTTTCAACCAACTTCCTGTGAAAATGTTGTAGTCTTTCCTAACCTATAAGCTAAGATGGTACCAAACAGCAAAAAGCAACTCCAAAGTAAACTTCTGCAGTGCTTGCAACATTCTGGTTTGGGATTTGCTGTTGGTCTACCTTTTAGTTATATATTTTTAAATATTGAATTTAAAATATTCCCACTTTCATAATCAGTTCTGACCACATTTAAAAAAAAGATTTGTGCATATTATGATATAATTTATGATTTAACTGGGCCTTTTAAAATCAATATTAAAAAATTGTAACTAAAGACAGACAAACAGCTAAATTCCAAATCATAATGGCCCAGGCATTGAAGAAGTTTACTTTGAAGTTGGATTTTTTTGCTTGGTCCCAACTCTTCTTATAGGTTAAGAGTGACTGCAACATTTTCACAGGAAGTTGGTTGAAAAAGAAAGGAATTTTATATATTGAATTTTATATATGTTTTGTTGAAACATAAATTAAGTCATATACTGAAGCTTTCTTTTCATCCAGTCAATTATTTAAAATACTGCAGTAAACTTACTGTTGTACACTATTATAATTTTAAATGCTTCCTCTATTTTGTAAGCAAACTCCTAACCATATTCCCAAGGGATTAAATATATATTTTCATAACATGGAAGTGAGCTATGTAAGTTTTATTTATAAGATACTTAACCCTTTCATAACAAGAATAAAAAAATGTAGACCATAGTGCAGAATCCATCTAAACAATGGAAAAATCCCTTTTTAATATTTTGAGCTATTGCTACTCTGCAGAAAAAAAGCACTTCATAGTATTTGGGACAGTATTCATCCATTTTGAATGATCTAAATGACAAGAAAGGGCTGAATAAATTATTATAGATATAATTGATTACCCTTCCTTACTTATATTTCCTCATTTTTCTCTGGTTAGACCCTGTTTTTACTCATTTATGAGTTTGCACAACATTACCAGTTGAAGCCGAAATTTCCTGTGAAGTGTCTGCCTTGGGCTGAATAGTCTAAAAAATTTCAGCAAACATGACAAAAATCCCAAGAACAAGATGGTGTGGGCAGAAAGGACGGGGGGAATAAATTGTATTCAAGAGGTTTTAATACCTCCATAATTTGGGGCGTAAAATTTGAAATGTGGCAAGGTGATTGCTTTGGTGTAAGGCAAGGTGATTACCACTCCCATGCACACAATAAACCCAAAATATAATTGTTGCTCAGCAGAAGATTTTAAAATTTAGCTGGTAAATACTACAAAATATTCCATCTACACTGAACATGCTACATCTTAGGACTGAAGCCTGAGCAGGACTTTCCTGTAACTGCTCTTTGAGACAGCTAGGGGCCACTGTAAGGCTGAGCATAGGAAACAAGAGGAGAGAGATTGTCTTCCTTTGCTGTCACGATAGCCTCTACCACAATGTCTCCATAGTCCTTTGTTATCAAATCTCTATGAAACCCACCAGAAAAGGAGATATCATCCCTTTTTAGTGACTGGTCTGGATACTACTGCTGCACTCATTCTGTTAGTCCAAGTAAGAGAAGTTTGTACGGTAGATCTAGATGTTCCAACCAAGCTGATGACTGCAGGAAGAGCATGTGGTTAAGGCAGTTGAACACTGCCTTTGGTTTCTGTTTACTGCAGAGTTCTTCTGTGATGCTAACGTATTTTTTTCGTAAAGGGTCACTAATGGTACATTTCTAATTGACATACTGGGTTCTGATTTGTAGAAGTTTTGAACACTTGTAGCTGTATCTAACATCAGTGAGAACTATGCTTTGAACATGCAGAAGTGCCATCGTGCTAAGTGCTGTAAAAAATAAGACATCAGGCATTTTAATTACTGTTTTTCTAATGTTAAAATATAGTGGGTTTTCCCACATTCTTATTTCAAAGCAAAAACATTTGAAAATTTAAATTTGTCCTAAAGGCCTATTCCAAAAATTTTAGTGTTGGAAAACAAATAGAAAAAAAATGCTGTAAATATGACATTTTTCCTTTCAGAAATGTTTCCAAAAAATATGTTTTCCAACTAATTTGTTGTCATTGGAAAAAAGTTAGCTCTAGTAATAAAAATAAACTAATTAGAAATTAATAGTTCTATATTCAGAGCAAGGTTTGAATAGTGAGCAGCACATAAGGACACACACAGACAATGAGATAAAAAAAAAAAAAAAAAAAAAAAATCAGATAAGGGCTTATTCAGTGACCATGAGCCATCCTCTCTACAGAATGAAGGAGGTGTCTTGTGGAAAAATGCTGTGCAATTGTAAGAGGATCTCAAACTGAGGCACAGTGTTACCAACTCTCATGATTTTTGGTGTCTACCTTCTGGGAATGTGAAAAACTTAGCTCTTTCTTTTATATATAAAAGGAAATACTGGAGACAATATCACACACAATTCTACAATGCCTCTCTTCTTTGTATACATCTTGACCTTTTACTCAAGCACAGGCCAGAGTTCTGTCTCTTCAAGAAATACAACACAAAATTGAACTTCTAAGATATTGCATGTAAGACTGATACACAGGTGTCAATAAAGGCATTTCCAAAGAGAGAGAGAATCACAGTTTCTTTGTTAAAAAAAAATACACATACATAAAACTTTGAAAATAATATAAAATAGTTACAAATGTTTCAATTATTATTTACAGTTTTTAAATTAAACACATTAAACAGTAAATCTACTGATGGTCCTAGTATATAAATTTTCCCTTTCTGTTGCCATTATAAGTTATATAAGTTTAAATACAAGGTTTCATCATGATATTTATATTTCTATACTTTGCCAGCAGCCTTACCTGGTGTCTTGGGGGTTCCCCAGCTGGTGCTGCAGGCCTCCTAGAGCTACAGCAGAGGAGATCCAGGCTCACAGAGCCCGGCCAGCAACCAGACCATGGGTGTGGCCAGTCATGCTCTGTTTTTGGGCAGTACACACTGCAGCCACATGTGCTGCTCTTTTTTCTGCTGTGGTTTTTTGTTTTGTTTTGTTTTTTAAGTGGCATTTCCCAGTGTCAAAAAAATCCACCATGCTGCTAATTAGGATCGTGGCAAACACACATGTCCAGCACGTGCAGTTTGTAGAGCTACAAATGTGTTTGCAGATCACATGTGCAGATTTGTGGGGACCCACCCAATGAAAGCTTTTTTACCTAGCTTCATACCCAACTAGTTAGCATATGGCACTATTTCTGGATGTTTCTACACTTGTTGAACGTGTGCAGCTCTGTATGTGTGCAGACTACAAGCATTCTAATGAAAGCACATGTCTATTACCCATTGTTTCTCTCCTTTACTTTGAGAGAGAAAGTCAAAAGCTTCAGAATAAAGTTTGAGCAACATGATGATGTAATTAAAGATAATGTTGCAATGAATACAAACAAGACAGCCAAATTAAAATCATACGGGGAGGCTAAATTCCAGCATTTTGTTACTCAATAATGTTTGACTTTGCAACTTTAATAAAGATTTTTTAATATAAGGTTTCTGGTATGTGATGAAATACATTTGAGATTTTGAATATCAACTTGGTTTGATGTTAAGCTGCTTGACATAAGCGATTTGTGCATGGAACACATGGTCCATTTCTGACTACACAAGAAAAGTCCAGATTTATCACTTTACTAACACTAACAAGTGTTAAATCCTTGAGCAGTCCCACTGATTTAATTTAGGGTGCATTTCTACTGCATATTAAGAAGTGGATAAACTTTCCTAAACTAGCTACTTGTAGTAGGCAGCATTGTAACAACTGGCTACTAGGTGGTAGAGGAATTGTTTTCAAGTTAGTGAAGGGCTACCCAGTAAGGCTGTGCAAGACAGCACCATTCCATTTCAACTAGTGTTTCAGCGTTCCAACAAAATTGTGTGTTTCATTTCAAATTTTGTTCTGATTTGAAACAGTTGTTCCATTTTGTTCCACCGAAAGGTCGAAACTGTTTCGACCTTTCACTCATAGGATATAATGGAGAAGGACAAAAGAGCCTATAACATTCTCATTTCTGGCCTGATTTGGATGAAACTTTCAGGAATGATAGTCCCTTCTGAGGGCATGAATCCTGCCAAGCCTCAAGCAGATAGATGCAGGCAGTTTGGGGAAACTGCACTCCAAAATTTTGAAAGCAGAACTTGTGTCACGTGTATGTGTTAAGCCACTGTAGGGTCAAAACTGCAGGCATGCCAGCCTCTGCTGAGGCCACAAAGCCTGCCAAGTTTCAAGGAGAAAGGTGCAGAGGTTTGGGGGAAACTGTACCTCAAGCTGCAGACAAGCAAAATTCGTGACATGGGTGACACTGTGTGTTAAGGTGCAGCAGGGTGAAAGCTGCAGGCTTGCTAGGCCCTGCTGAGGCCACAAAGTTTGCCAGCTTTCAAAGAGATAGATGCAGCAGCTTCTGGGTCCTGGGGTCCTGTATCTCAAGCTACTGACAGTCAAAACTCAGGTCATGGGTGCTAGTGCAACTCTGTCTTGGGGCACAGGGGAGGGAAAACCACTGCAGGTCTGGATGCTAGGCCCTGCTGTGGACACAGCCTGCGAGCTGTTAAGAAGATAGGTGCAGGGGGGTTCTGGGGCCCTGCACCCCTAGCTGCTGACAGGCAAAACTCATAACACGAGTGTTTGCGCTAGCTAGCTATCAATCATGCAATCAGTCATGATTCACTCAGGGACCAGCTCAATACACAGTAGCTAGTGAGGATAATGAGTTAATGAGCAAGGCTTAACACCTACAAAACCACAGACTGAGAGGAAAGAATCAATACAGAGCCAGAAACTGCTTCTGCCCCAAGACAGAGACAGTCAGTTGCACAAGCACCCTTGGTCATGAGTTTTGCCTACAGGCTACCATCCCTGCAGTTTTGACCCCACTGTGGCTTAACACATACACGTGACAAGTTTTGCTTTCCAAACCTTGGGGTGCAATTTCCCTGAACCTATCTCCTTGAAATATGGCAGATTTCATGCCCTCAGAAGGGGCTATCATTTCTGCAAGTTTCATCCAAATCAGGCCAGAAATGAGACAGTTATAGGCTGTTTTGTCCTTCCCCATTGTAGCCTATGGGCGAAACATCAAAATAGCACTGAAAAGGCAACACATTCCGATTTGCCTTGTTTTGAGGCTGTTTCGACTATATCTGTTCCATTTCAATTTTGCTGTTTCAACTTTGAAACGGGTAGAAACAGTGTCAAAACAAAACTGGTGGTGAAATTGCACACAGCCCTACTACCGGGGGGGGGGGGGGAGAATCAGATTGGACACCCCTGCCCTACACATCCTGTCTGGGGCTGGATGAGTGCCACAAAACTACTCCAGGACCTGGATCCAGAGCATGGGGCTTATTCGTCTGGCCTGTGGGGCTAGAATTTAGTGGCAGCAACATTAATTGCTGTGGCTTCCAGAGCTATGGCAGCCACCACTCCCCGCTAGGGCTGTGCGAAGCTTCGGTCCCCGATTCAATTCGGCAGAGATTTGGCGGCCAAATTTCTGAATCCAAATTGAATCAGGGGACCTCCAAATTGATTCAGAGAGATTTGGAGATTCAGACAGAGACAGCTTTAAATGTTTTTTCTACATACTTCTAGGTAGCAGAGGCTCATGAACACTGCAATGCTGGGATGGATGGAGAGTCCCACAGGAGCATGGGGCACTCCCCAGCATGCTCAGCAGTAGACCCTAAAGAGGACCAGAAGCATTTCTGGTCCACTTGCTGGTCTGCCAGGAAACATGCTGCCCACCCCCCACACCTCCCTGGCTCAGTGACCGGTACCTCCTGAGTCTAAGGGGGCACCAAAGATCCCCCTGCAGCCAATTGCTGAGTGAGGAGGGCATGGTGGGGGGCCCAGCATGCTCCCCAGCAGACCCAGAAGTGGACTAGAAGTATTTCCGGTCCACTTCTGGGTTCACCATGGAGTATGTGGAGGGCCCCCCTGCACTCTTGTGGGATACTCCATGCACCCCAGCATCACAGTGATCATGAGCTGTGCCTACTACCTCAAGGCATGTAGAAATACTTTTAAAGCTGTGTCTGCGTCCAAATCACTGATTCTCCAAATCAGCATTGAATCTTTAGATTTGGATTCAGCCAAATCAAATCAGGAACGGTGATCCGAATCAACTAATCAAATCACTGTCCCCGATTTGGGCTGAATCCAAATCAAACAGGGCCCACTTTGCACACCTCTACTCCTGCCACTACCAAATTTCCAGCCCTGTGGGTCAGATGGTGAGCTTCACACTCAGGAGCTGCAGCAATGAAAGCTGCCACTATTCATCATGCTGCCAAATTTCCAGACCCATAGGAACCCTCCGAGCTAGATGTCATGGCTCCACAGGCCCAGTACAGTCCATGGGTTGCATCTTGGTCACCACTGGACCAGGGTACACATGACATGTTCTACATAAAGACTTTCCTACATAGTAAAGTTACTATGCATTCTCCTTGTGTTAAAGTGATTTACTGCATAGTAGGGTTATATGTCAAGTGCTGGTTCCACACTACAGCAAAACAAAGTTAACCAATTACCTTGTGTGGCTGCACTTTTGGATTAAATCAAGGAGAAAGGTGCAATTCAACCTACCATTGGTAAGGGGCATGTCTTCCAAATGTTATACGACTTTGAGCAAGTCACTTAACCTCTATTGCTGATCTGTGCCAAGGATAATAATACTTTCCTGCATCTCAAAAGTATGTTAAGTCTTGGTTAATATCGATAAAGAACTTTAAAGAGACCTGATCCTGTGTCATGCTTTCGATGCCTTATGCAACATGCTCTACTGCCATTGAATTTAAACTAACACTCACATTTTTTGCCTGATCTGGCCCCAGAAAGCACTCTATAGCCATGACCAAACAGAAGTGCATAGCACTTTAAAAAGGCCCAATCCCACAAAAATCTGAACTCTCATTTATAAGGGTTTAGATGAAGATGCTTCAAAATGGAACATCCTCAGTAACTTGTGTGTGAACCACCTCCCAGCCCCAGTGCTATTTTTAGAATGGGAGGGGGAAAAGGGAACAGAGGGAGTCTAGGGGGTTTTCAGCCAGTGCTCAAGGGCAAGGCAGGTAGATTGGAGCCTACCCTCCAGTACCAGCTGGGAAACCCCCAGAATGAGCTCCCTCTGCTCCCCTTCCCCCATCCCATTCTGAAAACAGCACTGGAGCTGGGAGGAGTACTATTATGGGGAGAGTGGCTGCAAGCTTGCAGTTGCTCTAAATAGCAGCTGGATTTCCCAATCCTCAGGACCCAACTGAACATCTGTTGAGTCCAGGGAATCACTAACTCATGGGACTTCCTGTAAAGCACCATGAGTTCCATCGGAGAGCTGCTTTTCTACCTGCACCTTATAGATATGAAGAGACAATCACTCCTAGTGCTGCAAATTTCCCATCTACAAAAACCTAGATACATATCTAAGTATATAGACAGTAAAATATTCATTATATTAAAAGTAATGTATTTAGCCTATATTGTGCTATTACTCCAAAGTCCTTCTTCAGTTACTATTCTGGCAAAACTTACATTAATTTCCATTAGACTTTTACCTAACTAGAGCTTGACCTGTATGGTCTTTCATTTTAACAACAAAACACTATCTGGAAGTCTTAAAATGGATGAAGGGGCAAATTAAGTGATTCAGTAGCACTGATAACAGATATTTTTTTGGTTCTGTTACAATACAGCAATTGATTATATAGCCCAGAGAACTGCAAACAAGACTTGGATACTAAAAATGCAGGAAACAAGGTGCTGCATTCCTAATATTACAGTAATTGCTCTTTGAGTCTACATTAATCGCAACAGGCTTCTTCAGCTAGAGATCAGCCATTCAACAGCAGGGACGGTGAAAAAACAATCTCAAGTGCAAAATGTTAGCACCCTGTGCATTTTTTGCTGTTTTCTATGATATTATAGCTTGTGATTTTTCAATTAAGTTTCAAGTACTTTCTATTGTGCCATAGCTTTTGTATTACTCCAGTCTTGCAGAAAACATCTTTCAATATAGCAGAAAACATGTGAACTATTCCAACAGCCTTCGTCCATTCATCCAAGTGTTAACTTCAAAGCTTGATTGGGGTGATTTAAAATGCTTATATTATTAAGCATGATAATATGAGAAACAAACACTCAGCTAGAGGTAAGGCACTCATTTTATGGAAAGAGTCCCTTTTCCCTCCCCCACCATCTTTTCCAGAATGGACCCTGGCCATCCATTCTCTCAAAACAGTCTCCTTTTTGTCACACAGCTGTGTAATTTAGACCCAGCGATGGAGTAAATAGGTTATTGGTAGTAGTAACTAAGGTAGTTGTTTTGCAATTTACTGTAATAGAGAGAGAGTGCCAAAAAAGGAACCTTAGTTCCCATAGCATGCATCTGAAAGAAATACTTTCACACAGACATCATCATGAACATCATCCATCCTTTTTTTCTGCAGACATATTCGGAGTACAGTATTCCTGAGGAGACTGCTCCTAAAACTGTGGCAAATATAGCTAACTTGCTTCTGTTTGACTGTGGCTAAGTAGGATGTGTGATAGATGCACTATATATTGGGTAAAACCCAAGGGCACATAGAAAAAATGAATTTCCGTATGAGCTTATTGGCTCCTGAACATCCTAGAAGCCACTCTAGAATACTTGCTTAGCATGGGTGAGGAATACAAATGTCTGAAACATTGGGCTTTGTCCCCTTTCAAAATTTTTCAAAAAGAAAAACACAATCAGGTTGAAAAACAGCACTTAAAAATTGTTTTCTCTTGGGATACCAATGCTTCTAACCCTTTGTTATTGTTTTCCAATTTTAAAATAAGAATGTTGAGGAAAACCCACCATTACAAAGCAAAAAAATTTGAAAGCTTCAGATTGTCCAAAAGGCTTATTTTAAAAAAAAAAAATAGTTTTGGAAAACAAATAGAGAAAAAATGCTATAAATGATTTTTTTAAATGCATCTAAAATGTTTTCCAATTAATTGTCATTAAAAAAAAATTTAGCTCTAGTAATAATTTCTCTACCACTTATACAATCAGCCTATTTAAAAAACTGGTTTCCTTAGGACATCTTCATTTTATATTAATGTCTTCCTACTTTTGGCAGAGCCAGAAGACATAAGAGCATTACCTTACATTCAAGACAAATTTGCCTTTGACTAAAGGACAAATTGTTCTACTATACCAAAAAGGGCTTGGCAAAATCAGAGGAAGAGGAGTGAACCAATATTTGAGCTAGTGAGATGTGAAATAAGTTAATCTGAGAGTACTGGCTTTGATCAGAGACCCTAGATCTCAGGATTTCCTGACTGAGACCCTACTACAGGTTCTCAAAAGAAGATGTTATATAACACGCTTCACTTTTACATAAGCCTGGACTAACAGCCAACATTAGAACTAGTCAAATGAAGAAAAAAAAAATGTTTTTGAATAAATTATGATTGTTCAAGAAAACTTTGAATTATAGTGTTGAAAAATTTGTACACCTTCCTGTACCGCTACTTGTGTCAGAATGCACCTACATGAGTGTTCCCCAGGGACAAGTTTCCCCAGGTGGCATAGGGGAGGCTACAGCCAGCACTGGGGCTCACCCCAGCAGGCTTACCTGGGGTGCTGGTGGCTTCCCAGGACTCCAGTGGTCATCTGAGTACACACTGAAAAGCTAGGTAACCATTTAATAAAAAAAGAAAAATCTAAATTTGAAGGAAATTTTTAATTAGCAGTAACATAAGCTTATTCTGACATTCATTTTTGTTTCAGTGCAAGTCATAGCACAGAAATGCAAGTTGGCCTTGGAAGAGGAGGCAATATACATTTCAATTGTAAACAGAAAGTTTTGTTGGAATGCCTTTACATCTAGAATGCTTTTAAATCTGTTCTTAAAATACTTGCTGATCATTTAGACCCTGATTCTGCAACTGCCTCTATTCCAGAACCCTATATTTCTCAAGTACCCATTAACTTGAATCCCTTGAGGCTTTTTGGATGCAGGACTACAGTCCTGTAAAAATTACTTTAGTCTATGCTCTTCTCCTTAAGCAAATGTCTGTTTAAGAGTAGATTGTATTATTAGCAGCCTATCCCATTGCAGTTTGACAGTGCACTCAACCACAAAGGAGAGTTAACTTGATTCAGAATTTTAAAAATAAATAAAGTACTCAAGTCTCATTTTCAAAAATGACTTAGTATGGAGCTAAAGTTACATTTTAAAGCACTTTGGTGGTTTAAAGTATTGTTGAATAATTTCTCACATTCCTGTGAATTAATTTTTTTTAATTTACAGAAAAGCAATCTTAGTGAGATTTTTTTCCTAAAATTGTTTATAGTAAAGTTTCCTTTTATGCCTTTATTTTTTCCATAGCTGAAGTTATTAAACTTACTGTAGTTTACAGGTGCCTTTGCCTTGTTTTCCTACATGTATCTTCATAAAAGTGTTCCATGATGGAAATGTAAGCCCCTTTTGTAATTCAGAAGAACTTGAACTTTTGACATGAAAGACTCTGAACCTTCACTTGATGCTGTTTTATAAGGCATGGTTGTTAAACATAGTTGAAAAATCATGTGCCATTATTCCCAGTTTCCCTCCCTCAAAAAAAAAAACAAAAAACACTTGCTTCTAAAATCAAAGGTAATCTCTTTTTAAAGTAGCCAGACAGATTCCTGAATATCAATGATTGTTTGGTGTTGCCTGTATTGTAAAATAACAATGTTATGATTTTTTGTGTATGCTCTGTGGATAGAAAAAAATATTGTGTGACTATTCTTGATAATGCAAATGAATATTTCATTTTTTTTTTAAATTATAATCAACACCAAAACAAAACAGATTGTGCATGGGTTTTGTCTGTTACTTGCATTGTCCTGCAAAAGCTTGAGGTGAATTGTAGGTAAAGATCCAACTTTGTTGTGATCTGATATTAATTCAGTTTCCCCTTTAAAAAAGGAAACAGGTCAAAGGATATACCCTCTAGGGTATGCATGGGGATTACACACCTGTGATTAATCTAACAAACTGCTGGAGATGTGATTGTTTCTTCATAGAACTGCAGCTGAAACAACAGTTCTTTGGCAGTAAAATAAATGTAACCCCTTGTGGTGCCCCTAGACATACAAGATAATTACAACAAAGTACATTCATAGGAGGTTAGGACAATCCTGCTGCATCATTAAAATAAACGGACCTGTGATAACTGATGCAGCCATGGGAGTGCCAGAGAAGCATGGCACTCAAGAGATGAAAGAGGTCTGCTCTCCTCTTTACTGCGCATGTGACTTCCATTAAATCTTGTGGAAACTGAGATATGTATTCTAAACTAAGAAAGAATAAGAGACAGGTTTTAACCCACTGAAGACAGTTGGAGTTACCTTTGATGTCAGTGGAACAAGGACTTGGCCAGAGACTAAGATTTTATTCTAAATAAAACTGAAAAACAAAATAAAATAATTAAAACTGAAAATGGAGAAGACCTACAAATGATCTTTGTCCAGCTACTAGTCCAAATTTGATACTCAGAGTATATATTCACTCCAGTTACAAAGATTCTTCCACAATGTTTTCTTCTTCTACTTAAGTAATAATTTTCTTAGTCTATAATAACACTTCAAATTCCTCTGTTTCCTTGGTCTATACCACTTCAGTTACTTGTTGATAAAAACGAAATCCCCACCTATCTTCCTATAATTATTCCCCTAAATATTAATTTCTTAGTTAGGATATTATTTTGAACAATATGTCAGATGACTTTCCATCTATATCCAAACATTTGTGATGTCATAAACGGTATTATTACACTGAATTGCATTTTATCCATGTCAAAAGAATATTATATTATAACTAGCAGGCTTGTCATGACAGAACATGTAGTCAGGATTCTAATATGACTAACTGTTAATATCTAGCATCACTTTGAAAACTGAAAGATACTTTGCTTTGCTTATCTATCTTCCAAGCCAGCAAGTCTAGTAGCATCTGCTGATTTCTGTCTTATGCCTCTTCCTGAATGGGATGATGAAAAAATTAAAAACAAAAGTCAGAGATAGGACAGGAATGTAGCCTTCCACTATTTATACAAATGAATATTTGACATCTGTAGTACCCCACCTCTACTATATACAAGAATAGTTGGTAAACTTATTACCAGAATGTTTCTTAGGAAATGATATGCAGTGGGATGGTTAACAATGCCGCCCATAAAAATCATATTACATTTAAAGGTCAATGCTTCATTCGGACGAGTACAACAGTCCACAATTCTCATAGTTATGTCAGGTGGATCTTACAGATGTTCTGCTTCCTTTTTATTCTGGTGTGAAGCTAAATACAAATATTATTTCTAATGCAAGGAAATGCCATTTTTGCAGAATCAGAAGGTGGCACTGCACAGGTTTGTATCTGGAAAGTTATGTTTACTACTAAGAGAGCTAAAAAATTAAAAAGAAAAAAAAGGCTTAAATGGATCCCTAAAAAGAATAGTTTTGAGCAAGTTTACTGTGGTCACATACAGGCATTATATTTCTACCAGGAGATTCACCATTCTCTCAGTAGAAACTGGAAGCATTCAAGCTTTTATTCAGAGGAAATATGCCCCCTCCAAGAGAAAGATCTTCCAAGTCAACATCTGAAAGGTCTCCCCATTGAGAGAGTTTCTCTTGCAAAAACAAATGCTTATATGCTTGTGTTAGACTCCTCCACAACTGCTCCATGGACTCTCATTTTGAGAAGGTGTGAGGGAGCAAATCTTCGTAGCTCAGTCCTTCCCACCGCCCTTCCCCCCACCAGGAACAAGCTGCTACTGCCCCCAAGCTTTCCCCAGACCAGAGATCAGATACACCCTGGAGAAGGTGCAAGAGGCATTGCCTTGCTATTCGCTGCCCACATCCCAGGGTGAATTGTCTTCAGACTCGGGAATGGGAAGAGGGAAATTGTCCTGATGCTCCGCTCCTCTCCTCAGTCTGATACAGAGCTGCATGTGCTGGCTTTGACCATGCCACACAGGTACCAAAATATGGGGAACAGGGGATGGAAATTGCCCTGCTGTTCCACTCCCTTCTCAATCTGGTCTATGAATGGAGAGTGGAATGACTCCCTGGCTTTTCCCCAGATAAGGGTAACCCAGTTCAAGCCCTGCCTCACCCCTGGGAACAGGACAGGTGGAGCAGCCACTGGTCCCCATGCCTTCCCCAAACCAGGATCACCATGGTCTGAAGGCGGCATAGGGAGCTGAGAAGAGGAGCTGGCTACAGGTTGAATGTCTGCAGTGCTCCCTGACATGGAAAGATTTCTAGCAGTAGTAATGTCTAAGAGATTTCCACCATGAGAAATGAATGCCTATTCATACCCTCAGGGTAGAAAAAGATATTGCCTGATGAAATTTATGGTGGCACAAATGGTGAGCAAATAGATGTCCCTACCACATTAGTGGCATGACAAAAGGTAGTGTTAAATATTGCCACTTTATCGTGATGGACATCTATTTGCTCTGTGGCAGGAGTGTGCAGGCAGCCAGCCACACCAGGAAGGTGCTCCAGGTGCTTGGGACACCTGATCCCTTGTACTTCAAGAATTCCCATACAGGATTGGGTGCCTCAAGCCCCCTAGTTTATGCCCTAGGGACTATAAGGGCAATTCTCTGTAAGCGAGGAAAGTCAGGATCCCCCACTAATAAGAGACCCACTCCAAGATCTCCAGGGGTACATCTCCATAAGTGGGGAAAGCCTATACATGTCCCAGCATTCAGACATAGGGCCCAGGGAATCCCTGGTGCCCCATGCCTCCAAACCAGGACTGCATAGCACTGTACCTCTATGCTGGGACCCACATCAAGTCCCATGCCAGCCCTTGCTTCATGCAAAGGCATTGGGTAGCATGGGACGTATGGAATTTCTTCATCTGTCAGTAAAGGAATCTCAAAAATTAAAGCATGGTTGTATGCAGTTAGCAAGCTCTAGTGTATAACAAAGTCGTGGAGTTTCTTTTTTTATTGCATAAAAATTATGTCCCCATTTAATTGACACAGCTGATGATCTAGAGAGGGTAGATTTGTTCTTGTAAATGTTAAAAGTATGGATTCCATTTTTACTTTGGAAGGTATCTATGGTCCCAAAGCAGACAATCCAACATTTTATCATTCTATTTTTGTAAAGCTCTTGGAATTTGGGAAATAAACTTATATTTTGGGGAGAGACTGGAATGGATGTTTTCATCCTGTCACTGATAGGTCTCATGTCCTTCTTTCCAGGAAATCTGCTTCTAGGGAAGTTATTAAAAGTTATGTCAGACCTGGGTTAAGTAGATGTTTGGGAAATAGTGAAACCAACAATGAGGGATTATTACTTTTAACAACTTATTTGGTATATTCCAGACCCAACTACATTTTAATTTCTTAAGCATAATTGATTCTGTGGTCAGTGCGTCTGTTGAGACTATAGCTGTCTTTGACATGCTGAGGTGCAGCTTCAGCTCTTCCTCACAGATAGACCAGCTGTAAATAATTACTGGTGACTCAACACCTCCCTGTTGAATGATTACAAATGTGAAATATTCATTCTAAAAGTTCAAAAATGTTATGAACTTACTGTTTGCTCTGCTTCAACATTATGGTAAACAACTAAAATCTTCTTAGGAGAGTATATAATATACATTTCTGCAAAAAAAGAAAAAAGGCATCTTAATAAGAAAAATTAAGTCTTTAGATGACGACTATGTCACAAATCCTTTGCCTGATAAAATACACCTTCTTACCAACATGAGATATGAACTGAATAATTTAGTCTTAGAGGGTAGAGTATGGTTTATTTAGAATATGCCAAGATTGTTGGAAAGTGGGGGAAGGTTACTACCATATAGACCAGAGGCAGGCAATTATTTTAGGCACAGGGCCGCTTACTGAGTTTTGGCAAGCCATTGAGGGCCACATGACAGGCAGCCAGGGGCAGATAAATATTAATTTTCTCAAATTTTTAGGGGCCCAGTGGGGCAGATAAAATGGCCTGGCAGGCTGCATTTTGCCCACCCCGATATAGAGTAAAAAGCAAACCCAACCATAATAAAATATCAGCTATAAGAGTATAGGAAGGAATATGCATATGACAGAGACAAATCAACCAGCAGTTCAGTCAGTTCTATTCTAATTTGTACACCAATCATCTGAATGCTACTAGTGAGAAAACAGATATACTCCTGGATCTTATACCCATACAACAAATTTTTAGAGATGAAGAAGAAAATTTTAGAGCTCCTTTGTCACTAGATTAAATAACTTTGACTTTAACAGACATGAACAATAGAAAAGTCTCAGGGCAGTAATAGATTTCTTGTGGAGTTTTATAAAAAAGAAGAGTAAAGATATATTCTTACCTCAATTATTGAATGTATATAATATGAAAAACCAAGGTAAGGATTCTATGAATTGTTCTAACTATAGACCAGTTTTTTAAATGGATGTATACACCAAAATTCTACCAAAACTTTACGACAAGTCCTTCCTAACTTAATTCACAAAAATCAAGTAAAACTTATCAAAAAAAGGGTATGGCTCAGATAAAGTTATTGATACAGTAGTAGTAATATAATATTCCAAAGCTCCTATGGTTTTTTAGTACTTGCTGGCTTTGATTGCATTTCTTGGAGGCACCTTTTGTCTATTACACAAGATGCACTTTGGCAAAGATTCATAAGGTGAATACAATTGTTATATACAAATCCTACTTAAAGATCTATGACCAGTAATATGTTATCTGATACATATTCCTTTCAAGGAGGGACTTAAAAAGGTTTCCCATTATCCCCCCTTCTATTTGATTTAGTATTGTAACCACTGAGCATTTATACACATGCTCTAGGAGGTGGGGGAGGGCAGCTCGTAGATCCACTCTAATTAAAGCACCCAGAGTGTCTTGTGTATCAGCATCCCCCATGCTTAGAAATGGCAGCCAGCATAATTTAAAGCTCATTTGACAACCTTTAAGTAAAGCACCCCTCCATTTTTAAGCACAGGGATGCTGATACACAAGATGTTAGAGTCTGCTGAAGCAAAGTAATTACAATGCTCCAGCAGACTTGATTAATCAAGCCTGCTCTGATTCACTGTAACTACCATGCTTCAGAGCAGCCTCATTGCTCGTGTATAGGCACCCATTGGCTACAGATAGAATAATAAGGGTGATATAAAAGGGATTAAAGGTAGTGAACACATGTTCCTGTTGTACGCAGATAATGCACTAATACTTCGGTCACAGCCTGAGATCAGTTCCTGCTCTCTTATCATTAATCAACAAGATTAGCAACCTACCTGGTCATAAAAATCAATTGGACTAAATCTGAGTTATTTGAACTAAATAATTATGTCACAAAGGATACATTTAGCAAATGCTAATTTCAGTGGCAGTTGAAATGTATATTACATATATATTTATATATAATATATACATATTAAAATATCCAAGAATATTAATGTCATTGTCTACCAAAACTGTAAGAAGATTTTCAGTCTTGTATTACAAGATCTGAACAAATGGATCAGTTTGGGATTATCCTTGTGAGAGCATATTAAATATTTAAAATGAAAGTCTTATTTCATGTCATTTATGTACTACATAACCTATCATTTGTAATCTCTCAATCCTATTTTTGTTAAAATCAAACTTAATGTTTACCAGGCCTCTGTGGGGAGAGGATAAAAGGACTCGACTTTCATTAAAAGAGATGCAACTAACAATTGAAACTGGTGGCTTTCATCTTCCAAACCTATGTACCTTGCAAACCTATGTACTGTATGACTGATATAACTTTCCTGTAGGGCTGGAAATAAATAGGAATGTATGTTTCCCCTTCCATTATCAACCTTCACAAGTTCTACTTATCACCGTCTTCCTAATTCCTACAGTTTTTTCAGCCCAAGATAAGAAAAATGTAACACATTTACTGATGTTTACTTCCCTGTTACACTGTAAGGCCTCTATTTGAGACAGACCCTTTTTAAAGTATGGATCCCACAAACTGATGTGGAGAAAGTGGATGGATAAATGTATTGTGCATAGAGAACACCTTCTACTAGGAAGCCATATCAATTCTTCTTTTTAAAAGTTTTTGATTAATTTGACCTACCAAAAACAATTGAATGGTAATATATGGAGTTGCATTAAATATTAGAAAAATCACTTTGGACCTGAGGATTTAGGGTTAACAAGTGCTCTAGATATACTAATTTTTGCCTTGCAATCTGCTTCTCTTCCTCATTTTGTGCCATCATGCTATTATTATATAATGCCACACAATAGACCTGATACAGACTATTTAAAACTAAAGTGGAATGAAGACATGCCACCTCTGTCCAGTCCTGCTTCCTGCGATAAAAGCCCCAGGAACCCTGCACTGCACCCACCCAGCCCCAAATACTTGGATTGGGCCACCCAGCCACTATGCTACTTCTGCTGGGCTCCATTTCCTGAAATCTGGGCTCTTGAGGCCATCACCATCCAGGCCTGCTTGCAGAGATCATGCTCCAGAATCTTATGCCACTTACACCCCACATGCCCCACATGTGTGGATCAAGCTCCAGGGTCCTACACCACCTCTCCTGGGCTCTGCACACAAGAGTCAGGACTTCAAGGCTCCAAGCCACCTCTATCCAGCTCCGGGTGCCAGGATCAGACCTAGCACTACCCTGCACACCAGATCTAGCACACAAGGCTGTGGTCCATGGAGCTCCACACAGAACCATGGGGAGTCTCATGGGCTGGATGACAGTATACCAAGGGCCAAATGATAGGGCTCCTATTTGGTTGAGCAGGACAAAGCCATGTTACTGAGCAAGGTCATACACCTCTTTAAAGATCAGGACTGTAGTATGATTATGATATAGTTTGGTACAAATTCAAATGACATTATAGGTCAGTTTCACAAGTAAGGTTTGTTGTGTACATTTTCCCTGTGAAATAGCGTCCATATCACTAAAGTTGCCATAATTGACATTAAATCACTAAGTTTTATTGGATGTGTTAAGCAGGGAAGCTCAACTTCTGGCCCATAGGCCAAATGCAGCCTGCGGGGCCTTAGAATCCAGCCCCCAGGGCTTCATTGGTAGAGAATGTTGGTACTGGGGGGAGCAGTGGCATTTAATACTGCTAGCCTTTCCTCCTGCCAAAATCCCAAGCCCCTCATGGTTGGTCAGAGCCAGGCCATGACCATCCCTCACACAGCCTGATCAGGGCCAGGCCATGCTCCCTTCCCTCTCTGACGCTTGTTTGGGGCTGGGCCACACCACCTCCCTCTGCACAGCTGGTTCAAGGCTGAAGCATGCCCCTTTCTTTCCCCCAGAGGCCAGGTCACATCCCCTCTCCCATGGGGTTGGATTGTGGCTGGATCATGCCTCCTCCCCACTAGCACCTGGGTTGAGGCTGGGTCAAGCCCCCTTTCCCCACAGGACTGGGCCACCCTCACCCCCTCTATTTGGCCAAATGGGGCCCTACCATGCAAGTTCCACCAAACAGATTGGGTCCCCTGGCTGGATCCAGCCCATGTTGGGACAGGGCACTGCCCATCTGGTCACACAGACAAAAAGATGGAGCACCACTGCTGTAAAGGGACATAGAGTATGAACCGTCCTCTCAATTGTAGAGATAGTTATTCCAGATTAGGATTGAGGCACTTTCAGATGATGAAATCTTATACTGTCAGTACTGTACTTATAGTGACTAGAATGACAGTCACTAGCACTTTTACTGAATACCAATACCTTCAACATATTTTAAAATAAGTACAATACAGCTATAATAATGGACCAGATTCTACCTTCTTTTAAACTCTTGTAGCCACATTACTTTGTATGACTTCTCTAAAAGACAAAGAAAAGTCAGTTCTGAAAAAAAAAAAAAAAAGCAACAAATATATGAGCAAGTTAGAACACAATCCTATATTTTACATTTCTGGAAGGTTAAGGCCCTGAATACTATTTTATAACATTTTGTAGCACAAGTACTTAATTTAATACAGTATGTGGGTCCTTGGCCAGGCATTTACCCAATTTGTGCTGGTCTTCTGCTTCTATGCCTTTCCAGGTAGACATTTTGGTCAACTAATTTGACTCCTAAGGATACTGAAGACCCTTTCCTGATATGACTTGATGTTTATTGATGGAGGAAGCTTTTCTATCTCCTAGCTTCACCCCTCAGCCAGGCCTGGTGCTGTCTCTTGGGACTCCACCTCCCCTACACCCTGCCTAACACCAACCCAATGTCAAAATTCAAATCAGCTAAAAAGAGGCAGAGAGTCTCTTTACAAAGCCTCTCTTTACAAGTGTTCCAAAATAAACCTCTGTGTCTTTAAGAAAGAGAAAAGCAAATAGGCCCTTTGCCCAAAGCTGGGCAGGTCCAGGAGCCCTGGGGTTTTACCTCCAGGACCTGTCAAAAAAGTATGAACTAAAACCAACCGTGCTTATTACCCTTCTCACTCATGCTTCTGATGCTCCTCCCATTCTCTTTTTCTAGGATAGGCGTCACCCTGGATCCGGTCATCTGCTCAGTGGGATCACCAGGTAAGTCTTCAGGCTTCTCCGAGCCTACCTCCATGGGCTGCTGCTGCTGTTCAGGCTCCAGTATCTGCCACTCGCCCCTGCCAAGGCATGTCGTGTGGTAGGCCAGTAGGGGGTGCTCCTGCTTTGAGCCACCCACCTCACTATGCCTGACCACCTTCCAGGCTCTAAGTGCCTTCCTAGGAGCACTTCATGTCTGGCTGACCCCCTTCCTGGAGCACACCTGCAAGCCTGGGGTAATATCATCACCACCACCCAAGATCTGGATTGATCTTGGCCCTTTGCCCCCTGAGAAACACAGGCCTAGTAATCCTTGAGAGGTACTTGACCCACTGCAAGAACTTGGGGTGCTTCGCTCAGTCTGAAGCACCAGTAGTGGTCTCCCTTAGTCAGCCAAACCAAGGAGACCCCAAGGCATACTCTAGGCTCTCTCCCAATAAGTTTCCCCATGCTAGGTATAGAGAAATTTATTGGTTACAAGGAGTAGGTATGGAATAGGGTACAGGGTAGAGCAGTATCAGAGAAATACCTTAGAGCAAACAGTGGCATGGTAGCCTTTGATCACGCATCTTAGTTACTGTCAGCTATATATCTAGTTAGATCTCAAGTAGCTTCACAACTATCATCCAGAGGCAGGTGGAAATTCCCTCTGGAGGCAGGCCATGAGTTTCAACTCTACAGTCCAGAATTACAGCAGCAGGACTCTGCAGGGTTGATCATCACTTCCTCTTCCTGCCTCCAAGTGTCTCTGGGATTTGTATTCCACAGTAGCAGCCAGCAGTAACTTTCAGTAAGTTTGGCAGAGCAGGACAGCTCTATACTCAGGAGAAGTGGAGTTTAACCCTCCACACTGGCCCCAGACCCCAGACAGTGTTTTCCTGGTGGCAGGGGGCAGTCCCTGCCTCTCTTCATCTTTCCCACCCCAGCCCTGCTCTGCTACAGCAGACAACATACCCCAGCCCAGGGCTGGAAAGCATGCTGGGTGACTATGATTTAACTTGAACCAGGAAGGTGTCTGGGACAGAAGTTCCATAAACCAGTTGGACCCAAATCAGTTAAGTCTGATACTACATTCAACCAGGTTTATCCAAAACCAGTTTCAGCCATTTTGAAACTGGTTTATGTTCAGTAAATGTCTGTTCTGTTACAGGTTTAAACTGGTTTCTGATCACTTAAACCACTTTATGTGTAACTTCTACGTGTCCCTAGCAATGAGGTCCATTCCAGCTCTACTTTCCTACGATTCTATAAGAGCCTTTTAAACTAGACTATTTCAGTGAATTTTGCTGTCTTCAGTACATTGTTTCTATTAAATTTAAACATTTTAGTTAAAACTGTACAAAAATTACTCAGCACAATGGATGGTATTGATCATTTTGTTTGTATGTATGGGACTTCAATGACCAAATCTTTCTCCACCCAAGTTTTTTAAATTGCTCTCAGGATTATAGATGATCTGATGATTTTTAACCTAGAAGGTCATATGACTACAAGTTAGCTTTGCTACATAGCCTAGCCAATCTCTTATGTTCTACCCCATGGGTGTACTATTGTTAAACACTTTAGTGATGAACTGGATGTTTTTATACTTATGAACCATCTCCTCTCTCTTTCTGGGTAGTTTGATTTTTTTCCATAGACATTTGATACATCTGTACTGTGTCTGTATTTAGCTCACACTAACTAAACCTTTGCTTTGTTGTTTGTTTGTTTGTTTGGGTTTTTTTAATCTTTCCTGGGCTAATAATGCTTTGTCTGGTTCAGATCTTTCTGATACTCTTCAAGTTTCTAATAGGCTTTTCTTCTAATTTATTATGCACCCTTTTCTAAAACTACTGTTCTGCAGTAATAGCTGGTTTATCATCCTAATTTACATAATGCAAACATAATTTCCTTTGATGAGGAGCCATTTGCCCAGGCTCAGATTAAAAAAAGTCAGAAGAAATGAGTGTCAGAAGGAATTCTGGCCTTCTTATAAACAGGTCATCTAACATCCTCAAGTTAATTTCTGTTTAAACTAAAACATATTTTAAGAAAAAGATCTGAGTTGTTGCATTCCTTTGTGCACACCAGTGCTTTTCTGTTTGATTCTACTTTTCTATAATTTCCACAGTGACAATGCTAAACAGTCCCACTTATACAATTAAACTATTATTTTAGTGTGTTTTCATAACGTGTTCTAAAGAGTTTAAAAAATGAAACAGAAATAAACAATAGCATCAGAAGAGGGCAATTAAGAAATATAAAGTATAGAAGAGCAGTGTTTCAGCTAAACACAGAAATTAGATTTTATAATCTGAGGTGGAAATACACACACACACACACACACACGTTGTGCTAAATGGAAATACCTGTTGTGAAACTTGTCTTTTTCTTATTTGACTTACCTATAATTCTGGTCAGAATTTTCATATTTGTACTTGGCTAAATAATTTAGACAGTTGAAACTGAATCAATAGGACAGTGTAATGTGTCCTAGCCTTTCATGTACAGCATGACCCTCTTGGATGTTTCTTCTCCATTCAGAGAGATCTAAAGTTAAAAGGAAGATGGAAAGAATACAATTACACTTCGGAAAATCATTCATAAAACCAGTTGTGAAGTTGGCTCTCTATACTGGAATCAATAACAAATGATAGATGATACACATTCCAGACTGGATTGGAATCAGAAAGCTACATCCCCATGGGGTCCACTGTGGTTTGACCAGTGTAAAAGCATTAGCACCAGACATTTTACAATGGTAAAAAGGTAATAAGGAAATTCTACTATCCCTTTACCTTTCTTGAAAAGAATTAACAAGGATTCTTCTCTGTAAATTGTTTCCAGAACTACCAGGATGAATGGAGTTGTGTTTTTTGGGAGGAGGTGAGGGTTTAAGGAAACAAAAAAATTTCAAAGTTTGAGCTATAAAAAAAAAAAAAAAAAAAAAAAACAACAGTGCAGGAATGCCAGCAATAGGAGTTTGAAAAGAATCACAAGAAATCAAATCATTTAAATTAAATTGGGAAGAAAATCTTTTGAACTTTTAATATAGGTAAAGAAAACTAACCATGGATTCTTAGTTTGAAGTCCAGCAAGTCAATATTGCAGTATAAAAACCATTAGTGAATTTATTGGTTCATATCAATATTTCCATTAAAACCTAATGATCCAGAGGGTCAGGTCTGAAAAAAAGAATAGAACACCAAAGCACTGTTCCTGTGAAGAGAACTACAAAGCCACCTCCGAGTGCCCTCACGAAGCTCTTCTGAGTTCAGTTCTGGAATTCGGATTCTATTGCCAAATATTTGGTTTCACTTATAGCACAATACCCCCAAAGTCAGTAAACACACACAAACAAAAAAGGAAAAAACAATTAAAATATGTTTAAACACAGATTTTATAACAGTCTCCCCCTCACTGCCCCCAAATCCCCCCAATATCAGTTTCTGAAACAGAAAAAAAAACCCTCTTGTTTGGCAAGCCCTCAGATGGTATCAAATGTCCTCACTGTGAAAAAATTTTAGGTGGTAGATCTTAGCTCTCAAGTTACATTGTTAAAGTCTAGTCCTGGTTCATCTCAAGATTAAACATGATAAATACTCATAAAGGAAGACAGAGAAAAAGCATAGAAGATATGAAAGTGCAGCTCTCACTCCAGTGCTCAAATTATAGTTGCTAGAAGCCACAAGCATTGCGTAAATGTGTTAACCATTGCATGATCTAGAAAACTTTTAGTAGATTTGGACTGTTCAGGCATTATTTTAGCTTGTGACATCAGTCACAGGCAAGTGTTATAAAGGGAGGTGTATACCCTAGCTGGATAAATCATATTCTTATTAAATAGGACACACACTGTTAATAATAAAGGTAGAGATAAATAATAAGGTAGAGATAAACATACTTGGCAGAAGGAAGATAACAGGAGCCTTAGGTTCACATCTCAGGAGTTGGTTCAAAGCATCCTTCAAGATAGTTATGAGCAACATCCACTTCCTTCTTGTTCTCTCCTCTGAATGAAGCTGAGGGAAAAGACCAGCTACCAATGTAATGATACAGCTTCGGATCAAAATATGCTGGGCTGTGGTGGCTGCAACCAGGATGCTCATGCTAGTTAGTATGGTATGTACTCCCATTCCCCCATCATGGTTAAAGTGCCCTGCCAAGTGCCTTTCCAAAACAATTACCCAAATTTGACAACTTCAGTATGTTGTCCATTCAGACGAGGCGGCTCACTTTCATGTGCTGATGACCTTGCCTCTTAAGGAGATTCTGGTCTGTTCCTATGATGAATCTGTGACAACATCACAACCTTGAAAATCCATTTTCAAATAAGAATAAGAGATTTCAGATAAAGTTGATTTGTATCCATTTCCTTGACTCCAAGTTTTGTCCAAAGAACCATTGTTATACAGCATGTTCAATGCTGATAAAAAAAGATCCCTTTAACTAACAGCCCATTTTGAACAAAGTAGATTTTAAAGGAGAGTAACAGTCAATACAAAATCACTATAATACCAATTATGACAAAAAAAAAAGATATATTAAAAGAACATTGACATTAAAAGACAGGGAGTTAGGAAATGTCAAATGTACATTTACCTTTGCTATGGTAATTTTGGCCTTTATGCCTATAATACAAAACATTTTAATCACCTGCCCAAATACTATGTTTGTCCAGGACACTAATCTTATTCAGTGCTCAGGATAGATGGTGTTCAACAAATGAGCAGTTTCCTCATGGGCCTTTCTATGATACCTACCACTGTAGTACCTGAGGGTTTCACAGACAATAGATTACATTCCCAACACCCCATGTAACAGAGAACAAAACTGCAGCTCCAAAGAAAGCAAATGTTAGGACCAAATATTTCCACTAATTTTTGGAACCCAGTAAGAGATACCTAGTACTTGGGGGGTTTTTTAGAATATGATGTCCATTGGTTTTTAGAATCTTGTCTAATAAAATCAGTCACCAAATACCAAAAGTATTGTACCGTGTATATTTTTGCCACTTAGCAGCTGATTCTATAAAGCAAGATGCTAATAATTAGAATCAAATGGTGTACAGGATTTATTTTTTTCTGCTAGTCAGTAGAATTAATGAGTAAAAATGAAAGAGATGCAAGGATTTCATAGGGTATTGTCTTTTTATAGGACCAACTATGTAGCTGGGATAAAGTTAGATGAATGCAAGGCATTCTTCCTCAGGTCTCTGATCACAGGAAGCCAGGCACAGCATAGTGAAACAGCAGAGAGGAGGGGCTGAGAGAAATTCTCAGGGGTAGCAGACACACAATTAACAGAACAAAAGAAGCTGATTTCTGGGAGATCAAGGCCTATCAAAACGGAAGAGGGTCATTCTCACCTTCCTTGTGTAGAAAGAACCGTCTTGCATAATTTCTAGACTATCACAGCTATGGCATCCTTCTGACACTGCCTTAAAAATACAAGGAAGTACCAAAACCATCCAGAGAGTTTTGACAGGATGCTGCACAGGTTTTTCACTTTATTAATTTTGTTTTGCTGCCACATATTAGAATCACTGATTCATAAAATCAAAAGTGGTCTGCCCAACATGATTCCAATCACACTACAGCAAACACTGTATTGAATACTATACAATACTTAATATGTTCAAAGCACAGCTTCCTTTGACAGTAGCTGCAGCTGCAAGTGCTAGCATAGTTTTAATACAGACACCTAGAAAATGAGTAATGCACAAATAATGATCATATGCAAAAAGTTTAGTTTAAGTGGCTTGAGCAATATCCCATAGGATCTCTAGGGTAAAAAAAAAAAAAAAAAGATGGAATTCAATTCCCCAGAGCACTGTTAAATTGTCTTGAGCACAAGACTCTTCTTTCTCAGCCTGCATTTCCAATCCATATTAGTTACATGCCTCCCAACATATTCAACAAAGGAAACAGCAGTTGTACAGACAATATACTCTGATTTGTCCCCATTGCAGATTCATTTCATTTAAAAAAAATGTATATGATTATGTAATTAAAGACTATATCAGAATACATATGCACAAACAACCTTAATTGCATCATTTCCTTACTGTAGATTAGCTAACTTAACATATTCTTTCCTTGTAGTTTCTTGTGTGTAGCTTCCTAGCTTTTTGGAAAAAAAAAATAGAAATTCCTTAGATATACTGGCACCTAAGTAAGTAGTAAATCTTTTCAAAAAGCTTAACAGAATTTTTTTTGCATAGAAAAATGTTTTCTTCTAACTATGCTTTTGGAAATAGTTGAATCATTCTGGCTGATTTCTCTCAGAATAATTCAGCCTGAGACGCTCAGAATGGGAAATTTCAGTCTAAACAGATAAAGTTTAGCAATTGAAACAAGGTCTTTTAATGGAAAGCATCAGGCAACTGAATAATATCTTTTACCAAAATACATCAAACCACCTTAATTATAGGCAATGCTACCAGGTCTGCCAAGAATACTTAGCTTTTCTATAGCGCATTGTAATTGCAAATCAACATACATCCTTTAGCTATACATTTTTCTAATCTTTACATAATGTTGAGACACTTCATAACATACCTTCATATTTGAAACCTATATGAACCTTCAAAAATTGCAACATAATTTTATAATAAATAAACAATGAAGTTAAGGAGAATAAAGTCTTTTTTTTAGGAAAGAGTTAGCAAAGGTTGTAAATCTATCAAGTTATTTAAGCATTTACTGCAACGTACACCACAAAAAGTCCTCAACATTAAAATATTTGAGCAGTATTTAATAAGCAAAAACATAGTAACAATTCTAAATTTTAGATCTATGTAAAGAGGGCTTGTGGACAGAGGTGGTATCTTTTATTAGACCAACAAGATTTTTGCAAAAAAATTGTTTAAATAATTTTCTTTGCAAAAATCTTGTTGGTCTAATAAAAGATACCACCTCTGTCCACAAGCCTTAATTGCTTTTTCCTTTAGACCAATAGGGCTACAACCTGAATACCTGAGATCAATACAAACGCATTTCTAAGAGGAATAGCAGCCATTCACAGTGGGGAGAATACTGAACAACCCACACCTGATAAAACTAAAAGTAATCACAGCAGCAGAGTGAAAAAAGGAAAAGTAAGATAAAGCATTGGGTTTTTTTTAAATAAAATTCGTTTCATTTCAATCTCATCAATTAACATTGTTAATTAAAACAATTTGACAATGTCAAATTGTGGTCCTCTGCCCAACAAGCAAAATGTTTGCAACATATACTAGTAATTTAAGTTGCAAATACTTCCAAGATACTTAAAACTTACATTCTTTTAAATTTAGCCTCTTGATGAAAAATGCCTGTGGGATCCTGCCTCCTATAGTTTTACAGTTTATAATTCAATAAAAACTCTTTTGCTAAAATCTGAATCAGATACATAGTTACTGTTCCCGCCTCTTAATCAGTTAAAATTCATATAAAGCATATGCTGTTATGATAAGAGGCTAAACATAGGAGTTATTTATCTCTTCATGAGCATGCATAGTTGCTGCTAAATTTAATGGGAGTTACATAGGCAGACAAGGTTCCTTGGGTGAATTTGATATCTTTTATTAGACCACCCCAAATAGTTGGAAAATAATTATTAAGCAAGCTTTTGGGTTCAGAAACCCTTCATCAGGCTAAGGAAGTTACAGCAGTTGGCGTGTGCTCTTCCTGGAAGGGATGAAAAGTAAAGAAACCAGGGGCTGGGCTGGTATGTGTACAAGACAGGCAGTCAGTGAAAACGTAGATTGAGGAGTCAGTGGGTGAGAGACAGGCTGGGGGGTAGAGGGCAGGGAGAGACTCCCCAGGTTTCTCTCCACTTTCATCCCCCCTCCCTCCCTCCCTCTCTCTCTCCCCCAACCCCGCCTCTCTCACCCATTGACTCCTCAATCTACATTTTCACTGACTACCTGTCTTGTATGCATACCAGCCCAGCCCCTGGTTTCTTTACTTTTCATCCCTTCCAAGAAGAGCACACACCAACAGCTGTAACTTCCTTAGCCTGACGAAGGGTTTTTGAACTGGAAAGCTTGCTTAATAATTATTTTCCAACTATTTGGGTTGGTCTAATAAAAGATATCAGATTCACCCAAGGAACCTTGTCTGCCTGTGTCCTTAGACCAAATGGCTACAACCTACACCCCTGTGAAATGGGAGTTGCATACACGCATAGAATGGAGAATATTACATAACGTGAAGGAGTCTTATGTATCTATAAATTATTATGTTAGTGCAGTTTGGTCTATAGTCCTGCCAGGTGGAACGTGCGCTCTCTCATTGGATCTGGAAAACTAAGCAGGCATGGGTAGGACTATATTTGTATTTGAACAGAAAATCATTTGGGAATCCTAGGTGATGCAGGCACAAATTAGTGGCCATGGAACAGTGATTCTCAGCTGGGTCACTGCACAGCCAGACTGGGAAAGGCTGAGGCACGCCCTTCTCTCCTGCCTCCTTAGTGTTCTCTGGTAACCCTAAAGCAGACGGGACAGCCAGCTTGTGTGACAGCCCTACCTGTTCTGCCACTCTGCTCCCTTCCTCACACACACTTCTCAGAAACAGAAGGATGCAGGACAGCTCCTCTACCCACATACCTCTGTTTCCAGGAAATGCTGGGCAGTGTTGGACCAGGAAGGGTTACAGTACAAGCTGACTCTGTCTTATGCTTATCAGGCAACCCTAAAGAGGCAGAAAAGTGGATATATGCTGTAGCCCTTCATGGTCTGTCTGCACAAGGTACACAGGACAGTTTTTCCTGGCTATAGTGACAACAAAACCCAGCTGAGAACCATTGAGGTAAGCTGAGGCAGCACAGAAGTGGTTCTCAACTGGAGTAACACCAAATTCAAAAAAGTTGAGGAGCAATGCCCTAAAAATCAAAAAAAGTTGAAAACTGCCATGGAAACTGAACAAATAAAAGACTCCTCCATCACTTGCTGGTATCAAGCTGTTGAACAGATTTTTTTTTTTTTTTTTTTTAGAAGTTCTGGTTAATTGCAATGAGCAGAAGGTAACAGCCCCCCAGTGTGAAAGGCAGTATGCTAGAAGGCGACAGTGGTTTAAAAAAATATTTTTGTATTGGACAACGTTAGACATTGTTTGAAGGAAATACCAAGAATGAAATTCATATCTACACTTTCAAAGTAGAATAACTGCTAATCTGGAAGCACTGTTTACAGAACCCCTGCAAGTTTTGTTTTTTCTAAGCCTCTTGCTCTGGCATGATTCCTATGACCTACTATAACAAAAGGAATGCGTGTTTAGTGACAATGTAGTACATCGCAAGTTATAAGATGTAGTAATGCCTTCACAAAGTCAGTGACCCTGACTAGTGAGGTATCTAATACTCTGTTATACTTTTAAGTGCATTTAATCCACACCTGAAGCACTTTAAAATTGAAAACCTGTATAGAGGTATTGTGTGGGAAATGGGAGGAGAGGAGTAAAGCATTTCATGGATTGCCACAGACTTAGTCACATGAGTTTGAGCACAGCAGCAGCGAAGACAAGAGAGTCAGGCTTAAAACTTGAAGGGAACAAATGTCAGTTTGCAAGGAATGTGATCAACTGCCTGGAACATGGAGGCTGTGAGGGTGCCCCAAAACTAAACATAAGGGATTGGAAGGATCCTACAAACCTAGAGGAAGCACAATGGCTTGTACATGTTCTCATCACCTCATTTCTGGTGTTGACTGGTATGAGACAGGAGGTGGGAGTGTGGGTGTTATTTCCTTTGTGGTGTGACTGACTGCTCTGTCACTACAGTGCAGATATACCCCAAGGCTTAAGAACCGAAGAAGTGTCTTACTCTTGTTAAATCTCTCAAGACCTGTCACCCATACTTACTAGATGTGGAATTCACAATGAACACAGACCACAGTACCCTGAAATGATGCCTTATGAAGTGAGACCTAGGAAGATACTTGTAAAAGTGGATTTATGAACTATCTAAAAATCAGCAGCTGGCAACCTTTACAAGTTGTGGGCTGGAATGATTTGGCTCCAGCCCAGTGTGACGGGTGGCTTAAAATAGGTCCACTTTTGCTCTGAGACTTACAATTATATTTATTGTTATTGAAAAAACCATGAAAAAAAATCTGACAAAAAGGAAGTTCTATTTCTATTAAAATGTTTGTAAAAAACAGACTATGATGATTTTATTAGAGACTCCATCATAACACATATGCACAGGCTGAATTAGTATTCCCAATTTTAATTCTGTAGCTTCTAACTCCTGAGTGCTTGATTTTGCAACCTGATCTTTCTTTTAACATACCTTTTGATATGATTTCCAAAGATATTTTAAAAATATATAAAATCCTATAGTGGGAGAGCATATTGATCCCCAGCATCATTCCTCAGCATGTTTGAGACCCTAATGTAGTACCTGGAGTATGAGTCTCTACAGTTTAAAGGAAAAGGAATGACCAGTAGCAAGGTAAGCATATCAATCAACCGAGAGAAAGAGAGATATGCACCTTTTAATCAATGGCTATCAGCTGATGGTAAAGGAATGTAGAAACTCAGAAACACCTGGATCCAGTTACACTTTGATGGATAATGAGCACCAATGGATAGCTACTTTTTACCCTGATTCCACATCCCTTACAAGCCTATTCCTTTCCCATTTTACCCACTCATCTCATCCTACCCACCTTCCCCCTCTGCTCCTCTCCACAACTAAGCCCCCATCTTCCCATGTCCCCCACCAGTGCTCCCCATCTGGCTGCATCTCCACTTCCTCCAGCTGCCTGAATGCCCCTCCTAACTGCCTGGGAGATCACAGAGAGCCTGTCTCAGCACAATGAGCTCTGATGGCTAGGAGGAGCAATTTCAGGAAAGGTACAGGAACATAACTTAAGTCAGTTTCTGTATACCTTCTCCACAGATTTTTTTTTTTTTTTTTAACACGTCATAAAAATTGTTTAAACAATTTTTATGACACGAGCCAAAGAAACCACTGTTCCATTATCTTATTCTCAGAAGCAGCTGAACCTTTCCAGATAAAACTTTTAAAGCCAATTTAGCCAGAGGCAAAACTCACCAGGGAAAGTTCCAGTCTGAACAGTTAAAAGTTTTACTAAATTATAAGTCAGCTCTAAAACAGGATTATGTAATCTAAAGCAGCGGACATTTAGTTCATTTTTTTAAAATGAGTGTAGTTAAGAACCGCACATTGTACCAAGAAACTGTTTTATATTTTGAAATTTAGCAAGGTATTTAGAATTCTGCTATTAAATTTTGCTACCCATTGTGTTTTGGAGTAAATGGATGAGCAAAGTGTGAATTGACATGTTCTGCTATCAGAGCTGGTTCAGATGCGGCTGACAAAACAGCAGCCACGGTGTGCGTCAAACTTCCGGGGGCTCCATCCCACCAGAACAGACTGAAACACTGCCTTGACAGTCAATGCTCCTATACTGTTCCTTCAGTAAGCTCTGTAGTAATAACTTGAACCTCCTGGGAACCAAGATTTCTCCCCCTTTTTCCATGATCCTAACTGCTGCAGTCAGAAGGGTTTCCCCCATTTTGTTCATTTAACAGAGAACCTCTGTTCATTCTCACTAGTTCCCTTCACAAATGTAGCAATTCTGGGCATATAGGATGCTTGTACACAACACCATTACCATGTACACGTGAAGAAAATGTCACTGTGTGTGCCTTAATGGTATTACACTGTACGTGTGCTAGAGTTTTGGGGGTTTTAAATGAGTTTGCGTCATTGCAAACTAAACTACATTCCAATGTAGTTGTGCCCGCCGCTGTTCCAAAAGGTGCTCTCAGGCTGCTTTGGCTCGGGTGGCTGACCAGGTCTGCCCCGGTCCTGCAGGCAGTCCCCAGAGGGTGCCCCAGGCAACAGTGGCAGACCCCTGAAACTCAGCCACAGCCTTATCTGGACCCTCAGTGGTGGGGTTCCCCCTCGCCGCAGCCTCCAGTGCTGTCATGCCTGCAGCAGGCACTCATGGGGCTGCAACCTGCCCTATACCCAGGCCAATGCCACCTTCAAATCGTGGGTCTCTCAGTCTCTTCTAACTGACCCCGCCTGGTCTCTTCCCTCATCCCTGACCAGCTTCACTCAATGTCTTAAGCTGGACTCCGGTCCAAGGACCGTGAGACCTGAGGTCCTGTTGCCCTGCGGGCTTCTTCCCCGGCTTCCCTGCCAGCTTTTCCACTGGCCCTGCAGCCGGTTCCCTCCCCTGCTCTCCTACCAGCTCTCTCATTGGCTCTGTAGCTGGCACTCTTGTAGCTGTGGCTTTCGCCACTCCCGATGCTGCTGAAGCTCTCAGTCCAAGGCAGAGAAACCCCCGCGTGTCCCCGCTTGTGACTTTGGGTTTCCCCGCAGGCCATCATCTCCTGCAGCCTCCCAGTGCTGTTCCTGGGGCCACACTTTATTCCCACCAGGTGGCATCTCTCACTGATGTCACCCGCTCTCAGCTGGATGCGAGCGCAGCTAACAAAACACACGTGCGATTCCCTGACGTGTGCTCCTCTGCTTGCCTCGGCTCCCACAAGGGGTAAGTATGCATTTCCTTTTTCGTTGGTTTTGGGCTGGGGTTTCCCTCTACCCCCGGTGTTCCTGGGACATAACCCCCCCCCCCCTTAAGATGCCTTGGGGCACTTCATTCCCATTTCAGGCTGTACCTGTGGGGTCAGACCATCCCTTCACTTGATCTGCTTGGTCCCCAGTCTAGTCTTTGCCTCCGCACCTGGACAAGAAGTCTGCCACTGTATTAGTTTTTCCAGGTCAGTGTATTATGTAGAACTTACATGGTTGGAGTGCTGAGGCCCATCGGGTAATCCGGGTGTTATAGGTCTTGGCTGTGCTCAGCCAACTCAGCAGGGCATGGTCAGTTACCAGTTTAAACTCTGCCCATCAGGTAGTACCTAAAGTGGTCTACTGCCCACTGAATTGCCAGGCACTCGCGTTCTATAGTTTCATACCTCTTCTCCGCTAGTAGCAGTTTGCTACTGGCATATGCCATGGGTCTCTCATTTTTTCCCTTCCTCCTGGGTGAGGACAGCACCCACTGCCATCTCCGAGGTGTCCGTCTGTAAAATAAAGGGTTTTCAGAAGTCAGGGGTGTGAATTCTAACATCTTCACACAATGTCCTTTTCAGTCTTTCAAAACTTTGTGCAGTCTCTCTCGTCCACTTTACTGCCTGTTTTCTGCCCTTTGAGCACCTCCGATAAGGGTGTTGCCAGCTCTGCTGAGTGTGGTACAAATTACCTGTAATAATTGGTTAACCCTTAAAACAATCGTAGCTGGCGGCAGTTCTGAGGGGCTATAAAGTTGTGGATGGTTTCTACCTGGTCAGCTAGGGGTTTAAATTGTGCCTCTGCAAACCAAGAACCCTAAATATTTTGTTTCTTTCTGGGCCAGGGCACATTTTTGGGGGTTTGCAGGTAGGACAACACACCTTAGTTTTGTAAGGATGGCTCGAAGCACCTTCTTGTGCTACTCCCAGGTCCAGAAGTATTTGACTATGTCATCTATGTACGCCGCCGTGTATTCGGCATGGGGTGCCAAGATCTGGTCCATCAGGCGTTGAAATGTTGCAGTGGCACCATGTAATCCAAAAGGGCATTCTGATGAACTCATACAGTCCCCACAGGGTGCTGAACACTGTCTTCCACCGGTCTTCCTTGGCCACCAGAATCTGCCAATATCCCTTTGCCAGATCAAGGGTCAATATATACTGGGCATCCCCTATCCTTTTTACCACTTCTGCCATGTGGGGCATGGGGAATGCATCAAAAACTGCCATGGCATTCAATCGTCTAATCCACACAAAGCCTTAGAGACCCGTCAGGCTTGTGCATCGGCACCAGCAGGCTCCTCCAGGGACTTCTTGAAGGCTGAATGACTCCTAGCTTTAACATTGAGTCACTCTCTCTTTGGACAGCTTCCAGGAGGTGGTATGGAATGGGTCGCCACCTCTCCCTCACTATTGCCCCAGGTGGCAATAGTGAGGGAGAGGTGGCATGGAATGAGCCCCAAACCCAGCCAGGTTCCTTGCAGAATACCTCCCAGAACTCAAGTTTCGGGCCTCTTGCCACTGAACAGAGGATAAGTCCTCTCCTATTCTAACCGGGGTTCCCTCCAAAGAGGGCTCAGTCCCTCTTCCTAACCCTTGGGGTCCTAGGTCCTCGTTATCAGCCTCGGAAAAGGCCGCCCATCCTTCAGACTCCTACCATGTGAACCTCCTACGGGAGTGGCAGATTTGCTTTTCTCAAAGGCGTCTGGGCCCATGTACCTCATAATCCACTGCTCCCACCTGTCGGAGAATTTCAAATGGCCCCTGCCGTTGAGTTAGAAGCTTGCTCGTGGAGGTGGGGAGCAGCACCAGGAATTCTGTCCTGGCTCAAATTCTCACTCTTTGGTCCGGTGGTCATACTTTGCCTTTTGATGGGTTTGGGCTTCTCTTATGTTTTCCCGAGCTAGGTCCTGGGCCAACCCGATTGTCTGTCGGAACGCCTGTTGATACGTCTTTGGCTCTTGGGAGGGTCCTCCCTCCTGCTCCCACTCTTCTCTCAAGACCTGTAAGAGACTCCGCAGGCAAATGTCCCAACACTAGCTTGAACGGAGAGAACTTTGTGGAATCGTGAGGGGTGTCCCTGATAGTAAACACTACTAGAGGAAAGAGGAGATCCCACTTCCAGGGGTCTCCTTGCATGCATCGGTGCAAGACCTGTTTTATCGTCCCGTTGAGGCATTCCACCAACCCGTTGGTTTGGGGATGGTAAACCAAGATGTGGAGCTGTTTTATTTGGAGGATCCAGCATGCCACCTTCAAAAACTCTGGACATGAAATTATTTCCTTGATCCGTTAGTATCTCTTGCAGTATCCCCATTCAGGCTATCCATCTTATTAGCTCTTCTGCAATACACAGGGCAGTTATGGCACACAGGGGGATTGCCTCTGGGTACTGGGTGGCATAATCCACTATGACCAAGATGTATTTGTGGCCCCAGCTGCTGCAGAGAAGTGGGCCCACAACATCTAAGGCTATCCTTGAAAACGGGGCATCTATAATGGGCATGGGCTGGAGGGGTGCCCGTGGAGGATGCTCAGTCCTTATCTTTTGGCAGTTAGGGCAGGCTGCCCATTGGCCCGGAATGGGGATGGAAGTGGCCTGCCAAAAAAAAAAAA
>JAGPOW010000261.1:231030169-231042100 GCA_030014935.1 Caiman crocodilus
TTGGGCATCTTCAAGAGTAGATAGGATAGGTACTTGGCTGGGGTCCTGTGACCCCAGCACTCGTTCCTGCCACTGGCGGGGGGTCAGACTAGATGGCCTGCTCTAGGCCCCTTCTGAGCCTAGTTACTATGAAACTATGAAACTATTTTCCCTGTATTTATCCCAAAGCATCTTTGAACTAAATGTCTTCCTCTCACTGAAGGGAATAGGAATGTGGCAATTGGCTTCAATGAAATCAAGATCTATCTGTGCCTAGGCCATCCATCTTGGCAGAGGTTTAGAGCTGTTAACTTAATATTCCACAACATGCTGCAGTTAGAGGTTGAATTTTGGCTGATTTTCCTTTTTCTGCTTTGCCAGATTTTTGGATAAAATTCATAGAATCAAAGCACTAGAAGTTGGAAATAGAAAAGAATTAGTAGATCATTGTAGCTGTATGAATGCATTCACTTAGTTAAGGCCAGAAAGATCATTATATCTTATAGCCTGCCATCTTAAAACGTAAGTCATAAACCATTACATTTTGCCCAATGAAACCTGTACTGAGCCAAAGAAATTGTGTTAAACTAAAAAGCATAGTCTTCAGATTGTCATCCAGTTTTTGATTGAAAAAGAAAAATCCAGTACTTCCTTCTGTAGTTTGTTTTATTTCTGGAGGGAAGCGGGTGAGTTTGTTGTTGTTGCTGTTTGTGAAGTGTCTTGTTTTTTATTTGGATTTGTCTGGCTCAAGCTGCCATCCATTTATTTTTGTTATGCCTTTATCCTCTCATTTAAAGAACCCTTCAGTACCTAGCATTTCATCCTGTAAAAGTATTTATATGCTATAATCAAGTCACCTTTTTATCTCTTTTGATAAGTTAAACAGTTTAAGCTCTTTAAGTCTGTCACTGTGTGGCATTTTTTCCAGCCCCATAATCACTTCAGTGGCTCTCTTCTGCACAGTCTTCAATTTTTCCACATCTTTTTTAAAAGCATTTACGCCAGAACTATATGCAGTAATATAGTACTGATCTCACTAATGCCATACCTAGAAGTAAAATTCCTTCTGTTTCCTTCTCACTACTCCTCTGTTTGTGTATCCAAGAACCATGTTAATCCTTTCAGCCACCACACTGGGAGTTCATGGTAAGTGTTATGTTCACTATACAGAAAACCCTCACTATTCATGGGTTCAGCATTCGTGGTTTCAAAAATTTGCAAATGCTGAACCCACATCTCAAATACCGTTCCAGGAGCTCCCCGGGGAGCTCTGTGCTTGCTGCTGCTGGGTTTCTGCTGCCACCACCAGGTTCCCACCACTGCTGGGTTCCTGCCATTGCCAGCACAGATGTGCCCCACTCACCTCTGCCAGCCACCAGGGGCACTTCATTTATGACATTCATGAACACAGTGCCATATTCAGATTTCACCATTCACAGGGATCTCCAGAATGGATCCCCCGCATATGGCAAGGGTTGCCTATACCTAGTCCTTTTCAGAGTCTGTTCCAAGGTATCCTCTCACATTATGCAGGTATAACTTTCTTTCCTTATTCCCAGATGTGCAACTTTGCGTTTGATTGTATTAAAATGTATCTTGTTTGAATGAGCCCATCTTACTGAGTAATCCAAATTGTGCAACTGGTCAACCATTTTATTATCCATGAGTTTTAAAAATATTATTTTATTTACTTCCAGATATTGATGAACATGTTGATCCCTGCAGAGCTGTTCTAGAAACATCTCCATTCAATGTTAATTCCCTATTGACAGCTACTCTGAGATCTATCAGTTTGCCAAGCCATAATCCCCTTCAGATGTACTTTGATATTGTATAGAGCCAATTCTCTAAGTTCTAAGAATGTTATGGAAAATTGTGAGGAGGTTTCCCCTGCACCCTCTGAGGGACTGTCTAAGGTTCTCCAGTGTCCATTTAAATGTTTAACCTCCTTACAGGTTCTCCAGCCCATCTTCACCATTCCTTATTCTGTGTATTGTAATCTTCCTAATGATCTCATAATATAACACAGTTATTCATATACCACATGCACCGTTTTCCAAAAGTTGCCCCTCCAACACTGGGGGTGCAGATCTTAAATGGAGGATAAACCTGGAGGCTGATTTCTGCACCAGAACAAAAGCATGAAAATGTTGGAATGGATGCCAGGAGCTGTGTTTCTCTCTCAGCCAGCATGCAGCAGGAGTGAATTTCATCATGCAGTTGTGTCATGCAATTTGGCAGCAGCTATGAGATGGTTAAAATGCTAGCCTTTGGCTAAGCAGACGGGGGAAAGCGAGAGTGGCACTGAAGAGTAGACTCTCCCCCCACTCCATGTAGTCAGAATTCAGCCATGACTCTAGAAAAATCTTTTTCTTTATTCTGCTGTCCCAAAACAAGGTGCAGGTTGGGGGGTACCATATGCAAGAAAATACAGAAGGCCTTAGACAATCCTGATTGAAAAGGAATTATCCCTTCAGCTATTTCCCATTTGTCTTAGCCCACTCCTTGAGATATTCCAAGGTAGATTTCCAATCAATATTCTATTTTTACTCCTACCAGGTTCAATTTCCTAACCACAGGCAGTATTTCCTACTTCTTAAACAATCCTACAGTGACAAGTTTGGTTTGTACATCCAGTCAAAAATGGACCAAGACTCAGAAATAGTTTCTTTTGTCACCTAAGTAGGCTAGCAATATTATCCCCTCCCCCCGCATTTTTGTCCAACTTTCAGCACATCACTCACTAGTGTTTGATTGCATCAGGAGTCTTAGGCTTTTAAAAAACATCTAATTTGAGCCAGTCCTTGCTGAACTGAGCCAAAACCAAAGACAAAAGAGGAGCAGTGCAGGTCTTTATGCACAATGCCCTAACCTGCATTGCTGCTCCTCTGCCCATACAGGGACCAAGGAGAGCACACAACTTGAGGGTGGAAGCAGACTACACCTTCTTGGTTTAGTCTGCTACCATCTGGGTTCCAACCCTCAACTGGTCTAGCCCTCACTGTGCCTCTTAGTGAACTACATTATAGCCTGCATCTCACTTTGGCATTGAGCCTGGAGCATAAAGGTTTGCTATTGCTGTTTCTCACTGCTCCAAGGCCATGATTTACTGTTGGATTCGTAGTCACAGAACCACTTCAGTGTTAATGCTGCCACTCAAGCATCTAGCACCACAACCAAATCTGTACCATTATCAATAGTCTAGTTCTGGTACTACCCATAAGGCATGGAAGGGATGGGCCGGAAATCGCTACCTTGTCCTCTAAAGAACCATTTTAAGACCAGTCTTCTGGTCATCAAGTCCCTGCTGGCTACTCTTTAATCCTTAGGTTACATTCTTGTCAAAGGCCTGACAACATAGACCTTAAGACCTTAAGGTGGTCTTCTTCCACCTTTTAAAGTACAGAGTTGTTTCTTATATGGCCTACCCCACTGTTTGTGAGGTTTGTGAGTCTGTTGTCTAGGTGGTATCTTAGCAGAGAGCAACAGCTTTTCCAATAGTTGGCTCACCTATGCAAACAAAAGTAACAATTTTTACCCCATCTGACCACAGAAAGCAGTTTATAGCTGTGACCAAACACAAGTGCACAGCTGCAGCCAGCTTCAAAAATGGCCAATTGGGTGACAATCTGACTGCTCATTTCATGAGGTATCAGATAAAGACATCAAGAAATGTAGCTTCTTTTGTAACTTATGTCTGTGGAGCTCCCAGCCTGTTGCTGTTTTCAGAATGGGAGATGGGAAAGGGAGTGGAGGGAATTCAGTCTGAGGGTTTTTCAGCCCTCCATGGAGGGTGGGGTGGGTGTATTAGAGCCCCCACCCCTCCCTAAGATGGAGGGCTCCAATTCAGCCACCCTACACTTCAGTACCAGCTGGGGAGCACCAAGAACAATCTCCTTCTGCTGCCTTCCCCCCTCCCATTCTGAAAACAGGGTGCACTAGAAAAAAAGCCCTGGCCATTGCTATGGGAACCCAGCCACAAGGTTCTCCTCCCCCCTGGGACCAACAGAGAACTTCTGTTTGGTCTGGGGTAATGTTGTAACTCAGCATGCTTTGCAAAAATCATTCTGAGTTACAACTGAGTTGCACTTCTGTCTGCACCCCTTATCTAATCTGCAGCCTTTTATTCCAGTTCTTGTTAGGTATTTCTTAGCTTCATCAGGGAAAGTAACTGTTCTGCCCATTAACAATTTTGTAGCTGTTACAGCACAGTATATACCCCCTCCCCTCATTGTAAAATGAAATATCCTGCAAAAAATCTACCTATATTATAGCAATTACTTTCTTCAACCTAACTTAAAATCTTACTGAAGACTGAATCAGGTTTATCTGATAAGACCTTTAACACCATGCTGACTGTTAATGATATGCCTGTCTTTTAATTCTTCACCAGTTGTATACTTATATCTGCTTTTGAGTTATTTTACCCAATAGTGATGTCAACCTAATCAAATCATAGTTACCCAATCTTCTGGAATTTCCCCAGCATTCCAAGATTTATCCAGAAAAATCATCATCAGGCTAGATATTCCCTCTGCTGACTTCATTAAAATTCTTAGGTGTGAGTTATCTAGCTATGCTCATTTTTAAATAATTATCTTTAGGAGATGTCATTTAACATCCTGCTTGGTGATACTTACAGACTGGAAAAATCATGAGAGTTGGTGAGCCTCCAGAAACACCCCTGTAATTGAGAACCCTGCTCAAAGGACTGATTTAAGGTTGACGCTGGCTAATACAGTGCCAGGGTACTGCTGTCAGTCAAACAGTAACTTTTGTTTGTCAGGAAAAATGAACACAGAACAGACAGCAACCTTCTACTATAGGCACCCAGTTGACACAGACAAGTTCCCCCCTATCATTTGCCTCCCTCAAAGCAATGTAGATCCTTAGGGGAAAGAATCTAAAGGAAAGGTCAAACTCAACTGTTTTAGCCACGTAGGTTTCTGAAGACACTCATAGCCTTAGCAAACCGCAAATGATATTTTTTACCACAAAAAACTATAAAAAGTAAGCAGTGAGCAAGCTACAGTAAACATTATTGAATAATACTCTAAGCTTCTCAGGATAATAATAATAATTATACCTGGAAAAGCATGCAGCATTTTTTTTACTTAGCCTGTTACCTGGTTTCATCCTGAAAGGAAAGAGTTAAATTCTGCTGACACATGGATGAGAGTGGGTTGTTACCCAGTTTAGGTATACAAAGTTGGGAGTGGGGATCAGGAAAAGGATCAGGCACCTTATAGGGTAGACATTGCAGGGTTTTTCGGCACTCTGACCAAAAATGTTGCCTACCCCTGTTCTAAAGGTCTAGGGGTCTCGCCTCACTGTTCAAAAGACTATAGGTAGCCTTCATTGTTTTATTGTTAATAGTTTAGTTGATAAACACAAATGGGAAGAAGTCTGGGGGAACTTTTACTCTAGGTAGTACAAGGATTTTTGTTTTAAGCTGATGATGTTCACAGCCTAGACTTCCGTTTCATGGCATGATGCCTTTCTGTATATAGCCATAGCACTGATCTTTCTTATGCCTCATCACACTGCAAATTCACATGTACTTTACTGTTGGCCACTGCTCAGCTTAATAAGTGAATAAACATTGCTTAGATACTTTCCTTTTGCCACTCATAGTGATCCTGGGTATTAACATTCATTGCTAAGTGGAATAAAAGCCAAGAGAAAAAAATCCATACACCCCCAAATGATCTGGTCTAGACCATAACCTGCTTCAATAAAACGTTAGAGAGGTGCTTTAAGAGCCTGCAGACTCTTACATGTCATTCCATGGGGGAAAAAGAAATTTTTTTCCATGCACAGTGAGCTACAGGATCTGTCCTCAACCTCCCTGCGTGCACTGGTATGAGAAAAAGCCCAGGATACACAGAAATCGCATGCCTCCATCCTGACTCTGTCCTCAGAGTGAAGGGTGATGGTCGCTCTCAGACAACGGAAGCCTTGAGAACCCCTGTTCTAGAAAAGGCTTCTTGGAATAAGAACTTACTATTAGAAGATAAATCTGAGTCTCCTTTCTGCTTGTTATCCAAATCCTGGGGTCTTCTGGAGGGATTACTGCTGGGAAACTATTGGTCTTTAATACAACATACAAACTCGTTCGTTTCTTGTGACACTTGTTTTGGCTCAGGACAAAGAAGTGGTTAATAAAGTGGGGACAAAAATCTTTATTTTATACAGTCAATTTGCTACACGTGGCCTGTTGCCAGAGCGACACAGCATCAATCACAGGCAGAGATCAGTCTCTTTAAAAGTTAAATTCCCTCCTGTTGGCAGGGCCAGGGTACTTCATTCACGTGAACCGCACCTACTTCAGATTCAAATACGCTGCATTTTGCTAATGCAAAAAACAAAGAAACATTTTGAACATCAGCCCTTTTGCCAGGAGAAAACCGATTCATCTGATGATTTAGATGCCTGTGGCTAGCTGCGGCTGTTTTCATCCCTGGTTACTTAGCGTGGCGGATGTTGCGCCAGCGTCCACTCGAGTCTGTCGCGGTGCTGCCCTGTCATGGCACAGTTTGTCGGTTCCGGGTAAAACACTGGTTGACGCAAAAACGCGGCGCGGGTCGGCGCTTAGGGACATGCTGTGTTAAAATGGTATTAGCTGGTGCCTGTTACACCGGGGGACTCAGCCTGAAAGCCTCTGGTTCCTGGTGAAGGCGAGCCGGGTGAGGATCCCTTCCCACTCAGCGGGGACACCGTTTGGTGCGGTTTTCTCAGCGTCCGGCTGTGCCCGGTGCCGACCTGCCCGGGCTACAGACAGATCACCTCTAAAGGGCAAAGCGTGAGGTAGCTGCAGGTCGGCTCGGGCGGCGCCGGCCTTCGCTCCCGCTGTCTGTCTCTTCCCCACGGCTTCCGAGCAAACAACCTGGGGCAACGCAAAGGTGCTGTTCGTCGGGCCCCGGACGGAGAGAGTTAAATTCTGCTGACGCATGGATGAGAGTGGGTTGTTACCCAGTTTAGGTATACAAAGTTGGGAGTGGGGATCAGAAAAAGGATCAGGCTTTAGGAAATAAGACTGTTCAAAAGACTATAGGTAGTCTTCATTGTTTTATTGTTAATAGTTTAGTTGATAAACACAAATGGGAAGAAGCCTGGGGGAGCTTGTCCCCTCGCTCACCTTTGCAAGCAGCCATCGCCTCCCGTTGGGACCTGCCTGCGGTCCGAGCAGGGCGGTGCCACCAGGAAGCCCAGAGCCCCTCGGCGGGCTCCCGCGGCACCGGCGGCGCCCGCCCGCTGACAGCCTCCGCCCCGTGGCTCTCCCGCCCGGCGCACGGGCTCTGTGACTCGGGGCTAATGAGACCAATTTGCCTCCAGGCAGAGCCACGCCAGCCTCTCTCGCCGTCTCCGGCTCTTGGGGTTTTCTCGGCGGGCGGACGCGAGACCCCCGAGGGGGACGGAGCCCGAGCCTCGTCCCCGTGGCCGAGCTGTTGGGGCTGCAAAGATATTCTCAGGACGGAAACCGGGCGCGAGCCGGGACCCGGAGGCCCCGCTCCCTTCCCTGCGCTCGCCGGAGCCGCCGCGCCTTGCGGAGGTGACCGTGCAGCGCCAGCCCCTGCGCCGCGCTCGGAGCATCGGCCTGCCCGGTCGGAGCCCCTCGGCACACTTGTCCCGGGGCGGGGGGCACCTGCTCGGGCGCGGGCGCGGGGCTGCTGGTGCAGCGCTCGCAGAGCGGGCTCCGACCTGGGGCTCAGCGCGAGCAGTTTGGTTACGGGCACCCCCGTACGTGGCGTTACCCCGGGCAGGCTCCGGGCTCCCTCTTAGCTGTCCGTCGTCTTTGCTCTGGTGTCCGCTGTGCCAGGTGCTTGCTGGAAAGCGCCGGGTCTGTCTGGGGAAGCCCGTGTGAGCGCTGCCGGGCCCCGCGCCCTGCTTGAGACTCGCGGAGGGGTGCTCAGGCCAGTCGGCATGTGCGGGGAAAGGCCCCGACGGCGGCGGGGGGCGCCGCCTGCGAAGCCCGGGCTGGGACTGGCGGCCTCGCTGCAGATGGCCTGTCCCTGCAGCGACTGGCTGCGGCCGGGCTGAGCCGGGCTCCTGGGCAGCTCCCCGCCCCACACCCTGCCCTTTCCCTAGTGTCCACCGTCCACGGGGGGGCGCTGCAATGACAGGCGTGGCCCGAGCCCTGGCGCAGCGGTCCCCGCCCGTGGAGCCGGCTGCCCTCGTGGGACTCCAGACGCTTCGCCTCTGCGCGTCTCCTGGACCCCTGCCCGCTCCGCTCGTCCCGGGGACGGCAGCCGCAGTCGCCCGCTGCCCACTAGCCCCCGGCGGATGCAGCCCGGCCCGCGCCGCCAGGAGGAGGTCGGCAGCAGTCTCTGTGGCGGAGCGGACACTGGCGCTAGTTGCCCTCGGAGCTGGGCCGCCCTCAGCCCTGCAGCGACCCCAGAGAGAGCGGCTCGGCTTGGGGACATGACGGGCCCTGGAAGCTCGTGAGACGCCAGGGCTCGCTGAGCCGCTCCCCCGGGCCCGGGCCCGCATCCAGCCCCTGGACCGGGTGGGGCAGGCCGGTTCTTCCCGGTTCTTCGGGGTGGGGAGGCGGCGCCTCCTGCACGCGAGGGGCCCGTGGACCCGGGCCAACCCGCGCAGCTCGGGGGGCGTCGCCCCCTCCCCGCGCGGCTGAAAATACCGCGCAAGCGGGGCGCGCAGCCGGCCCTGAGACCTGAGCGCCCGCTCCTCCGATCCGCGGGGATCCGCTGGGACCGACGCCGCCTCGAGGCCGGCGGGGAGATGGCGGGGCTGCAGCCGGGCACCCTCAGTGCTGGCTGCCACCCCCGCCGCGACGGGGCGGCCCTGGGGCTGTGCCTGGCCCGGGGCCTGCCGGAGGCGGAGCGCTGAGCTCGGACGCAGAGGCGAAGCCGGGGCTGCTGGTGCCGGGCGCGGGCCAGGGAGGCTGCGGCTACGGCGGGGACTGCCTGGCCCCCCGCGGCGGGCGGGAGCGACGCAGCGCTCTGCGGTGCGCTCTCTCCACCTTAAGCGCCTGCCCCTTTAAGAGCCGCGGGAGCTTGGCTGGCGGCAGGGGGCGCTGTAGGTCTGCGTTTCCTGCTGTCGCCAGGCTCGCTCCCCGGGCCAGGCAGTGCCGGGCCGGGCCGGGCCGGGCCGGGGGAGGGGAGATCGGAGAGGGCGCAGCCGGCTGCTTACTCGGCCCTGCAGCCCACCCCGGTCCAGGCGGGTGCCTCCGCCTTTGTTCCGTCCAGCGGGGCCGGGCGCGCCCACGCGTGTCGGCGCAGGGCGGGACCCTTGCTCGTGGCGCGGAGCGGGCTGCCCGCGTGGCCCGGGGGAGCAGGTGGGGCTGGGCGGGGGCCGCTGTCCCCCGGCGCCCGCGGACAGGCCGCCGTGGGGCTCCCTCCCCGCGCTTGAGCTGGGGATCAATTGACCCGTGGCAGGGGAGGCCCGATCCTGCCGCCCCGGGTCGGAGGCTGAGGATGGGGCTCGGCCCTGCTAGCTCCGGGAATAGCTCTGCCGCCCTGTGGAAAGCGACCCCGGGCGTGGGGAGACACGCGGGCAAGATCTGTGCCCCCACGACGCTGCCCGGATCCTGTGACTGCCCGCCCATGGGACTGTCGCCTGCAGAGAGAGCGACGCCGGCGCCAGCCCCGCAAGGGCGCGGGAGGGGCAGAGGAGCCCCGAGGACTCAGTTGGTTCCACTCGTGTCCTCGGGGCTCCAGCCCCATCTCACTTCGCTTTCAAAGCAGCAGTTGAAACGTGGGAAGGGGGGAGGGGCACCCTGGACTCCTAGAAATCCCGACTCGACACCGCTGAGGCTGCGCTCCCGGCTACTCGGCCCCTCTCGTGCCTCCACCCGGCACGCAGCACAGCACGTTTGGGGAAGCCCAGTTGCTCCTTCCCCAGCGCAGGAGTCGCTGCTGCGCGCCGCGAGCTGCCCTGCCTTTGTTCACTCTCTCTTAACGAGTTAAATTGCCTTTCCCGGTTAATTCAAGGTATAATTAGACTGATTTTTTTGTTTAAGAGCCCAGATAAATTAAAATAATCTTAATTTTAATGCGACGTGACCCCTATTTTTCCTTGTGAATAATGAGAATAAAGCAGTCGTTAATTAAAACCAAGATGTCTCCACGTGAAGATGAGATCTGGATGTGCCGAGGCGCTGAAGGGCCGGTCGCGTTCCTAATTGTTACAGTATAATGGAACATTTAGATCGGCATCTGGTTTTTAACCTGTGCGCACCGAATCTATTTGGTCTGGTGCCTGAGCTCAGAAGGATTCTTATTCCCGGGTGCTGAATAAATAATCGCCGTGTGTCTGCGGTGCGAGAACACCGACTTGAAGTAGTGTCCAGGTTTGGTAACTGAAAGAGAAACCGCTAGCACTGGTAACCACTGTCTCTGGAACCACGCTTCCAACGTCCTCGGTGCAACACATCCTCCTGTCGTGTGTGCGTCCGTGTGCTTCTGTACAGACAAATGCAGAAAGTGCTGATCAAACATGGTTAGGAGACGCTGCTCTTAGGCTGTGTTAAAGGTTTCAGGACTTGGAATAGACTTTTGCTCAGAAACATTGCCTCTTCCAACAAGGATTCAATAGCAGTATTCTCGATTTCCATTCTCTTAACACATAGGTTAGCCATTTTTTTTCTCGCACAGAAGTAATTAAAACCCTGATTTTCCGTATATATTAGAGAAGTAAACTTTCCGAATGGAAATTGCATTAGTATCTCATTATTTTTCCCGATCATTCTATTTAATAACCCTCTAATTAAAATGTTCTTCGCGATGCTTCTGTTTCTAACTAAATGCTAAACAAAATGTGCAATCTCAGCCGGAAAACGTTTGCATGTTGCGTTCCTCGTTCTAAGGTATGAAATAGTGTATGGTGTTATTTTTAATCTGTCAATTCACTCCTACAAAATGTTACCCCAAATCCTCGTCCTGATTCATCTCCTAGTTTGGGGGGGTTTATGCAATTAACACAGCCTGTTATTATACGAAGGAGTAATTCTTTCTCTTTTCTCTTAGAGTTGGTATTTTCCCACTATAATTTAGAGTGAAATGGGATTTTAAAAGGATCCAGAGTTCTAATCTTGGTTGATGTTTTGGTGTATTCACGGTAATGAGTCCTATTCCCTGGGGTCATGAAGCTCCCAAGTGTCAATCAAACAAACTGATTCAGAAATGCCATTGTTCGACTCCCACGTCACTCGCCTTCCTCTCATTTTACTTAACAATACCGGAGTTCTCTGATCACTCATTCGGAATATGGGCATTATCTGTGGAAAATGCACAAAGTGTCTTGATCTTTCACTGGCAGATACTGTTAAGGGGTTTCCGCAAAGCAGACAGTGCATGTTTATACTTCTGTCCCTGGACTTTATTACAGCTCGGAAGAGCCAATGAATATCTTGAAAGCAAACCATGCCATAAATCCGTCAAAAATTAATTTGTCTAGAGAGATGTTACATTTCTATTTCCGCGATTAAAGCAGTTTCCAGAAAGCCTGCTTTCTGATTTGTCACCAGAGGGCTAACAGGACTGTGCCTCCACTGAACTGCCGGGCTACCCCTCTCAGCAGAGGGATGCAAGGTAGGATTTGTACCCAAATTGTGGTCAGTCAGTTCAACAAAGGATGCTGCCCAGCACAGAATTTGGAAGAGGGCTGTGCAGAACAGCCTGAGCAATTTCAGACAAGGCAAGCCTCAATTCTCTCTTCTCTGGCGCTCTTTGGACCCTGGACAAACCTAAAAATGACCACATCGCATTGTACTGGGGAGCCTTATCTTGGCACAAGGCAAGAAGCTCATCATGTGAGCAGGGAGCTTTGTATCTGCACAACATTCACAATTCAGCAAGCAGTTACAGGATCAATAGACAGGATGCTCAGCCTCGTATAAGAAAACAATTTGGGGGTGACAGAAAAATTACAGCTGAGTTTCAGAGGTCTCTTTTACCTAATAGGTTGTGCATAAGCAGAAATTCAACTTCACAT
>JAGPOW010000261.1:231042500-231062107 GCA_030014935.1 Caiman crocodilus
TTTTTCCCTGCAAAAGAATTAGAAGAATCTACCAAGGGGTTGTTTAAGTATCCATCACGTTCAGACAGAACTTGGGAGGGCTGCGTGTGTTGGATCAGACTAAGTGATGGCATTTATTTCTTGAATTTAAGGTTGCAGGGGATTTGGGGTGGAGAGAGTTCTTTGCGGGTTTTTTGTTTCTTGTTTGGTTTGGTTAGGTTTTGCTTTTTTGTTTTGTTTTTGGAATAAATTTCTGTCTTTCAGAGACAAAGCATTCAAAAGTGACAACACCCAGAGGTAAGGGACAAGGAGTCAGGGCAGCTTGGGCGGAAGAAAAGCTTTTCGTTTGAAACAGTCCCATTATACAGTCTTTAAGTTCACAGGGGCTCCGGGGGCCGGGAATAGAGGCAGCCCGTCGGCAGAATCTCTCGGGTAGGCTTTACACCGGTTGCGAGCCTGAGTTCCAGATTGCAGGCTTAGACCTTCCAGCCCCCAACCCTCACGTTTAAAATGCCTTTTGTCTCCTCATTTCACTTAAGCAAGGTTTCTGTTGCCGGTTGCCAAGTTCTATTAATGCAGAATTTAATCGCCAAATGCTTTTCCCTTTTCCAAGCAAGGAGTGAACACCAGCCTCAGAGGCCTCGGAGAGAATAAAATAGATCTCTCAGCAATTATTGCTAACACCCTTCAATTTCATGTTTTCGTTAGTGAAAACCATTCACATGGGAGCAACTTTTGGCTTTGAAAGGAAAAATGGGGTTTGTTTTATTTTTGTGGTGGTTTTTTAACACACCCCGATCACACCCATGGCTGGAATATGAAACCAAAAAGGTTTTCTCTAACGAGAGAGGGGCCTTAATTACTAGATTCCATGTACAGCTAATCCAAAGGCACACTTAAAAGGAAATTTAATAGCGCCAGTTTCTGTTTCACTCCTACTCTTATATATCTGCGGGTTTGAAGCTTGTAACCTGTCTTTTCAAAAGCTTGTCGCAAGGCGCAGTCGGGGTGATTCCCCCTGCGTTTTGCCCAGAATATGTTTGCTTTGCTCCAGGTCCCTTTCTCCCTGCAGTGGGAGTCTCCTCTGGGATTAAACCCTCAGACTTTTCACTTTGCTAAAGCAGAAAAGAGCGAGAGGGGGGAAGAGAGGAAATGAAATTGTTATGGAGATTACAGTGTATGTCACTGCTTTCTGTGGTCGGCCCTTGGTTTTTGTCGCTGAACGGTAAGTGCAAACTTGTATTTCCCTTCACAAGAATGGACAATTTTTCTCGCTTATTTGCAGTTTTCCAAAGTTTTACACACAAATCAGTGAACCTTAAGCGCCCTTTTCATTCTTGTATTGTGAATATTTGTCAGTGGTCTGAGGCGGTGATCGCAGTGACAGGTGAATCCAGCGGCCCAGGGGTGCCATGGCAGCTCCAGAGGTTTGGGGATGTGAGTAGCGGCTGCCTGACACCCCATCCGCATCTGCCGCCCTGCACCCGCCGAGCCTCCCGGGGGTTGACAGCCCGGGCTCCCCTCAGCTGCCTGCGCTCTCCGCGTCCCCTTCCCCGCGGGATGGGAGGGGAAATGGCCTCGGGCCATGACAGGAAAGAAGCCGGGAGGGGGTGGGGGCAACACGCCTGTGCCAGGCTTGCGGGGGCGGAGACCTGGATCGATTGCCCCGCGCTGCCCAGCTCTTTTCAATTAGTAATCGCCGCGCTGCTGGGGCTGGCCCGGGGCCGCCAGCAGCACGGGGCCATGCGGGGCAGGGCAGCCCGGCTCCAGGCTCCTCTCCCGCCCTGGCCCAAGACAGCCCGCGGGACAGCTGCGGGCAGGCGCACCGCTGGAGCCGGGAGCTCCCCCCGGCCGGCCTGCTTGAGGGCGCCCTTTGTGCTGCGGCGGGAGCAGGAGCGGGAGCGGGAGCCCCTCCGGCCCGGGTGTGAGCGGAGAGGAACCGCGCAGGAGCCCCGGCTCGGTCCGGGCCAGGGGGACAAAGACAGCAGCACGGGGCCGGAGGAGCCTCTGCAGGCAGTTCGCAGAGGAGCTCCGAGGGCGATCAACCTGTCAGGGCTCCGGGGATTTCTGGCCGCCTCGGGAAGGGGCCCGTCTTCCGCCCATTGCGATGAGACTAACCTTTCGGGTGATGTCCCAAAGCGGGAGCCTAGCGCTTGAAAGCGGATTGCCCGGCCCTCAGCTAACCCGAACAAACAGGATCTGCCGAAAATCGCATTTCGTTCCTCCCCAACAAAGCATTCCTAATCCCTTCATCTGGGCGGGGGGGCGGGGGGTTTTATTCCTGTGTCCGCTCAAGGTATTGAAATCGATCGCTCCAATATTTAATATGTGACCGTCTTTGAGTCGTCTCTTTGTATGGCCGGGTTTCCTCGCTGCCTGCCTGTCTCTCTGGCGAGCTCTGTACGTGCATATTTCACTTCGATTTTTATTCTAGTCCTCATTAAATTAAAGATCGTTAAAAGTTGTGGTCAGCTTTCCCATAAAGCAAAAAAATAAAACACTGAGTACTTGAGGTATATTAACAGGAGATAGTCCCATTAAATAAAAAGCCATGTGATTAACACATGAAATTAATGTGTGTGGCTACAGAGCCAACATTAGGACTAACTATATTTTTAATTATGTGAGGTTTATATAATGTACCCTTGCTTTTTGTTTAACTTTCCTTCAGTGACCTGTCCCATAACCTCCGTAATCCACTGTGGGATATTTCTTTCTGGTCTCTTTTCCTTTTGTTATAACCCCATAACCCCACAGGTTTCTAGCCTAGATGCTTTTTTTTTTTTTTTTTTTTTTTGGTAAACGTATGCTCAAAAATATTTCACCTCTTGACGCAAAGACATGCATCTCCATACACCTAGCTTGGGCCATGGCTGGAGCTTTCTGATGAGTATATTCACCGCCTTGAAGCATCCACACCTGAAACTTTAAACCAGAAACTGCTGCAGGAAGTTGATGCTTCGGTAACGTTGGCAGTTTTGTGGTTTAAAAAGTCTGAAAAGTTGCTATTACCCTTGTGCTCCGTTTGATGCTATTGTGATAGCTGGGATGGCAGATCCTCGGCTGGGGGCAATCGTCCACCTCGGGGAAGCCTAGATCTTGCGCTGTGGCAGAGCGGGCGGTGCCTGGGACCCCCGCAACGCCTGGGTAAAGAGGGGGAGAGCCAAGGACCCCCTGCTCTCAGTGGCTCTGATTTCCTCTGCTTTAGCTCGCTTAAGGCAGTGTTTGTTTTACAATATAAATACGCGTATTGGAGAACATGATTCAGAAAGAGCAAGGAAAAGTCTGCGGTTTTCACCATAGTCGAGCTTTTCTTGGAGCGAAGTTGCAGAATGAGCGCGGCCAGTTGCATGTGCTCGTTTTGATCCTTAAAGGTGTCTGTGGAAAAAAAAATAAAGATTTTAAAATAGAAATAAAGCAAAGCTAAATTGCCAGTATTTCTTTATACTCTGTTGTGGAGGGAAACTCCTGCTGAACTCAGCAGTGTCCACTAGGAATCCTTAAGCGCCTATGGAGCCAGTTAATCTTCAATTTAAAGAGGAATGTTTTTTCTTTCTCCACATACGCTTTCCTCTTCAATAATTTGAGATCGGCGGAGATGAAGAATTGTAATCTCTACCAGGTCTATACAAAGCCATTAACATTATTGATTGTTAATGGGGAAAATCAAAACTTTCTCTGTGAAGACAAATTTACCACATGTTGATATGTAAACACTTGGAGTAAAATTAAAAACAGCTCTTTGCAATTATCACTGTGCTTGATTCTAATACGAAGTATCAGATGTTTATGTAGTTCGTCTTTTTTTTTTAGATAATCAGATGCAATCAGCATTTCATAACCAAATACAGGCCGTAAACTCGGTCTGAAAGGCATCTTGGATTTGCAGGTCGTGTGAAGTCACAGCAGCCAGCGGTGACAAGAGAATTACGTTGCAGCTCGTGAGCGGGTTCAGCTGGAAGTTGCAGGGGGTCGCAAATACCGCTAAGCGCTTGCTTAAACTGAGCGTTCACCAGCACGATTAAATCCAGGACCGCAGGTCGTGACAGAAACACAGCTCCGAGGGGGAACAGCCGCGCGTGTGTGCGGCCTCTGTACAGGGAGACACTGGCCTTTGGAAAGACAGGGGCCTCTTTGAATCCTGTTGGCCAACACGTTCGCTTTTTAATTATTTTTAAATGCTCCCAGAGCCTTATCAAGAGAACCCACCAAGCTTTCCCAGTTTAAGAGGTGTAATAAACCCATACCCATTTCCAGCAAACATTTCCAGCACAGAAGACCTACTTGATAATGTCCTCTGCGAGGATTTCAGGATGTGAGATGCCTCATATTACTGAGATAGTATTTTAAATCATCTACATCTGCAGAGGTATGTAGAGAAATGTGTGTTTAACGATATTGCCTGTTTAGAATTAAATATATGCGATATGGTCCTTTATGGAATAGGGACACCAGAATCATAAACTAATTAATGATATTGTACTACTATCAACTGCAAACCCCTGACCATCACTAATAAACCGCTCTTAAAATACACAACAGCGGATGAGATCATAGCCTGGACGATCAGACATGATTTTATAGTGTGTGTTAAATACCGCTCTGTTTTTTCTTCCACATCATTTACTATGAACATCATATTTCCTCAAATGAACCTAGCAGATTTTGATGAGGACAAATATATTACAGTTGGAAACAATCCGAAAATCCTTCTTCTGGTTATAATATCCCACTTCAAACGTCCACAGTAGATTCAGACACGATCCTCCCTCCCCCCAATGATCCGGAAAACTGTATGTTGACTGACACGTTATCACTGCCTGTCCTTGCCCTGTCATGTACATGGAAATGGAAATGGGCATTTCACAAGTGGGGCAACCCCTTTTGGCGAAGTTTACTAGATAACGTTTTTGGTTTGGCCATTGTCTCGGACAGTTTCCTACTAGATCTTCACAGAGCAAAGGCAGCGTCGGTAAATACGAAACACATGCTCGCCCAGGTTACGGGCTGCTCTCACCCTTAAAGTTCATCCTCAATCTCCCCCAGAGCTTGGGACCCCAGCAAATAGACTGGGGGGGTACGCCCTGGTATCTGCTTGCTCAAAACCTTTCCTGAAGCCAGGTTTCTTCCAAGCTGGGGGGAAAGCCAGCTCGCTACGGTGCCCTCGCACCAGTCGTTAAACTGCATTTTGGCACAAGCCACCAGTAGGTTCCGGTTTACTAGAAGCTGGCAGCGAGAAACCCGGAGCAGCACGAAGGGAATGGGCCAAGCACGGCGAGCCCCGTGGGACACGGAGTGGGGAGCCGGTCCCGCTGCTGCGGGGTGGAGGGAGGGCATCACGGCCAGGTACTCGCACGTGTGTGCGCGCTGCCCCAGGCACAAAAAGGAAGGAGCTGGCGGGCCAAAGCACGCTGCGGTGACTGGAGAGGCAGCTACTAACGCGGCTTGATCTCCGCGTGCTTCCCAACTCCACTGCGCGGAGATCGTTGGGAAAAAGCGGCCGAAGCTTGGATGGAAACATCCTGTTTTGAGAGAATGGACTGGCAGCTCGGCAAGTCCCTCTCCCCCGGCCCGGGCCGCCCGGCCTAGCGAAGCCTTGGGCTGGGCCCGGGCTCCGCGCCGCCGGCGGGTCAAAGAGCCCGGCGCAGCGACTCAACAGATGTGGACTGCACAGAAATCCGCGACACGAGTGCTGGAAGCCCGGGAGGGGGGAGGTCCTCGAAGCGGGGGGTCTCGGGAACCGGCTGGCCCCAGACACTCGCGGGAGTGGACTTTACATTTCAGCACGACACTGATTTTTACCCCGGCCCGCCACATGCAGGGCGGCCGGCCTCTAGCTCGCGACCACTTTCCGGACAGCCAAGAGCTCCGGCTCTCCCCGGCCCGGCCCTGCGGTGTCCTGCGTGCTCGCTGCCCCTGCGGAGACCCCGAGAAGCAACAATGGAGGAGTAGCAGCGGGGGAAGGAGAGCGGCGGGCTGAGGCCGCCCCACGCCGCGGCCGAGCCCACGCGGAGCCGGGCCGCCAGTGGAGGGGGCCCGCGTGCCGTGGGCTCCGCTAACAAAGGCGAGAAGCGCCCGGCACACGTGCGCGCCGCCGGCCCCAGCCCAGCGCTGCGCGGCGAGGCAGGAGCCTGCTTTTCCCCTTTGAGGCAGCCTGTGCCTCGGCTTTGTCCGCTCGGCGCTGCAGCCGGCGGCGGCGGCCCGACCCGGCCCGGCCCGGGCTCTGGCGCGGTCCCTCGCTCGCTCCCGCGCCGCCGAGGCAGCGCTTCCCCCGCCCCGGCCCCGGCCCCGGCCCCGGCCCCGCGCCAGCGCCTCTGCGAGGCCCTTGTAATCGTGGCCCCGGCCAGGGCTGCAGCTTGGCGGGGCCCGAGCCCGGCTCCCCGGTACAGGCCATAGTTGCGGAGCGGCCATTTACTGCCCCTTGATTGCACCAATGACCAGGTTAGCTCGTAAAGCCATTCACACTCCACAATGGGCATTCTCTCCACAATTAACAAGAACCAACATAATAAAGCCATTGACAAAGCCCCGGCCATTTACTAGAAATTAGGCGCTCTTTAAGAGACCAGTGCGTAATTTCACACACTTTACAACTGCGAGGGCGCTTGGAAACACAAGAGGAAACAACCTTGGTGCTCTCTCCCCGTTGACCTGGCCCCAGCTCCCAGCCAGGCCCTTCGCTCTCGGGTTACCGCTTTGTTCGCCCCGCGGAGCCCCGGTGCCCTTCGCTCCCGCCCCCGCGCCTGCCTGCACCGGGCGGGGGGCGGCGCGGCCGGCTCGCGGCCTTGAACCCGGGGGCGCGAGTGGGGCTTGCTTTTCACCCCGGGGCTCGCTCCTCTCACGACCGATTGCTTTGAAATCCGGGCCTTGCACGGGTGCATTTTGGAGACATTTCCCTAATGCGGCGTCCACATCAAAGGGGGGCGGGTGTCGTTTGTGAGCTCAACGGCGGAGCTGCTGGGAGAAGCAGGAGATCACGGGGAGGGAGAGCAAAGTGAAAATGGATGCTCAAGCAGCGAACGACCAAAATGGGGGAAATCTGCGAGCCGGGCTCGGTTTCCGCAGCCCCTCAGCTCCCAGCCCCTCCGCAAGGCCGCTTTGATGTCAGCCTCTGCGAGGGCTCCTCGGAGCGCGGGAGCGCAGGGCTGTGTTCCGCCCCAACTAATGAGTTGGTAACGCAGTCAGCGGAGAGCAGGGGAGCTCGGAGCGAAACATCACCAAGAATTTGTTGTCAGTCAAGCAAGATGGCGGCATTTTAAGTGCCTTCCCCAAGTGTCTGCTCCGGGTTGAGGGGAAGCCCCGGCCCCTCACTGCTCCTGCTCAGGGGACAACTTGGGCTCCCATGTCCCTACCCCAGGCAGCTGGTGATGTGCAAGGCGGCAGCACACAACTGCACTGCCTCTAAGGCTAACTTCCTTCTTCTTTCTTGTCAGGAAACAGAGGCACTGGTCAGTCAGGCTCATCGCTTTCAGTTAGGAAGTCTAAACCCAGGAGTTACTGGTTCCCTCTGAACTCCCCCCTGTTTACAAACACAGCTGTTGCAGGATATTTGCAATGCTAAGGATAAAGCCACCAGCCGCGAAGAGCAAACGAGAGATGGTGCAGGAAGGGGGTTCTCGGCATCTGGAAAGGACAGGACGCCTTGTTTTTGAAACTGTCAGTTCTCTCAACCCCTATTGTGAGAGCTTCATGCAAAACATCCAGGGCCTTTTAAAGCTGGGGCTTGTGAGGCCGCCTCAGATTGAAAAGGAGAGAGGGAGAGAGAGGGGCCTAGGGCATGGCAAATAATTATATCAGAAGAGTAAAAAAATGCAACACCCAAGGCCTTAAAATCAGTTAACTGCATATCCATGTGTCCTTTCCCCAAATGGATGGAGAAGGCCCTCCTTTTAGCAGACAATTCTTTGGCTACCAGGGAGTAAGGAAGCCCACATTCAAGCATGGGACTGTTCAGTTGTACTTGCCTTAAGCATGATTGTAGGGGTAAATGCCAGGTGGAAACCTTGTGAATAGATAATGGCAGTAAGTATGATTTAGCAAGGTGGATTCCAAGCCGCTTTGTTCTTGCTTCAGAATGGATTCTCTCATTTTGACCTGACTCCCTTTTTTAGCTTGAAATTGCTTCCAAATAGATTTTAAAGTTGAAGCACTAAATATTACTTTCAGTAATATTCATTTTGCTGCATAAATCCCAGCTAACAATCTATCCTATGTTTGATATTTTCTAGGGGATTGCATATATTAAAATATTTTCTACAGGTCAAGCACTGATGCAGTCCCTTGTACAAGGGAAAAATGCCACTTTTTATCTCATTCTCTCTATTTTCACCACTCACGCCACTGAAGAGTAACAGACAAAAACAAGATAGCCTTGTTCTTATTTCTGTAGAAACTTTAATTTATTGGCAACTAGATCTGTTATAGGGAACAGGATCAGAGACCATTTAAAAATCACCAAGAGAATGATTGAACAGCAAATTTCATACAGCATTCACCACTATTTTGCATTATTGCTATAGTGGCGTTTTAAATAAACAACCAGTAAAAAGATTACCCCACTATAGTCAAGTAAGTATATACTAAAAAACAATCACTTTTAAAAGTAAATTGTTGTAAACTGAAAGTCACATCTTTTAAGGCAATACACCTGGTTGCTGAAGGCATTACACGTGCTGGCTTTTCTCAGTGCTCTAGAAAATTAGACATTGTCCAAAACTTCCTTTTGTCTTCAGTAGGGTAGCAGAAATCTTCCCAATAAATGTATCAATGAACACTACTCATGGCAAAAATCTCTGGACTGTGTTCCAAAGGAGTCATAGGGTTATTGGTTATCGCTGTTTTGTTTTTTGGGTTGTTTACATTAATTTAATTGTTGTGTACACCAAAGAAATGGAAAATGATTAAGCTTTTCATACACTTTAGTTCTATTTCTGAAAACATTACAGCAAAATTACAATCCCTCCCTCTCTGTCTAGTAACCTTTGTCTTCCTCAGTATCAGGACTTGCCATTATTAGGGGGAAATGGCTATTTATTAGCAGCTGAGTTTGATGATTTTTTATTATTAAGCCTGAAATGATAATAAGCTGTTTTCACAATCATTGCTAGCATACAATGAGAAATGGTTTCCAAACTGCCAGAACTGGAGAGAACACCCTTTTCAGCAAGTTATTGAACCTGGCTAATTTCTCTGACAGTAGTAAAAACTCGAATGATCTCCTTAGTGGCTTACACTAAACGGAGGTGTACACGTGGGAAAATTATTTGGCTATTGAACTTCGTGCCTTTTGATGTTGCCTTTCATCAGAAAACATCAGCAGAAAAGTCTGCAGGAATGATACACTATGGAATGTATTTGGCTCGGTGCTGTTCATTCCTCAGCTCTTATAAACTGAAACTATTGATTTGCTCAGGGCTGCAGAGCTTATGTCAGAGCTGGGCGCCATATTTTACCTCTTAAACTCATGGAGTCTATTTGGTATGAATTTGTACTTATTTCTTCCCCAAATATTATTTAGAGAGCTTACACAAGCCCCCTCTGTCATTTACAATTTGGGGTCAAATCAACACAGCTCTAATTGTGAATACTCAGGGTCAGAGGAGGAAGTGACTCTGAAATTCATATATTACGTACTACACAAGGCGAAATTTCAGGTTTCGAGCTTGCATATTGCACCTTTGTAGCTTTTTTTTTTTTTGCCAAGGGAAGACCTTTTTAGAGCAAACACTGGTTTCTAAAAGAGCCGGGGGGGGGGGTCCCTGAGCAGTTCGGTTCTTACGTATTTATAGTTTTCTGGAAGTAAGGCTGTAATCTGTGCAGCTCCCAACATACTATGTAAACATTCATTTCAGAACAACTTCCTCAGCCAGCAGATCTGTCACGATCATCACCATGTCAGTAGAGCGGTTAAGTATGCAATGCACCTTTTGCAATTGGCAGTTTAGAAGGGGGGGAACTCCACTGAAAGGCAATTGTTTACTCTTTCTAAATATATTTGGCTGCAGGTATTCTTAGAAAAGGTCTTTTACAATGAAAGGAAAACCACGGTGTGTAGAGTTGTAAACCGCCAAAATCAGCTAGTGCCTGCTTAGAACATGGAGAGACACCAGGGGCTGGGAGAGGGCATTACAAAGGGCAGGAATTAAAATATTGAAAACCAGGCCTCAGATTTCCATGAGAAATGTTGACTCTAGGTCACACCGTAAACATTTAATTGCCGTTTGGTTTTCTTTATTTTTTATTTAAGATAAATAATTCTCTCCGGATTCATCGATAGAATTTCATTTTGGAATGATCTGGTATAAAGGAAGCCTTCATCAAGGAGAATACACCAGCAGTTTTGAATTCCCAGCTCTGCTGATTCAGCAACCCAGTAATAAGGGCTTTTCCAGCCCTAAACTTTCCAGATTGTTTTATTATAACTTTGAACCATTTCCTTTTTTTTTCTTTTTGTTCCCACCCTACTGCATTCAGTTTTGCCTCACCTTGGTTCAGAACAGTTTGGGGGGATGGGAAGAGAAGGAGGGGATAGTTCACTTCAGAAAGCGTTTCCTCCAAAGAGAAACACTGAGCTTACAAGTGAAGAGGAAAACAGGGATAACTCTACAATAAGTCAAAGTGTGTGGAATCAGAATTTTTAAACAGTGTTTTTAATTGAAAAATAAAGCTAAAGCATGCTTTTCAACAGTGCAAATGTCCATAATTTTGATTTACTGCTTCCATCATCACAACATATTATACCAACATGTCTTACTGAGGCCAAGACTCTAGAAGTCTGCCTCTTTAACTACTTCGATTTTAAGTGCAAATATAGATCATTGCCTCTGATTGTCACGTGCAGTAGAAATGCTCCTGCTACATAGATAGGATGATATGAGGAAAACCCAAGTTTCCAACGATGCAGATAAGTGGACTACGGTTCAAATGCCTGAGTTTTGGTGCCAAAAAGCTATGAATACCGTGGCATTCTCGTTTTGTGTATTCTTCCCGCTCACGGCCTCTCGTTTCACTTTCTGTGCTGTATTTACTGCTTTGCTATTTCCTCCGTCGAGTGTGAAGGGCTGGACCATAAATTGTACTGCTATGCAGGCAAATCTTTGAGTTGCTTTGCAAGTTTGTAAGGGCATGTTCAGACTACAACTTAAATATGACATTAGTGAGTAACAGTAACCTTATTTAAGACCTTTGGGTGAAACAAAAAGGCTTTCCAATTGCAAAGAGTGGCTGTTCAAGTAAAAAGACACCCTTTACCAAAAATATAATTCCATATTTATTGGCTAGTTTTAGATGAGGCAGCTTTACCCAGTGCTCGAGTGGTATTGGAACCCGAACCTCTCCAAACCAGAGAAAATTTAGTAAGTGCAACTGCTCTTATCAAAAGACACCCCTACACCCGAAAACAAAGCTCCCGAAAAGTACAGACTCCTGCCACATTGAATTATAGTGAACCCTTACTGTGCAACCATGTAACTTAACAAACTTTAACTGAATTAACAGTTAGACTTCCATTTTCGAAATCTAGTGCATAAATTTAATGGCTCATTCTAATATTTATTATTCAACCTTTTGACATTTATTTGAAGCAGTTGAATTGAGGTACTGGTGCATTATCAGCATTTAAACAGTAAAGTGTTCCAGCTCTACCATAATAACTGAGTTTAACTTGAGTCTTTAGCCTGAAGTACTCTGTGGAATGTAACCGCCCCCCCTCCAAAAAACCCGAAAGAACAAAAAAGCCTGTCGTAATGGCAACAAAAATAGTAATCCGATTTCTGTCGTCACAATGTGATAAAACAGGACTCCAAACGTGTGTATAGCATTAATGGGCTTGTACAAACCATCCTGCAGAGTTTAAAACGTAAGAAAGGTAAAGGTGGTTCAAGAAAATATTTTTAAAACCATTTTATTAATTAAATTTCCTGAATTTGTGGCTGGGTGGAAGAGGTATTGCAGAACCGCCCAACTGCCATTTCCATACAGGATGGGCCTTGTGAGGTGGTTGGGAATCCTTAGTGGTGTTTAAGGAATAAGCTGGCAACAAATCCCCATCAGTGCCAATAATTAGTGACGGTGGACAGGGAAAATTTGCCATGAAATTAAACGGCCTTTTCACTGCTGATGCTACATTGCTGGCTACCCTTTTGCGTCTATTGGTAACTGTAAAATCATCCAGTGTTCCTTCATGTGTCTCAATTTTACCTGTAGGACGTGGGCTTCTAGCGGATTTCAGATTTGGTTTGACTGGAGGAGTCTGCAGCACAGGTCGCTTTCCCAAAACCAAAGTCCTGTAATTCTTTCTCACCCTGGCTCCAAATTTATACTCCCCGTCCTCAGGCTTCGGAGTCCCTAAAGTGCATGAGAGGGCCTGACTCTGAGTCAGCAGCGGGCTTAAGGAAGTGATTTCCTTCTCAGTGCATGCAGGCTCGTCCTTGGCTGGCAATAAAGCGTCCTGGTTATTACTCTCAGTCACCCCGTAAAACTCATCCTTGGGATCATTGCACTCACACTTTAGCTTATGCTCTGTAAGGTCAGGTTCGTACTCTTCGCTAGCACTGCTGTCCTCGGTCTTGATGCGGATGTTGTGCAGCAGCAGCAGTGTCTTATTGCCGGGCTCAGGGCACTCGAGCTCCGCGACTGCTGCTGCTGCCGCTGCCCCCGCGGCAGCAGCAGCCGCAGCGGCCCCGGGCTCAGTGTGCGGAGGGGGCAAAGCCGGGGCCGGGGCCGGAGCCGAGGCGAGGCAAGGCGGGACATGCGGCTCCGCGGCGGCGTGTGCTGCGGGGGGCGAAGCCTTGGGAGTGCCGAGCTGTGCCGCCAGGCCATTGTTGTCTGCGCAGTGCGGGGCAGCGGCAGGCAGGCACCTCCGCGCCTCTCGGAGGGCTCTTTGTTGTGGAAATGCATTGTTTGTCTTTGGGCTAGGTGAGGGGGCCTCCCTCGTGCTGCAGCTGTAGCAGCCGCCGGGCTCCGGGCCGGGGGTTGCGTTGGCCTGGAAGGCGATGGCAGAGGCCCGGGCATCCCGGAGCTCCGCGAAGCGAGGCCCCAGGCCGGTGGCGCAGCACGGGGGAGCGGCTGACGGCGCCCAGCTCTGCTGGCCCCAGTCCTCCGGCGCCTCGGACTTGACCCCGCACGGGGCAGCGCCGAGGCCGGGCAGGCGGGCGGGCTCGTCGCAGGCGGGCGGGCGCGGGGCGGCGGCGGCCAGGTGGTACAAGAAGCTGGCCGGGGCCAGGCCGGGGGTGCTGCAGAAGGCGGTGCGCCTGAAGCGGATGCTCTGCACCGAGACCTGGCTGGAGCCCGAGCTGGAGTCGGAGTCGGAGCTGGTGTCCTCCTCTTCCTCCTCCTCCTCCTCCTCCTCGGAGCTGAGCTCGCTCGAGTCCGAGGCGCCGCTGCCCTCGTCCTCCTCGTCTTCCTCGTCCTCGTCCTCCGAGGACACGGAGTTGCTGGTGCTGGAGAGGCTGGAGCCGAAGTCCGAGTCGTTGGCCGCGTGCTCCGAGTACGAGCTGGACTCGGAGTCGCTGCTGCAGCTCTCGGGGAAGCCGCTCGGCGGCGGCGGCGGGGGCTGGGGCTGGGGCTGGGGCGGCGGCGTGGGGCTGAAGCCGGCGAAGAGGGGGAGCCTGTGGGCGCCGCGGGGCCGCGCGGGCCGGGGCAGCAGCAGGAGCCGGCGGGCGCTGCCGGCGGCGCCAAACACGCAGTCCTTCCTCGTCGCCTCGCCTGCCCGCTTCCTCTTGCATCTGTACGCGAAGGCCACGGGGCTGCCGGTGGCCGCCAGCCGGGGCTGAGCAATGGCGGCCGCGGGCTGGTAGTAGGCGGTGGCCGGGTGCTTGCCGCACAGCGCGCTCCGAAAGCAGGGCGGCTCGGCGCGGAAGGGCCCGTAGCTGCCCCCGACCGGCGCCGGCTCATAGTTCCGAGAGGCTTTGGCAGGCGCCTCCGCGTAGCCGCGGCCAGTGTATTTACTAAAAAGGTGAGGTAGATCGGAGGCCGGCGGCAAGCCCGGGTCCCCGGCCCGCAGCGCTCTTCTCCTGATTGGCAGCGGCCGAGCCGGGTCCTTCAAGCCCAGCCAAAGTTTGTTGTCCTCCCAGAGGCTGCAGTAAGGGCCGGCGGCCGGGCGCTCCGCGCGAAGCTCGCCGCCTGCTAGGGCCGGGCTGATTTTCCTCCGTTTTGTCTTGAGGACTCGCTCGGTCTTGCAGGAAGTGTACAGGGCTTCGACGTCCTCCCTGGAAATCAGCGTGCATTTGGCGGCGTGGAAAGCGATGGAGTTGATGGCTTTGAGTTTCCTCAACTCCTCCAGGTCGCAGTGATGCTTTTTGACTTTTAAATGATCCATTCGCTTGTGCACGGTGGTTCTCGGGATGTTTTTGAGCAGGTCTGTGAAGACCTGAGAGAGTGCAAACATTTGCTTTCCTTTAATGATGAGGTAGCCGAGCCTCACGCCATCCACCTCTTCAAAACCCGACTTCAAGTCTCCCATTTCGCGAATTAAATTATTCCCGGCATTTGCAGAGAGAGAGAGAGAGGGAGGGAGGAAAAAAAAACCCACACACACACAATCCTCAGCCAGATGCTGTATTTGTCTCAAGGCATCCTGCTAATAAAATAACAAAGACTGTTATTCCTGGTCAATGGCGTACCAAACTTTAGACTAAATAAAAAAAAAATCAAAGGAAATCAAACAAAAAAACCATGTGAAACTACAATCGATAGTTCTGATTCTTTTTAATCGGGTTTGCCAAAGTGTTTCTCTAAGTTGCTGCTGAAGATCAGTACCTGTTCCCTTTCATTCCCTGCTTTTCCATTGGAAACTATGATAATGGAATGTGAAGGGAGGAAGAGAAAAGAAATGCAGCTGCTATTCCCGCCGCTGCTTTAGCTACAAATAAAATGACAGAGTGAAGTGAGCTCGTCCGGAGACACCTTCATCAATTAATTCCCCTAAAGCCAACGCTGATTGGACACTCCTGACAGGTGATGCAATAAAAATTGATATTCCACCCCTTCCCCCAAAAAATCTCCCACTAATTAGCATACCCTTATACTGCCACCTCCCCTCCCAAAGTAAATAATACAGTTAGTATATAAATCTTTCTATTAAACAATCTGAGCTCAAATCCACTCAGACCTCTCAGGCTTCTTCATCGCTAGCTCCATGTGAAGGATTTGTATGCTTTTTGATATCATTTTGTCTATATTTAGAATATTTTGGACAAATGTGGCTCTTTGGTGCATGGCATGGATTTAAGAGACAGCAGCATGATCATAGCGATGGAAAATTCTTTGGTAACGTGACCATTCGAAACTGGAATTTTATTCCGCATTACGTGGAAAATGAAGCTTAGCGAAAATGTGCAGAATAGCCTGGTATTTCCCTTTCCGAGGCTCCAAACTTAAATGCTCGATTGTTAACAACCAGAGGGAATACTTACGTTTTTCGAGTTTCTCTTGATTTTCCTCTTCTGCTTAATTGTCTTTTAACAGCCAATGGCTAATTTTTTTTGTATTTATTTTGGTGCTGCCAGCATATCGAGGGTTCCAGCCCCGTCATACTGTAACACTTTTAACTGAAATTCTGCCTGTAATACTGGGGGAGGGGGAAGAGGACGTGGACTCACGTCAGACCTATAACAAAGCATAGATAAGCCAGAAATGGATATACTTTTCACAACTAACCGTGCTAGAGCACAAACTGGAATGTCCTATGGTCCCGGAGTCCACGTCAGGATTCCTGTGTGCTGATAACTTCCAGCAGAGAAAGGAGAATGTAAAATGTCCAAGGTGCTTCCAGAGGCTTTACGTAATAACAAAAAAGTGCTGGCATACCACGCACAATGTGCAATGGGCTAGGATGCGCCTGCTTCGCAGTGTGCACGGTCGGTGTGGAGCAGCCCCTCTGCAGCCTTTTGATGTTCCATTTATACCAAGCCTTTTAAAAATCAATTTGAAGAAGCAGCATGAAGGTTTAACCTCTTCTTAGTGACGTTCAATTATTTTAGTGTCAGGCGCAATGATTTCGAAAATGTTGCAACAGCAGCAGACCTCTTCCTTGTTAAATTAAAATGATGTTTGCGGTTTGCATGTCAAACGCTGCAAATAGAACTAACTATCCGCCGTTAATCAGTTTTCAACTGAAAACTAGATATAGCACAAGCACTTTTGTGTCTAGCAGGAGTTCCTCGCTTGTCCAAAATTAGACACATCCGTGTGATTAAGAAAACAGCTCATATTTCTAGGTCTAAAAAAATATGTATTTTCTTCAAAGTCCAAAGTGCGATTTCGCACTCTCTCCACTGGCAACAAGGTGAATGGAGTTCGTCTTACGCCATCAGGTAGAGCTCAAATAAATAAAAACAGCAGTCCCTTTTTTTTTCAACTATTTTCAGCAGTTTGGCACGAGCAGGCGAGATGCCCCCAGCCCCTAGGTTCGTAGGAATTCTGGAGAGAACCGGGAATTTCAAGAAGTGCAGCAGGAAATTAAGGAAGTCTCTTTAGGAGAGCCTCTAACTCGGAAGGTTGAGATTTGAAAAGTCAGCCCTAGACTACTGTTGCTCTCAGCACAGATGTAATCGCCGCTCTTCAACTTAATCCATGTGTGTACAAACCACGATGTCTAGTTCTTCCCTTTGAAATCCAAGGATAGTATTCCCATCCAAGAAATCAGAGCTAGAGCAAATTACATTTTGTCCCTTGAATTAGAAAAGGATCATTGAATGGATCTCGTGATATTTCAGCCTTTAAACGTAACCGAGAGGCAGCAGTGAACAATGCCTCGTCACAGCTAATACCATCCACAGAGTTAGCCTTCTTTTGCTCTGCATCTGGATCTATCAGCGTACATTTTTCTTTCTCGCTCGCACAAGAGACATCATGTTATATTCTATAGCTGAAAGCAAAGTTTCGAGGGAAAACAGCTGCTGGTGTTAAAAAGAAATCATCGTAGTCTTCCTAGAGCTAGAGACAATAAGGTCGTTTAAAAATTCCTCCTGATGCACTTATATGCTGCTGGCACCCCCACCCCCTCCCCGCGGCTCTCCTCCCCCTGCTTTAAGGTTAAGGCTATGGAGTCAAACAGTAAAGAAACCGTAAACTCAGAAAGCTTTTAAGAAGACATTACAGAAAAAAAGGTGGGCTCACAAGTCATTGCTTTGCCAGGTAGTTTGGTTGTCCTCGACTTCTGTTTAAATCCAAACACTTCTCTTTTACTCCAGATGATAGTCTGGCAATGGGATCCAGGAACTATTTAAAAAATGCATGCTTTTTGTTTGTTTAATACAGGCGCTATCAAATGTTTTAAACTTAGTAGCGGCTTTTTGCCAAACCTATCTTTTCAGAAAGGTACAGATGAGCTTCTGGGGTTAGCCAGAGCCAAATGTTGATAGACGAAAAAAAGCTAGAAGTCTTTAGGAAACGCTATACGTATATACACACGTACACAATATCGTTACACACACACGCACAAAATGTACACAATATACTCACACACACTCACACACACAGTTTCAGTTGCAGGGCTTTCTCCACATCATACACAGAGGCTTTTGTTTCTTTAACTTCTCCATCATTTTGTTGTGCAAAATGAATCAGGCAGCTTTCATGGGGCCATCAGCACACGTTGTATATCCGGGGTCTTCTTCAGGCACATTGGGGGTAGATCCAGATCCTGCTAGCGAGATGTGACGGAGGCCCCTGGCACACGCACGCACACACCCATTAAAGGCAGGGGACTCTAAAATGGATTTCCACGCACACAAGGGATTGCGATCAATAGCTACCAACATTTATGGCTTAGATTATTAATGTGAAAGCTGGGCAAAAGAATGAAAATGAAAAATTAAAGGTGTCTGTTATCAATTACAGTAAAAGTTATGCAATAATTTACTTACTTGGTGTGTATGTGTGTGTGTGTGTGCGCGCCCGCGCGCGCCTCACATTTCTTTAGTACAGAACGTCTGTAGTGCCCGTTTTGCCAAACACATATACACACGCAACTATGTATAGTTGCGAGTGTATACACACGCACACACACGGGGGCTATCAATCAAATGTGCTCCTTTGCACGATGAGTAGCGTGCAATATGCAATCTACACCCTCTCGTAGGTAGTATTTCAGTTTGCAAACTGGCTGGCCGAAGAATAAACCTCTGTATAAAATAATATGAATAATATGCTGCTGTGGACCTATTCCTACTTGCAACAGATTCCATACTTGATGTTTGTAAACTCGTGTTAAAAGATCCAGGTTTGCAGTAAACGTGTAACTATATCGCTTCACAAAAAGGAGACGTATATATAAAGTTTAAAATCCTTTTCGATGTGTTCTGATTTATTTTCATTTTATGATGATGTTTAAATACCACTGCGATTCAGCCTGACCTCTTCCTTCTGGACCTAAGTAATGCACACACCATTTACAGTCTTTTAAACGTTTAGTTGGGAAATGCAACAGCAATATCCAGCAGCAGTTGGACTAATGGAAAGACTTCTTTTGAAAACCTTCAGGAAAACCTACGGGGTCATGTGCATTTTCACACTAGGATTGCCACATTATTAGAGTATTATTATTTATTATTATTTGTTAAGTGCCAGACTGTATCTTCAGGTATTGACAAGCATTAAATAAACCTTTTCCTTTCATGAGCCCTGATGCAGAAATATATAATTTAAATGAGAAGTATATTTTCTAACCTTAGCACTGTTTTAGATATCACTATGCCTATTTTCTTCAAAGAGGCTACAGAAAGAAAACAGTGCGAGGCTATCACAAAGAGTCCAGTAACGTAAATATAATAGGGTCAAAGAACACTATAATAGGGTCCTTCTGCTATTTTTAAAGTCGGCCCAGTGTGAGTGTAATGCTTAAAACTTGTTGTAAATTCTAAGCTAGCAAAAATAAGAAGGTATAACTAAATTAGTCAAATATGTGGGAGATAAATCCTAGCTGACAGTCCAAAAATCATAGCATAATTTATCTAGCATCATCAGGCCTGTGAGTTATTTCTTTGTAAACAAAGCAAGGAGGTATTGTTGCACGTTTTTAAGTTTTATTTTCTACATGGCTGTACTATTTGCGTACCAGAATGTCATAGGATGCATAAAAAGCACAAAATAACAGCCTTACTTGATGTTGATAGTCTTGGCTGTTTTAAAATACAGATTTTTAGCAGGAGTTTTTGGACACATACTGCATGCCATGTTGTCTACTGACCCATAATCAAAATGCAGTGACCTTCTACCCTTTTTTTGCCCCTTGACCCATCCTGAATTCAATGCAGCCTTTATAAATTTGCAAATCCTTGGACGTAAAGGGGATTTGGTGAGGCTTTGTTCTGGAAGGATCCTAAAAGTTTGCATTTTTTTAATTAGACAAAGGTAAGGCAACAAACAGTGGGGAATAAGATTATTTCTTACACGCAGGTGCTCCGTATTCATTTTTATATTCAAGGACTGTATCCTGGAAAAACAGATTCTGCAAGCTGAAAAGCAATTGCAAACATAGGAGATCAGAAGGTTATGGATTGCACCAAATTAGCAATGTGGTACAAATCACTTTCATGACGTAAGGGATGGCCAGGCCACAATCTTCCGGCTTTCCTCATCTCCAAGGACTGTGTGGATCCTGGTGACCCAGGGAGAGGAGAGAGCGA
>JAGPOW010000261.1:231062507-231075316 GCA_030014935.1 Caiman crocodilus
GATTTGATCTGAAGCCACAGGCACATTCCCTTATCTCTTCTGCTATCAGTCAGTTTAAAGGACACCATAATTATGATGGTGATAAAACAATGCCCGCTTATGTGTGCTGAATAAATAAAGAATGTTTACAGCTCCAGAATGTTTCAATTCCAATTAAACGCTATCAAAGAAAAGCCACTCCTCCGCCCCTTTTTACCTTGTTTATTGTCATATTTTCTTATGAAATAGAAGAGCCTTCCGGAATGCTATTAAGGTTAAGTTGGGGGGCGGGGGCGGTTAGATAACACATACTCCCAGTTCCCCAATTACTTGGATCACCTACATGCTGTATTTGTTTATTTTTTAATGGCTACATGCCTGGAGATGCAATGGTAAAAGGCGCGAAAGTACCCAACTCCAACCACAGCCTGGAGGAGTTGGGCTGAATTAATGCAGCGCCCTTGGGCGTTAGAGGAAGGGGGCTGTGATCTTACGGTTCCGACTTCCTGACCAGAACCCAGCCAAGCCTCTGAAAGGGCCCAGAGGAACTTCGTCTCCAATTAGCTCCTGTTTCCCTTGCATCTTGGATCCTTGGAAACAGAAGGCTGAAAATTCATCCCAGTTACTAAGACACAAGGATCATTTCAAATATTCATCGTATCAGCAAATCTGGTCATAATCAAATTAAAGCAAGGTTTGGGGGAGTACTGCCTGTATGGCTGGGTACTAGACCCAGAGAGGCCTACAAAGAAATAAGAAAAAAGGGGTGCTTTTAAGTGGCTTAGAAGCATATTGCAAAACGCAGAACAATATTTCTGCCATGAAAGAGACACTTTGTAAACCCACGATTCTGTGTGATACTGCAGAGACCTCCTCCCCCCACAGCTGCCATGGTAATTTCAACTTTATATCCAATATTTCTGCACGATGCCCTTGTTTATTTTTTAAAGCCCAAGATATTACAGGCTGTGGTATATTGTGATTTAGACTGTGCCTTTACACCACATTGTCTCTTAGCACTTTTTGCTTAAAGGAACACCACCGCTAAATTTAAACTTAAAAAAATGAAATATCCCAGGAGAAATGCTGATTTCTATTTACTCGAACCAGAATGTAGTGGGAAAGGCGGCTGTATTTGCAGAGTTGCTGCAGAGTTGTAGGCCCTTTTCCTTTTGAAAGTTTAGACCTCCAATACCCTCGATTCTACTGGCAGAATTAGGATGGACTTGGAGGGTCCTAAACGTGACCATTCACTAAGGCGGGGGGCTACAGCTTGCAACAACGTGCTCAGCAACTTAATCTTACACTAAAAAGGGCAGAGAGGGAAAAAGAATGGAATACAAACTCTCCCGACATTTGTAGTCGCTTCCAAGGTGGATTGTGTATTTTAAAGCTGATGGGAACGTCTGTTTTTTGGAGCAAAAAGGAGAGAAGGTAAGTGTTTGTGCTTGTATCCGTCAGTTCGTAGAGAAACAATGAAAGAACAAAGGGAACCACTTCTCCATTTGGACATTTTACATTTTCTTCCTCCATTTGCAGCTGATTGTGCCGGGCTGGGGCTGGACTCGCTTAACTTTGCCTTTAGGAGCTGGGTGGCAGGGCTCGGGTTTAAGAAATAATGAGAAAGTTACTGAGCAATTTAAATAAAAACATGTTTACTGGGAGGGAGCGTCCCAGCAGCCGCGCTGCTCCAGAAGTTGTTCATCATTTCAGGGGGAGCCAAAACTCCCCTCATAGCCCTCCCTTCCCCTCCCCGAGAGAAGCGGAGCGGAGCTCGCGGCAGTCTGGATCGGACCTTTCCCTAGAATTTCAGGGATCCCCAAGCCAGGACTATTGTTTCCGGCGCTCAAAAAAAATTAGTAGAGACTGAATGAAAACGCGTCCCCAGTAATGAGCTCCAGCGTTCACTCGCGAGGTGGGAAGAAAGGAAGCAGGGGCGCAAAAATAAACATTCGCGCAATTATTTGCAAATCAAATAAATTACAGCGAGGGTGGGGGGGAGGTGTGCGAGTGTGAGTGTGTGGGGGTGGGGGAGGGAGGCAAACAAGCAGCCCTCGCCGCAAAACGCACGTTTCCCGGGTCCGGGGGGTTGCGAGCCCCAGGGCCGGGCAGCAGCACAAAGAGCTGCCACGTTGGGTGGGGCCGCGCTGGAGACAAACCCCATTCCCCCCAGCTCGAGGCAGCCCCGCACCCTTAAGTCCCTCTCGCGGGGAGGGAGACACATGCTTGGTGTTTATCTTCCTCCCGGGGATGCGGGAAGCTGCCCCCACCCCGCTCGTTGCCAGGCAAATGCAAGGCTTTGTCGGCGGGTGCTGCCCCGCACGGCCGAGCCGGGAGCCCCCTGCATGGGCGCCCACAGAACAATGTGTGGCCGCCGCTTCCCCTCACGTGGGCGCCCAGCGCGGGGCTCCCGGCTGCTGACCTTTCACCCTCTCCCCTCCCCTCCTCCCGCCGCTTCCTTTTGCCGCCCGGGCACTTTCTTACCCACAATTCCCCGCGCCGGCCGCGCTCGTGCAGAGCTCCAGTATCCTGCTTCCCCCTCCCTTCCGGCTCGGGGCCCGTTGCAGCGCCCGGGCCAGCGGACACCCAGGAAGTGGCAGCCAGCCCCGACACCGGGCAGGCTCCCGGGAGGGTGTGCGGCGGGGGTGGGATCTCCTCTTGGCCCCACAGGGGTGGAGGCCCGAGCCGGCGCGGAGGAGCTGGGCGTGCACACGTGGGCTTGGCAGCGTGTGAAGCATCGTGGCCCCGAGCCGTGCGGAGCGGAGCGGAGCAGACGTGTTGAAGCGCGTGTGATGGCATCCGGGGGGATTCGGGGCAGCCCCCGCGGGAGGGACCCGGCTCCGCGCCCCTCCCCGGAGCCCCTCGGACTCGGGCACAGCGGGGCTGCAGGTCCGGGCAGCGGGGGCGGGGAGCGCAGCCAGAGCCCCCAGGCGCTTGTGCTGTAGGAAACAATGTGGGAGAAAAATCAAGTTTCAGCGCGAAAAAGGGGGTCTAGATGACTTAAAACAGGACGGAGCTGGTCGCCGCACCTGGAGAGCCCATGTTGCTAAGTACTAGATTTAAATAACAAGTGGCGGGAGAGACTTTTTGACCCTTCCAGACTATAGCAGAAGAGGAGTTGAGGCCAGAGAGAGGGGCGTTGCTCAAATCAATTGAAAGGCATTATAGACTTACAGATATGTGTTTGGGCAAGGCAGAAGAGGATTTGCCTGTTGAATATTCTTGACAAACGTTAATCTCTCGTGTGTTTTAAAAGTACCGTGTCAGGGGCTTTTAAAGAAATCGGTGAAAAATCAAATGTGGCATTAATCAAAACACCCAAATGTAAACATGTACGAGTTAAACCCTAACGTTATGCAATTATTTAAATCAAGTCCCGATTTTCCTGACTGCGACCCCTCACCCCTCTGCGAGTAGCTTTGGTTCCCTCCCCACAAATCCTCCCGTCTTACTTTTCAGCAAGGTGAAAAGGCTTCAAAATACAGTGAATTCTAACCCTCTCCTTTAATTACAACAGAATTAAAAGTCGGTCAGTTTTGCTACATTTCAATAATCAGCTGCTTGAGTAATAAGCTCTGCTTTGGGTCCCGTTTTTCGGGTTTTGTGGTAAATGCTTGATCTACATACAAATTTGAAGCGAGGAAGAGGCTGATTAAAAATATAATTACAAGTCAGTGAGCCCCCTCCCCCGCAAAAAATCCACCGGGCATGGAAAAAAGCCGAGCTGGAGTGATCAATAAGCAGAAATCCCGGGGAGGGGGGAACATTCGTTGCAGGTTTCACAGAAATAACACTTCGTTGCAGGCCAGGCTGCGGCTGCAGCACCTAGTGGTCCGAGCTGCGGGGGGAGGCCCGGGGAGGGCCCCGGTCTGCAGCGAGGAGGGGCGGCGGAACGGGCCCAGCGCCGGGATCCCCTGGGTCTGGGCGGCTGCGGCGAGGGGAGAGCGGGCCAGGAGGGTGCAGGCAGCCGGGGGGAGCCGGAAGGCTTCAATGAAGGAGCGGAATAGCAAGATTCAGGCAGGCTCCAGCTAGCGCCTGTCAAGCTCGGAGAAAGGGAATTAAGGTGATAGAGCGTTCAAATGGCCGGTGCCGGGAAGGGCTGGCCCCTCCGTCTCCCCTCCCCTTTTTGTCCTTTCTCGTACTTCCCCCCTTTTCCCTCTTTCTCCTGCCAATTTCTGCAGGGTGGGAGAGGGGAGCTGGGGGTCAGGGAGGAGAACAATGCTGAGCGGGCGGTTGTGCGCAGCACTGTCCCCTGAAGGGAAGAGGCGAGCACTGCAGCGGCGGGCTGAATGCAGTGCTTCCTCCTCTCCTGCTGGCAGTGCTCATGGCATGCGAGGAAATGAGCAGGACCGCGGCCAGCTGGCAGAGGGTCAGTGGCAGCAAGTGGAGATGTCAGGATTCTTATAGGTCAGCCTAATTGGAATCCTGAACCCGGGATAGGCTCTGGAGAGCAGCTGGCCCCAGGCCAGCTAAGTAATCCCACTCATCCTCTAAACCCCCTTGCATTGAGGGTGGTAGAGTTTGAGGGTGAGTAGCTGGAGCAGTGCATCTGTGGGTGCCCTCCACAGAAGGAGGGGCGAGCTGCCAGACTTACGTGTAGGTCTAGAGGGCTAGCGGAGCACTCCAGGGAGTGGAATGAGCTTGGGAAAGCTGCCGTAGGTGAGCAAAGGGCCGGGGAACATGGCCCGGCTGTCAGGCAGCAAGCGGGGCTGCAGAGAGGGCAGGCTGGCAGGGACAGGCGGCCCGGGGAAGGTGCCGTGAAGGAGCAGGTCGGGCGGGAGGAAGTGCAGCTCGGACTCCTTTTCCTCCGATCGCTCCCCATTGTTCGCAGGCCGCCTTCTTCGCGCTGTTTTCAGCTGCCGGCGCCGTCCTGCCCTGCGAGGGAAAGAGAGCTTCTGCTGAGCAGCCTTTTCCTTTAGCTCCAGACACAGCCGGGTTACGCCGCACGTTTGTATTCTCTGGCTCAGCAACTCAGGGGTTTCCAATAAGAAAACTGCTAGATAAGTAGCGAGGACTATTTAAAAGGGCCATTCGTTAAGGGGAGCTGCTCTGAGGCTGTATCTCACATGTTCCTTGAAAGGTAAAAATCCCCCCATAGCACCAGATTTCTACGTAACAGACCCTCTGTTTGTGGGTGGATTTTAGGGCAGGATCCCCCTCAGAGAACTGGGGGGAAACAACTTTCACAATTACGGGATTTGGAATAATAAATAGAAGGAAATTAGTTTGGAAAATAAAACGTGTTAAGACTTTATTTTTAAAAATGAAGATTGATCTCGTCTTAGTTTTCACTAAGACTCTGTTTTCCCGGGTTAAACAGAAAAAAGCCCGGGGCTTCTTGCAAATCTAGTTTATTTGATTAAAACGCATTTAAAAAGTCGTGCTTTTCGGGAAAAAAATGCTCTGCTTGAACATTTATTTCCTTGAACCCAATGTCAAATTACCTGGTCTTAGAATGCCATCCAAACCCGAACTTTCCACGCACATGCACGGACAAGAGTTAACTAACTGGATACGAAAAAAAATCTCCAAGTGCTGCTGTTCTTTTAAGCAAAAATCGCTTTCCCACATTGCTCTTTAGAGAGGAAAAAGCAAAGGTCTGCGGGTTGATACATTTATTAAGAACAAAGATAACTTATAGATAAACTTCTAGAAGGCATTTTTTCAAAACTTACTATAAAAGCAACATCTGGTACTGTATTATTTAGCAGGGTTTGACGATTTATTTTAACAGATTACTATGTGTAATTAAATCTTATTTTTCCACATCACGAAATTTGAACTTTTGACAACAGTTTGACAAAGAAGTTAGCAGATTATTGTTTATGAAAAGCATCTAGTTGAAAATAATTCCTCACAACTGACACCCCTCAATTTGGAGCCACTTGCCATCATCATTGCTTCAAATAAAAATAAAGTGCTTTCTTTTTGCTATTCCTGCTCTTTTCCTCTCTATACATTTGCAGCCTTTTGTAGAGTTTTACTTTTACTAAAAGTGCAATTTAGGATAGATCGTAGAATGATTGGAAGACTTAAAACTCATATAAACAACACTTCACATGAAACTAACTGCTAATCATGGCACATATTAGCTTTAAAATAAAAAATATTTAAGATTTCTGATCGTTTTCCTCATGGAATATTTTAGAGTTTTTTTTCTCAATTGCTGCTTGATAACTTTTCTTTTGAATACAGATTGAGAGTGTGTCATTTGAAATTACATTTAATGTGATCATATTGCTTTAGTAAACAATGCATATTGTGGAATGAAAATTGTCTTGTTGAAAGGAAAGGATTTATAAATAGTTAGGGGAACATCATTTCTGTCCACTGTTCAAAATTCCTTATATCGTATTTGTATGCAATATATGTTGACACATTTCATATATTTCTTTTCCCACAAAGGATCGTTGTTGTTTTTAATGGAGGAAATACTTCGATATAAAAATTAGCCACATTCCAGCTCTGAAGTACCAGAGTAAGATTGACAAAAAGTGATCCGAGGCTTGCGCACTTAATTCGCTAGGAATGTTAAGCTTCCCAAGATACACCCTATGTGGTCAAGTTAGACTTTCACTGTTAGACAGTTTTTTAATGGTTAAAAAACATACATAGAACAAATGTGTGTATATTTACATATATAAAACTGAAATTAGATGGCAACTAGCAGTGGGAACATAGCTCATTGATGGAAGGACTTTGTTATTGCATTTGGCAACCTCTTTCTTTCAGAGACACAATACAATTAATTAACATATTCTTGGGCGTGTTTTTGAGATTGGGAAATGGTGGCCCCTTGTTGAGAAGAAAACACTTTAAATAAAAAAGTAACATTGTTTTGCCCAAATGGTACTGGGAAAACCAGGCTAATATCATGTATACAGCCCACGGATGTGGTTCATTTACTCCAAGCTGCTTTAGCATATAACAAACCGACTTTTCTCTTTCCCATGCCCATAATCTTGAAATGTCATATTTGGATTTAATTGATATAAATCCGTTTTAAAATAGTTTATATTTCAGACCCTTGGTGAGAAATTCAATATGGAATTTCTTATGTATCTTAAATATAGATTGAATTATTACATGGAAATAAAAGAAATCTCACCCTTAACATTACAATATTACAATACTGATCATAATACAATAAATGTAAATGCAAGCTATTATTTTAGTGTAACAGTGATTATTAAGTAACTGGTACACAGGGGTATGCATCTACAAAGGGAATTTAAGAATGGCTTCTAGGGTAACTGTTTAGGCATTTATTTAAAAAATACAAAACAATTAATATATACCTCACAATAAATGTCAGACTTTACAGCGTATGGGAGCCTTCTCTAAAGAAAAGCTGTGCATTACAATTAAATCACATATCTAAATTCCAGAGTTTACAAACCCAGCTTTCCAAGGATTAGCAGAGCATTAATATTCAGTATGGTTTGCTGGAAATTTATTTCAGGTTCTTTTGTAACATACTGTAATTATCATTATTTTGACCTGACATGCATAAAAATGTGGTTAACATTTAAATGCTTTTTTAGTGTAGAGAATTATAAATTAACTGCTAAATTTAAATCTTTAACCTATATCACTTGGAGAATGTTAAATCTTGCAAAAGGAACTAATCACTGTGCTTAAAAAATATCCTGTGCTACAATTCCTTTACTTAGAAATCTGGTTTAAGATTGTTCATTCAAGGAAAAACCCCTTGCTTTATGTTTACAGTAAACCTCAGACTGAAATTACCATCTAAATGCTAACATCAGTAACAGAAGCAGTACTTGAAAACCACCTATTTCATCCTTTGCTGCTGGCTAAGTGGAATTTACCAAAAGTCCCCAAAGGTGATAGTGCAATTAAAACCAATAAAATGCATGTTTTAAAAGCAGTTGTTTTAAAGGAACAAAGAAATAATACCACCAATCAAAACTATTAAAAACTATACTTAAGAAAATAGCACAATAAAGGTATGGGCATAATGTTCATGACATACATTCACCCAGTTTTACATGCTGTTACCTACACTTGCACTGTGTGTAAATGGATAACATATAAACCTCTAGATAAAAGGTGAGCTAATCTTAAATATAAAACATTTTAATTATTTAACTGATTGTATATTGTTGAAATTATATACTGATTTGATATGTACTCAGACAGAAGGCAATAGAAAATTATACTTTATAGTGCTATAAACTTAAAAGAGTAAACATACAAAGACTACGTTAATATTTGAAATATGGGTTCCTTAGATATGCTGTGTCTCTTATAATTGAACATGGCTAGAAATAATTTGTTGGATCCAAGCCAATCTGCCATTTAAAACACACTATGTGCAAAGGTCAAAACACAAGTCACACACACACTACATTGTGTAGAGTGACCATTTTGCTTTTTTTTTCTCTAGGATTAAGCAAATAACCATGATTAAAATTTATTTTGATTACGGCTATTCATGATGTTAACACATAACCAGAAGGCAAACAAATCTAATGTATTTTAAATAGATAAACATGAGCAATATTAACCTACATATTGAATGTCAGTAGGGTATTGTAATTTTCCATATTTTCAATTACATACGTTTAACTGTACCTCATATCCTTTTGTACATAGGTAAAGATGAAATCCCTTTAAACATGGACTCAATTAGAAAATAGAGTAAAAAATGCAGGGAAAGATTTGCCTTCTATAAAAATGTCAACTTCCCCATCCCAAAACCATAGCTCCCAGCTTCAATTAATAGTTTTTAGTATAGCATCAATGATAAATGTATTTCTTCATTTTTTCTACTAGTCTTCAAATATTAATCTCTGAGAAATCTTATGAATATTGCACCTGATTTAATTGTTCATATTTCTCTGTCAATGAAATGATTAAATATCAGGGGCTCTGCTTTTTCTCCTCAAGCACAAGATGCATTTTTGTGTTTTTCTTCAAAATGTTTTGTAAGATTTAAAGCACATATTCTAACCATTAATATTTAAAAGTTTACAAGAAACTTAACTGATGATCAAAATGTGAGTTGAGTACTTTTTATATTCTGTCAAAGAATCTGAGGTGCTGCACAATACTACATTTAATACATGAATTTATTTAATGTTTTCTTTAGAAATACTTAACACATTTTTTTAAACAATGGCCAGTTTGCAAGTACAATTCACATTAAAACATTTCCTAAACAATTTGAGTTATAATCTAAAATGTAAGGAATACAAATTATGTATAATCTTGTATTGTACCCCTTTCTCATAATTTTACTTTGCTAAATTCCATTATTTTATAGATATTTTAAAAGAAAAAAATTGTATCTACTCCTTGCCCACATTATTCATTCATACTCATTGAATTATATTTCCTTCTAATTGTTTTAATCCCATATATATCACTATAAGGAAGACTGGCTACTTTTTCTAAAATAATATTGGCCTTCTGGATTATGTCAGTGCTTATTAAATACAACAATCATAAAACATATATGGTACAAGATTTGACTTTCTGATTCCATAGCTGTTACAAGCATAGCACTTGCCATATTTATTTTGTGGTAACACATTTCTTTTCCTATTTTGCATTTCAAAGGTCTCCTCCAAATGATTTTTTACAGAACTATCAAGAGGTTATCTAAATTTTGCCATCAAATATTGGAGGCTAGCATAAGGTAGTCATCATGGAGTCTCCTTCAGTATATTCAGTCCATCAAAAGAACTAACCTACAGTCCATTAGAAATAAAGCAAATGTTTTATTAAATAATTCAGTGCATTAAGACTTGTCTGCTTTTCTAGGGAAGCAAAGTTTCAGATTGATCAGTGCTGAGTTGGCATCTGTTAGGCATAAAATATATTTTTATTTGAAATATGTGAAATAGTTTTAAAAAGATAGTCTGGATACTTTGATGAAATTATGACAGTTGTTACAATCTGATTATCTTTTGTGATAGCTTTCAGCTGTAGGAAAGGACAAATCCTGAACTAACTAATATTACATGGAGAAAGATCTAAGAATTGCAACAGATATTTTCAGAGAAGAAATTAGAAAATAAATATGTTGATAGCCTTATCAGGAAAATCTTCTGAAATTGCTGATAAATTGCTTCTAATTTTTAGTTGCAGTGTGTGTAACAGGCATGACTATTTTATCTTACAAAGCATAGTAAAATTTGCTATAGATACCTGTGTGTTTTATAGGGGATATATTTTCCAATGTTACCTGCCAGGGAAACCTAGGAGAGATCTGTTCGTATACTGTGATTTTATTCTTGTCAGGGTTAAGAAAATCATTGAGAATGCCTTTTAAATTAGATGTCATCTTCCTGACAGGAATGAAGAGGGGCTAGAACATTGTTTCTATCAGCTTCAAATAATTTGTGGTTTTTAGAACATAAGGATATTAATTGCTTTATTTCCATACAAAATAATTGCCGTGCACCTGCACTTTCCAAAGGATTTTACAATCCCAAAATGCAATAAAAGTAGTCTTATAAGTAGGTTGTGCATTGTGAAGAGTTCTACCTTTTAATTCTCATTCTAGCTTGAGATGTTTTGTTGCCATTTTGGTTTTTTTTTTGGATGGGACCCGATGGGTGATTTTACACAAACTGATATATATCATTACCTTCCAAATCTGGTATGGCTTCATCATCTTAAGAACAAAACGCAGAGCTCCCAGGGCCACGCCATATGCTCTTATGAAGGAATTTTCAGAATGTCAGAGACTCAAATGTTAATTCAGTCTGTTATGTTAATGAAAACGTTTGACTAGGCCCTGTCTATGTGGGAAGCAACTCTCCCCACTCCCTTCCCTCTCTCTCCTCCAATTTTCTCTTCCTCCAGCTAAATCATTTCACTTAAAATTTTCATGGAGAGAGAGAGAAACCTTGACCTCACACATCCTGCAGACTCCGAGGTCTCTGGGGGCAGCAGTAGGGCACCCCCCCCTCTCTCCCACCCACCTACCTCACAGCTCGTCACACACCCGCACACATGTGCCGAGGGCTGCTTGTTTGTCACTAAGCCGGGGCGAAACGCGGCCGAGCCCAGGGCGTCCAGCCAGGTAGTGCTGACACGAGGCCGCCCGGCGCGCACAGCCTTGCTCACCGCCCCTTCTAGTTCATCCCTGCCCATCCGGCCACCAAGTCAGGCCAAAGGAAACGAAGCCGGGCGGGCGAGGGAGCAACCTTGGATGTGGCGGCGTTTTCTCTGCCCGCCGCTCCAGGCGTTACCTGCTCACAATGGAGGGCTGAGCGCCGGGGACTTCCCCCGGCTTTATTTTAGCACGCCCAGCAGGGCAGCGCCGGGCTTGTAGTGGAAGCGGCTCCCCGCCCCCAGCTCGGGAGGCCGCGTGCTGCCCGCCTGGGCCCCGGGCGGGGCTGCTCACGCTGGGCTTTCCCCTTGGGGCGGTGCGGGGCGAGGCCCAGAGCCTGCACGCGTGGGGAACGGGGAAATGATGTGTGAGGCAGCCTCGTTTCCCCGCGGCCACGGCCCAATCACATGGGTGGTGCGCGACCCCGGCTGCACAGCTCGGGGCGTGGGCGCCGCCCGCTGGGCCGGGCCGAGGGTTGCACAGTCAGCCCAGGTGGAGCGGGGTAGCGGGGGCGGCGCTGGGTTGCTTGGGGCCGGGCTAGGCCGGGCTGCGGCTCGCGCGGCATTGGCGGCCCATGAGCCCCCGCGAGGAGGCCCGGCCGCGGCCTGCTCGGCAGGGAGGCGCAGTGCGCCTGCGCGCGGCCCGGCCCGGCCCGCTTGCCTGTCGTGTGCTGCGCTGTGCCGCCGCCGGGCACCCCTCTGCGCGCGCGCCACTGCCGCAGCCCGGGAGGGGCGAGAAGAGCCGCGGAGCCGGCGGCCATGGGCTCTCGATCGTCGCCGTGGTGGCGGCGGTGGCGGCGGCGGCGGAGCGCCTGAGGGGCCGAGCCCGGCCGGCCGGCCGGCGGGGGGAGGGCGGCAGCAGGGCCCGGGTGCGCGTTGCTGACGGTGTTTTTAACCCCTAGATGGTCTCTAGCGAGCCGCCGCTGCTGCCGGTGTCACTGGAGGGCGAGTTCTCCAATAGCATGAAGGAGATGATCGGCGGCTGCTGCGTGTGCTCCGACGAGAGGGGTTGGGCCGAGAACCCGCTCGTCTACTGCGACGGCCACGGATGCAATGTCGCAGTGCATCAAGGTGAGCGAGCGCGGGGCCCGGTCGCCGCCTCCTGCCCCGCTTACCTTGCCGTGACCCGCCCGCCCCCGCTGCTTCCCCACCGGGCGTCTGTGGGGCCGCCCCCCGCCCTGCGCTTCTTCCACCGCAACTTGTGACTGCCCTGCCCTGCCCTGCCCTGCCCTGCCCAGCGCTCTCCTCTCCTCCCCTCCCCCCGGGCTCCCCGCGTGTGGAAGCTGGTGGAGGGAAGCCAAGAGATGGGAAGGCAGACCGGCTGTCATGTGATTGCTCCCGCTTTCCCTGTCATGTCGTTTGGCTGCGGGTGCCCGGGACATGCTGAGACTTCCTGTTGGGGTGGTTTGGGCTGGGAAGGGGAGGGCTGTTGGTATTAATCACCCGGGCCACATTTGTGTTTAGCCCTGGAGGAGCTTGGGTGGTGTCCAGCTCAAAACTGACAGGCGTGGTGGGTATGCCTGGGATTGCCTGTTTGCTGCCAGCAAGTTGTTTTTGTTTTGAGGAGGAAACTGTTTGTGGTGTTTCCACTCAGGCTAGCAAAAAACCTCCCATGGACTTTATTTTGGTTGCAGAAACAAGGAACAGTAATGGCAGTTGGTAGTTTTTCCTGTGCAGCTCCAGAGTAAGCCCCCTGCCTTGCTCGTCAACTTGTTTTAGTGCGGTGAACTCATTGGAGGGAAGTT
>JAGPOW010000261.1:231075416-231095467 GCA_030014935.1 Caiman crocodilus
TTAGTTCTGTTTGGAGCTCATTAGTGTGTACACCTGACACACATGAGGGATCACAGTATTTTTGCCATGCCAGATGAAGCTGTCCATTCCTGCACTGTTACCTGAGAAGCAGTTCAGATTTTTAACCCTTGATTATTGGCTGTTAGTTGCAAGAGATGCACCTGCTTTAGTGAACTGGGGAGATATCTTCAAAAAATGAAAACAGGAGACAATGCAGAGCGAGTGAATAATGAATAAAGTTATTCTTAGCAAAGAACTGTTAGTGGCAGAGGTGAAAGGGGTGGACTAGCATCTACATAATGACTCTACTCAAGACAAGGCATCACTGATTTGAAAGCAGAGTTGATATTGAAAGAGACAGTCCAAGCTGGACATAGTTGAAGGTGGTTGGGTTGATGACAAGGATTTGTTTTCAGTTTTAGTAAATTGGGTTTAGTGAAAATGGTATCAGAATATAAATGTTCACTTTCAGGAGGAGGATTCAGTTATTTCTATCTAAGCTTACAAATCATACCTGTGTTAACATCCTTCCAGCTTCATTAGCATTGACACCTTTGGGAATACTAGCATTTGGTGGATGACACTGTGATCAGGGTTATACAATAAAACATTCAGAATGATGGTAGCAACTATATGCAGTGCTTGGAGTTTCAATGCTTCTAATTTCAGTAGAACTATTGGTATTATCAAACACAAGAAAGCTTGTGTTTATCAAAAATATTCCTTATATAGAAGGTGACTCAAAGTTAGATGCAACTATTTTACCCAAACACATAGATATGTCAGTTCAGCAACATAACCTCACGATGCTATATTTTTCTGAGGTTAAATCGTATTGTTGTGGTTACACAAAAGGAAGAATTATTGATTTGGATGTACTGTATTAAAGCTATGACACTTTGAGCGTACGGTACTGAGGCACTGTACAGCTTGGCAGCTGGCATTATAAAACTGGTAGGGGACCTGGTACATTAGCAGAGGAGGAAGACGTTTTGTTGTAACAGACTGTTTTGATAGGTGCTTGTAGCTTTCGCATTACTTTTGGGCTCAAATTATTCATACTTATTAGTCTAAGGAAAATATCCTTATTCTGAGAGTTTGGTTAAAATTGTTTGGCTTCTGTCTCCTGGATGCATATTTTTTTTCTTTTAGCTAGTTCAAAAAAAAGCTATAAAATTTACTTCCGATATAATGCACAGACTATAAGAACTAACAAGTTTAAAGAAACTTTATAGAAATAACAGAGGTGTAAGCATAAGGAAGTCTTGTGCACTGTATAAAAATAACCTTGTAATCTGTGGAAGTAAGAAGTGTGGTGTTAAAAATTCACCTGTATTTTTTTTAATTGTTCTCCCTCAGAAATATAATGTAAGGTATGCCATGTTAAGTTTTTGTCTAACTGCTAGATCTCTACCTGAGTCGCCAGACCCTGAATTGCTTCATACCGTAAGATGTATTTTTATAGAATCTGTTGCCAGTTTCAAATTGCAAGCACAGCAAGGTAACTTCAGCAGTAAGATTGTAAACTTTATTGAGTACACCTTTGGATGACACTGTGTTTTTCTTTGCCTGCTTTGGTTGAATTTAGTATAATTAAGTATAATGTATTTTTTATGGTAATCATACGTTTTTGCATATGCAAACAAAAAAATGACAAGAGATGATTCCATTTGTGAATGCTTGAAAAGCACAAGTGACATTTGGAAGACTGATTCTTTGCTTGGTGAATATGAATAATTACGGGAAATAATTTGTTGGAATTTTTTATGGAGTGGGAACTTGATGCTTTCTATATCATTATATAACTTCAATATTGTAGGGATAGTTCTATGAAACTTTTTCTTTTATAGTCAAATGTAGTGCTAAAACTGGATAGTGTTTACGAGTTTTTAGTACTCCTTTCTTCCATTTCCTCTTTGCTGTTAACTTATGGCGGGGAGGTGTGTGTGTTGGGGGGGTAGGTGAAGTTTTTTCATCACTTAGTTTTATTTGACTACACGCTTAGAAAAAGAAACAAATGTCACTTTCTTTGAACAAAGTGCAGAGCTAGGGGGAATGTAAAACTGCATTTGAGATTTGAAATTGACTTTCTACAAGTTACAAATTATTGTGGTTTCCACAGGAACTATTAGGCTACCTTGCTTGTATGAAGACATGAAACCTGTACAAATACTGAAATGTGTATATACCCAAAGTTCAAAAGGGCACAGCTAATGGTGCTATGAGAATCATTACTCAGCCTTTTCTGATCTGTACATTTAAAACGCAAACCATAATATTGAATTACTTTATATTACTATTGTGCTCAAAAGTTCTTATTATGACCCTGCCTTATTGTAAGCTGTATAGAGTTAGGCCACAATTCTACAGGCTAATACAGGCAGCAAGACCTATATATTCACATGGAACCACACTGAAGTCAATAAACCCTGCATGGGTATACAGGGGGGTCACATGAGCTGTTCTCCTTGAAGAGCCAGGATCATGTCCTTCCATCATGCATTTGTTTGTATGTGTGCACAAGCATACACAAGTTATCTGTAAGCATACCAATAATTGTAAGCCTTGGACTGTATTGTAGCAATAAACAACTGTGATCAGTTTAGGTTCAGGATGCATTTGCAATTCTGTTCGCAATTTTAGATCAACTTTTTTTTGTATTTAGTCTAACATAAGTAGCTTGTGCTTATTGCAGTATTCCTCAAGTGTAAGGAAATTCAACTGACTGGAATTTTTGTGGCAAAACTAAAAATTTCCAATGATGTTCTATTTTCAGTGTGATTTTTTTTTTTCTTTTAATCTTTAAAATACTTAACTTACAACATGTTTGTTATTGTAAAGCTGTCTTTTATTTGGTTATCATAGTAAATTAAATAGCAAAGCAGATTGCACGTAAAAAATCTGCTATATTTGAACAATTACTGTTTTTTATCAAAATGTAATGTAAACTGTAGTTTGTTTTGCTTAAATATTTTGCATCAATTTTAAGGGATGAGTAGGTTGTATTTGATCTCTAGCCTGAGAATAGTTTTGGTACTATTTCTGAAGTAACATGAATTGCATGTAGAAGTAATCTTACTTCTTTGTAAGATATTTTGGGTTTGATTATTGAAAAAATACTGTATCAGAGCTAGATATCACATTGTACTGTGGTACCCTTACAGTTGTTGAGATATTTTTATCTTTTTCAAAACAGCTTGCTATGGAATTGTACAAGTACCCACTGGACCTTGGTTTTGCAGGAAGTGTGAGTCTCAGGAAAGAGCAGCCAGAGTGGTAAGTACTTTGCTTATTAAGTATGTTAGTTTCAGTGTTTATATGGATAATATTTACCCAAGCACCATAGTAATAATACAAAATGGCTGAACATTGTTTATTGAACTTTATAATATAGCTCTTAGTTAATTGGATGCCAAATGGAAATACGGTTCTCTTAAAGATATGATGGCTTCATTCCTGGCATATGTTTTTGGTTTTTATAATTGCATTTTCCCAGTTTCTCTTTGTTATTATGTAAAAGACCCCCACAAATAGAGGAAACCAATTGCTATCAGTTTTGTTAAATGAACACATTGGAACAAATAGTATTATCTTTAATTTTGGTATAGGAATATTTGGGATTGTAAGAACAATTTAACAAAATGTCAGCTAAGAAAGTGAGAGAGCATTTAGTTGCTAGGTCTCCTTTAACTTTGGGATTAAAATTTTGTGTTGATCCCTTAACACATGGAACTAATTTAAAGAGTATTTTATCTCCTCTTCCTTTCCAAATTTACAAGGTAAAACTGAACTCTTCAAATCTTCCTGTTAACAGAACAAAAATGCTTCTTTGTTAAGCATACTGCTCAATCACATGCAACTCTTTACAAATATTTTCTGAAGAAAACTTCTCTATAGTTGAAGTCACACTGCATGCGCGTAGGACATTGTTTTCAATGGAAATGTCTCTCTTAGCAGTCATTATCACATTTTATTGATAATCTCAGCAGAGGCCATGGGTTGAAGTATCAGGGAGACTGAATCTTCTTTCCACTTACTGGAATCATTCAGGTCAAAAAAATGAAAGGATATATTGATAGGGTAGTTTTGGGGTGTCTACAGCTTTACTGGTTTTCTTGTATCATTAAATTGGGATGTCAAAGATGCAGCCCAAATGACTCCTGGAAGGGCTGGGAATTTAGGGGTGAGTGAGTGAAGTTGGGGATCTGATAACATTTGAGGCATGGAGCTCTACTGGAGACAAGTTTTGACTGCGTGGGCCAGGACGGAATAGTATACTAGTGATGACTGTGATTAATTCCCCATTGTTCACTGAACTGATCGTGCTACTTGCCCTACTGCTGGAGGTGGGTCCAGATCTGTACCAGGGGACCAAATGAGTTTGACATCCTTGTTTTAGATAAGTTGATAGTCTCTGAGACCAAATTTCTCATCTGTCATCACGTGGACACAATGTTCACTTAAAGTATTTACTACTATCCTGTTTCTGTGTAGAAGCCAAATACCATAAAATACAGTACTATGATTTCTCAGGGGAGTGAATTTGGCAGAGGACTGTAAGAATCTTGTCTCCCTGTTTTCCTTTCTGCTTCCTCCTAACTTGCTTGTAATACATTTCAGAGTTCTTTAGTAGGTTGCTTTTGCTTTTCCTTTCTACAGCAGTTACCTGTCAGTAGGATGGCAAGAGGAACAGCAGAATGAAAATGATATCTTATTTTCATATTGGTGCCATGTTTGGAGAATGACTATTGCTGTTACCAGCTATGCAGTTTTTCTTTGCTGTTCTTGGTAGTGAAGGATGTGGCAAATAGCAAAAAATCCATTTTCTTCCTGTGTCTTTTCCTTGAACAGAGGGCATTTGGCCTAGCAAAAATGTCAGCACTAGAAAACTTCCAAAAATCTCATGCTCATTGTGATACGCCTGCAGACTTCAGTGTTGTGTGCAATAGCACACATGAAATCCTACATGGAGAAAAAAAAAAGAAGTGGAAAGAGTGATGTTTTTGAGTGTGAGGGGGAATGTGTCAGTACAATTTGGAGTTTTATTCCTCTAGGCCAGCAAAGACAAGGATGTTATAGGGTACCAAGCTCTGCAATAGAGTGGTGCGCTCATGTTTCAGTGATTCCATCTGACTTCCTGAAAGAGGAGACTGTCCTATATTTCTTGATTTAGAGGTTAAGTGACGATACGCCCATTTTGGAAACTGAAACTGCATTATAACTTGGTATTTAAACACAGTACTGGGTGCAAATGGTTGAGTCTATGCACACGTGAGGGTCAAATTTAGTTCTTCTGGCTGCATATTTATCCAGAAATAAAATATGAGTTAAACTGGTTACATTATATTGTGTTCCTTGCTGCTTTTCTTTTGAAAAGGACAGATTAGTTTAATAGTATTAAAGTCTAGGCATATGTTTTCCCATTGATGCATGGTTGATTTACATAGTTAACTGCCATATTACTAATGAGGCAAATAAAATTTGATTTGATGTGAAATTGGATTTCATTGTTGTTGTGTACTGAAGTTTTTTTTTTCTTGCTATAGCACTTGTGAGAAATTAGGTAATTGCTTGGTGTGTGGAGGTAAATATTTCTGGCACTTTGTTCATAATTTTAATATAAATATATTTTTTAAGGCAAATGAACATAGTTATTTTCTCTTATTCTCTTTGCATTAGCTGCATAGTCTTGAAATGGGTACCATGACCATGTCCTTGTACATGCAACATTGCATCCTGGTCTTGACTAGACATCTGGGTCTAGATGCAACTAGTTTAATACACTTGCTCAATGTTATCTGAAGTATGAGAAGTCTTGCTTAAGCTCTCTTTTTTTATTACCAATCATTAAAACTTATCAGATAGCTGAGGAAGAAGCAAGAAAGTGGGTGAAGTTGGTATTATCTGCTTTAGTCTCTTAAGGAGTTTAACTTTTATACTACTCTTTGTTAGTTCAGAAATGGTGTTTTCTCTTATGCTGTTACATGTCAGCCTTTTTACTGGATAAAGTAATACAATCTATTCTTGCACTAGTATTATTTTCATTACATATATTAAAGATGAAACTAACTCAACAATACATTTTTGGTATTTCAGACCTTTTAGAACTTGGCCAGGGCTCTAGCCCTTATTTTCTCTTTTTTCCATAATTGGCTTCCTTTCTTTTTGTTTTTTTTAAATTGCCTGTAGAAATTCAAATAATTCATTTTTTTGCTTGAAAATTTTCAGTGTAATAATATTTCAGTTATTGTAATATGTAAGTTTCCAAACACTTCAGTAAATTTTAAGTTTTGAAGGGACAATTTATATTAAAAATTGGACACTGGTATCTTAGAACTTACCCACTGTTGTTATAGGATCATAGGAAAGTAGAGCTGGAAGGGACCTTACAAGGTCATCTACTCCAGCCTGCTGCTTATGGCAGGAGCATTTCTGACTAAACCATTGCAGCTAAATGTCCATCCAGTCTGTTCTTGAAAACTTCCAAGGATGAAAATTCCACAGTTTCTCTAGGTAGCCTGTTCCAATGCTCGACTATCCTCCTACTCACAAAGTTCCTCCTAATCTCCAACCTAAATTTCCCCTGCTGAAACTTGAGGCCACTGTCCCCTGTGGCCACAGAGGCAGGAGCTATAATACTTATAGTATTCTTAGCATGGGCGACTGGTGCCACCTGAGTCCGGGGGGGTTTGTCCCCCCCAGTGACCAGTCACTGATGGTTGTGGGGGAACCCCCCCAATCTTGCCAACTGGGGAGGGTCCCCTTGCAGCCAATTGTGCTGATCGGGAAGTGGCTGCAGCACTCCCAGAAGCTCCACTCCCCAGCTGGCACTTGTGGGGGACAGGGCACCAGCACTCCTGCCTGCCCCTGCCTGTCACCTAAGTACGGAGCATGACCTGTCAAGGGTGCACTAGCATTCTCAGGTGTATGTGCATCCCTGTGCGCCCCCTACGTGTCTCCCCTGATTGTTAGTAATACTAAGCTACTGTAACAAATTATACAGAAGTAACTTTCCTTTTTAGAGAAAATTGACTGAAATTGTTCTCTTGAAGTGGAAAAAGCTTTCAAGCAACAATAAAAGCCATCTTTTAAAAAAATGAGAAAGAAAATATATGACTGTGAAACCACAAGTTGCCCAAGGGTTTCAGCATTTGTATCTGAAACTGCTAATTTAAAAAAAAAAAAATTATCTTGAATTGATGCTGTCCTCCTTAAACTTTAGAGCTATATAGATTAATGAAAGCTTTATTTATATACAGCTAATTATCAATGGAGGGCTGTGTTTATAAAACTATATGTAGGCTTGGTGTCTAAAATATCTGCTTTGCCTTTTATAAGGTCCTTTGGATTGAGCATTGCCAAGTTCCTTGCTCACCGGGTGTCCACCTTTTTCCTGCAAAATACCCTGCAGGAAACATTTGATTGGCAGCTGTTCTCTTTGCATAACCCAAGTAGCAGAAAGGGAATAGAGCTGATTAAAGAACCTGTTTCTAACTAGTAGTTATGGCTCCTTAACCTTCTTGCCATTTGACTGAAAAGGATAGAAACTATCTAGAAGGCAATTCACTTTGTGTGGTATAGAGATATACCCTATCACAGTGCCAGACAGTAGTATACTAAGACACATTGTGCATGCTTCACACACACTGTCTTCTGATCTGGAGGTAGCATACCCATTATGTGTTCAGTGCTTCATGGACACTGGTAACCTCTCTAGTGCTGAATTAAAGCAGTTATGCTACTTCAGGTTTGGAAGGAAAAAATTGTCCCCCTTATTGAATGGCATAAATATACACGTAGGGTCAGACTGATTGTCCATGAAAGGCATTAGGCTAGTGTTGGTTATCATTGCCAAGAATGAAGGATACTTGTATGAATAGGGACCTACCAAATTCACAGTTTTCGCCAAAACTATCAATTTGGTTGGTTTCACTTGAAAAAGTCTGGTCCCTGCAAAAAAGCTGGGAAATAGGTAGGGGAGGAAGAAGGATGAAAATGGAGCTGCAAACAAAGATGGGAAGCCCAGGTGTCCTAAAGCATGGGGAGGAGGGAGAGGGGAGAAATTTTTGCAGCAGACTGTCCTGCCTTTCCTGTAGATGGACAGATGTCCATCCGTCCATCTCTAGGAAGGGGTAGGTGGGCCCCCATCCCATGCATAGGTGGAGGGAAAAAATATTATCGGGGGGGGGGGCTGAGCACGTTTGTGTGCGTGTATGCACATTCCCCCCGCAGGTAAGTCTGTTGTGGGAAAGGGGTATGGGGGAGGGAGCAGATTGAGGCCCCCATGGTGAGGGAGGGAGTGGGGCAGAGGCAGGGACAGGGGTGAATGGGGCCCTTGGGTGGGTTGTGGGACTGTTGGAGCCTGGGTGGCTGGTCCAGGGGTATGGGGAGGCTCCTGCTGCTGTGTGCACCATTGTGTGCACGTGTCCCCTAGATCTGTGCGCAGGGCAAAAGCAGGCTGCTGCTACGGGCTCAGCTGTGTGCTGCTTCACTGTGGCCCTGTCAGTCAACACGCAGCAGGCACATGACGTCACACTGCTCCCGGGGCAGTGGGACTCAGAGCTGAGCTTGCAGCAGCAGCCTACTTTCACCCTGCATGCAGATCTGAAGGGCATATGCTTGCTGGGCCTCTGCCAGGGTGCGTACACATTGGTGGAAGCCTTCCTGCGCCCCTGGACAAGCTGCCTGAGCTTTGACAGTTCCACGACCCACCCTGGGGCCCCAATCACCTCTGCCCCTCCTCTGTCCCACTCCTTCCCTCACAATGGGGCCTTGATTGCCCCCACCCCACCCCATGCTTCTTTAAAGCAACAAACTTACCTGCTGTGATGGGCAGTGCTCTATACACAGCTGCTGCAGTTGCCTAGATTTGACAGCTGGACTGCCCTGTGGCCCTCTGCGTTTCCACTGCTGCTCTGCATTGGGGGGAGCAGAAGGGAGGAGGCTAAGCACTGTTAACCCCAGCCTTTGGCTGCCTATACCCCCTTGCATGTGATTGGCTAAGGGGCCCCAGAAATCCTGCCCCTCTCTGGAGATTGACAGGAGAGCACCTATCAATCTCTGGGGAGGGATGGAACTTCCTGGGCCCCTTTGCCAATTAGAGGTGTGGGGGTAGGGCATGGGGCAACCATGGTATGCCATGAAAGTGGCGCTCAACGCTGTGCCAGGACCGCAAAATCCAGAGGCAGCCTGTACGAATTAGTTAGGTCCCTGTGTATGAATGTGTCTGTAACTGTCTTACAGTTTTATATCCCTGGCTGATGACTTGACTTAGGCAGTGTAATAAGGGCTCTGCAAATCAAAATAAGGGGTTTATGCTGTTTCTTGATGATTTTCCTTTGGGCTGCTGATGCATTTGTTTCTAATTGCATACTTTAAAGGTAAGCATTTTTCAAGCATGTCTGTGGCTTTCAGAGCTTTCAAATTCCTTGGACCCCCATTTACAAAATCTGAGTTCTTCCTTTGATAAAGTATCAGTAACTTTTCTCAATCTTTTGTCTACTTTAGCTCATTCCCATCTGTTCATCTCAATGCACATATCAATTATTAGCAATAGGGTAATAATATTACACTAAACATGAACAACTCAAATTATAAAGCATGGAATAAAAAGTTCAGTGTCATCACTAAAATACTACCTCCTCAAAAATCAGTGAAGTTTCCAGTCATCTCAGAAAAACTCTGAGTAATTGGGTAGGCTGTAGTGCACTAGTGTGGGTAAATGCTCTGACCTTTGGTTATAAGATGGATAGGATTCATACCTGTAGGAGCTTAATAAACATAAACCAACATTTTTGCATTGAATATGGAAACTTTTGAAAGCTCACGTAGTTATGGAGCACAAGTGGAATATGTTATTTGAGAGGCTTACCTTTAAGTAAACTTACTGGATAGGATGTTTCAAATAATCTTAAAGCAGGGGCAAGGTCAGATCTGGCCAGCAGTGGACTCCATTTCCTAGCAGCCCCTGCCTGCATGGGTAGGACAAGTCACCATGGAGACCACAGGCGCAGCTGCACTGTGATAGCCCGAGGTTTCGGTTACTATGGAGACTGGCCCCAATTGTACTGGCAGGGTACACAGCAGGGCAGTGGCCTTCTTTGGAGCTGCTGGGATCTTGCAGCAGGGGCAGCTTGTTCTGGGGCTAGGGCAGAACCATGATCTGCAACTTGCACTCTCCGGGCAGGCTGCACATCATGGCTTGCCTCGGCTCCTTGCAGCAGTGCCAGCCTGGTCTGGAGCAGGTGTAGAGCTGTGATCTGCAGCCTGCACATCTCTGCTTGGAGCATACAGGCTGCAGATTGCGTCTCTGCCCCGGTCCTGACCACGTTGCCCCTAATGTGTGCCCTGCCAGCGTGACTGGGGCCAGTCTCCATAGCAACCCCAGCTTTGCTCTGTGGCTGGGGTCTCCAGGAAGCCTGGCTCCAGCCATGTGAGTAGGAGCTGCTGGGAAGTGGAGCCTGGCTCCTGGCTGGATCTGCCATTTTGCCCACCCCTATCTCAAAGTGTAGTCCCAAATTGAAAGTCCCAGCAATAATCCAGTTGCAAAGAGACAAAAGCCTCTGTCTGTCTGAATATCTAGAAAAAGCTGAAGAATCCAACTGCATATCCAAACCGCACAGTTGCTTCTTTTTTGTGTTTAAAAGAGAGACAGAGAGGTGTTTTCCAAGCAGCTGATGCTCTTTAATCTTTTTGGTCAGTTCCCTTAATCTTCGATTGTGTATAGGAGGTAGATCTCATTCAGCATTTTCCCCTCAAATTTCAATGAAGTATTTATTATTCAGATTCCTGAAACATCTAGCATGACTTCCAAAGCCCAGTCTTACTTAGTTTAGCAATGTATTTCCCCAATGAACTTGCAGCAATGTTGCTCTGATTCTGTGAATGAGCTATGGGTGTTCTGTAGAATCTTTTTTCTCTAATTACCTTATATACATACCGATTAAGGGATGTGACAAAATAGCATCCTCCAATATCGTATGTTTTGGATACTTGGAGAATGAAAAGAAAGGAGCACTCGCACATAGACAAGGCTGTTCTTGCCAGGTTCTGTAAATGTCATTACAAACAAATGGATGATGGATTTAATAGAATCTGCATTTTTGCTTGATCTTTGTCTGCTGTCAGCCAAAGATTCTTGGCAAAGGAAACCAGATGCAGTCTGTCACATACTCCCAAGTAAAAAAAAAAAAAAATGGTTGATTACCTGACGTATTGTAGTATTCTTTTAAAAGTTAGTTGCCAGCTAAAGACATCTTAATCACTTTTAACCAGGAAAAGGGGAGTACAGATGGAATGGTTATTCGCATGTTTGTCAGTGTTAAGAGGATTATTTGAACTTGATGCTGAAAGTAGATTCTTGAGAGCTGTCAGCATTTTTTTTGCCCTAGTCAAGGTTTCCAGCAATCCCCTTGGTAGCTGTACTTTATTTATTAGTACTGTTACCCAGTGGTGATCTTAGGGAGGATTTCCTTAGTAACTAAAGACCTTTCTGGCTCCTGATGATTTTTTACTGTTGTTCTTTAGGTCTTGGCATATCCTTTCTGACTCATGACTCATAGAGCACTGGAATCTTGTGGTGTCCCTAGCTCACTGCTTGCAGACAGTGTACCTGGAGCACTATATGGTCATCTAGCCCTTTGCACACCATTCCTCATTTTAAAAGTTTGTATAGACAAACACTACTATTTATGGGGCTGTTTGGCAGAAGTGGAATATGGTCATTGTGAGGATTTTTGAAAGTTACCTTAAAATTTGAGTGCTGTAGCAGGAAGCGTTGGAAGTTATTCTGTGTGAGAGACTGCCATATTTCCTACAAGTGGTATAACCAATGAAGTGTAGGGTTAAGCAGATTAGATAGTAATCTTTTTTCACTGGGGCCTCCTTAAGAGGCAGCAATTTGAATTGAATAAAACCCATTCTTTCTAGTGAGCAAATGAGGAACAATATTTTTAGGATCTGTGGTTGCAGTATCTGTCAGGGGGCAGGAGTACAGGAATAAGGATGGAACAGACCAGTATGAAAGGAGGGAAAAGGAGACTTAAATGTGCAACTATCTGGGGTTTGGGAGAAATGTTAAGGTGAAAGCATAGTAGAATAGTTATATAGACACTCTCTGCTGTTCAGGGTCTTATCGTTCTAATGTCCGTTAGGCATCTCAGGGTAAGTTTCTCTACCAAGAGCCCAAACTCTGGAAATTTCTCCCATATATTTGAATGTGCATATACAGCACTGTTGTTAAACCTGTTGTGCTACCTGCCTATGGACTCTTGGGCTCAGTCTTTTTAACCATTGGTGTTAAACCTTTTGGCCCTGCAGTCTAAATGAGTGGGGTGGCGCTGGTCGATGGGTCAGATTGAGCCCTGGGGCACAGAACTAGCTCCTTTTAACCCTGAGTGCCAGGATTGAGTGCCAGCACTGCCCCATCCTGCTTCAGCAGATCAGGATGGGGTCCTGGGGGTTGTTGCCACCCCTTTCCAGCCCAGCCTGACTACAAGGTTGTCCTTTAACCCCTGTTCTGCTGGCTGTCGATGCTGGGATTGATCCCTGGTGGCCTGGAACTCCTCCTCCTTCCCCCCTAGCTTGCCAGGGTTGGGTCCTGGGGGGTCTGGTGCTACCACCTCCTAGCCCCCCAGTGTGCTGGGGTTGGGCCCTGGGTCCTGGTGCCAGCCCCGCTAAACCTCTGAATGCCAGGTTTGGGCCCTGGGGTCTGGTGTACCTGGTCTGCCTAGCCCTGTGCGTTAGGGTCAGGTGACTGATCCAGGTCTCAGGGCCTGGGGTTCTGTTAACAGGGTGCCATCTCCAGGTGTGGCCGTAAGTCTCTGGAAGCTCACAAAATTCCCTTTTTGCCCTGCTCACTCTGGAAACAGTCTTTCCTTCACTTGCCTGCTATGTCTTGATGCTCTCTATGGTTATAAAAGGGAAGCTGCACCAGGGCTTCCCAGATCTGGTCTTGCTCTAAGGAACACCTGGTGGTTGTAGTCCTTTGCCTTAAAGGCTTAATTCATGGCTCCATACCTCCTCTCCACCATGCTCTATGCTTCACAAATTTTGAGTTACCTATTGGGTTGGACACTTGTCCCTTTGTTTCTAGGCCACTCCAGACCTTCCTTCCTTTGTTGGGGTTTTAGCCTTCCTGGCTTCTGTCTTTCTACTCTGGCTGGTCCTGCAGCCCAGGCCCACTGTTCTAAGCCTGGCTTCTGGGTCCCAGCCCCCACTTTGCCTTTAACTTGCCCTCAGCAGAGCCCAAGGCAGTCATGTCTCCCTAAGGCACTAATGGGATTTCTGAACCAGCCCTCTAATCCCAAACCTAAGCCACTAGTCTTAACACAACAATGAAGGCCACTTGCGTGCTTAACAAGTGTCTCTTTCTCTCTAGGTAGCTCTTTCTTGTTCCCAGGCCTGCAGAGCTGCTTTCTTCCAGCCTTCTTTTCAGATTCGGGGGGCCCTGCCGTGCTGTCAGGAGCTCTGCACTCTGTGACACTGGGGGCTGGCCTCCTTGACTGGCCAGATCTCAGGACTTATCTAGCTCTGGCCTGACCCCTCTTCTGGTCATGTGAGGCCCCAGCGAGCTGACCTGACTACAAGGCTGTCCTTTAACCCCTGTTCTGCTGGCTGCCCATGCTTTAAAGATTCCAGCCTTAAAGGGGCTGCACCACTCTCCAGTACCATAAGAGTCATCAATTGTAAGGGTCTAGGAAGAGACCTTGGGGGATCATTGGGTCCAGCCCGCTGCACCAGGTGGAAAAGACAAGTGGGGTCAGGTGACCCCAACAAGGTGACCATCCAGTCTCTTCTTGAAGATTTTCAGGGTAGATAACTGTACCACTTCCGGAGGGAGCTTATTCCACAGTCTGGACACTAATTGTAAAGAAGTTTTTTCTAATGTTGAGCCTGAGATGATCTTCCAGGAGTTTGTTTTCTTTACTCTTGGTTTTCTCCAAGGGTACCCTGGTGAACAGATAACAGGGTCAGGGTTCCCTGTGGGTTCACAAATTTGGCAGTAGGGGAGCAGTGCCATCTCTCTCCTGCTGCCAAATTTCTGGAGCTCTGGGGAGCCCTGTGGGCCAGATGACCCGGTGTCATGGGCTGGATCTGGCCTACAGGCTGGGGCTTGAGCACCCCTCTGTTTACCTGTTGGCATTATTAAAATAAACTTATTTGTTGCTTGCTTCCTTGCAGTCTGCAAACCACTGGTTTCTGATGGGTCAGTTTTGGAAATTTGATTTCTCATACATGTGCTTGTGTATGCAAGCACATGTGCTCATACATGTGCTTGTGTATGCAATGCAAACGGACGGCATTGAAACTGGCAACAAAGCAGCCCTAGTTGCTACAAAAGAGTTGTGCGTCCTCAAAGAAGTTGTATGTTAGCAGAAGTAGCTGCATCTGGTCTGTAAATACTGTTTTCTTCTGTTAATAAGTGTGGGAAGTAGATGGTAAGGCTAAAATAGGTGGAATGTTGTGGCAGTAGCTTCTGCTGTGCAAAGGGTTACCCATAGAGGTGAAGCCAATTAAGAAAGACAGTAAAATAGAGTAGTATGCTCAACAAGGAGTGGAACTAATATTTAAAGAGAAGAAGGAAAGGCAGGCTTAGAGAAAAGTGTGGAGAAGAAGGCTGTAATATTGTTCTTGTTTACATAGTTGAGAAATTTAAGAAATTTAAAAAATCCTTCTAAGTTTTACTAGTCCTCCCAACCCAATATATGAGAGGCATTGAAAAGTTCTTCAGTAGATCAGAATACTAACTCTCTCTTGGCCGCTTTTTTTTTTAATTCAGTCTTGAGAATCCAGTTTTGAGAATGTGTGTTAAAACAGATTTTGGAAGCAGCTTTTTGAATTACTGTGCATTTAGAATACCATTGTTTAGTAACTAATTGAGAAGTCAAGTACAGCAAAGGCTCTGTTGTCCAGGATCCCCCAGGAATGGGGGATGACAGTTAATCAAATACACTGGTTAATCGAATGTGGAGCGGGGGCCCTGTGCAGGCTGCTTTGCCCTGCACAGGCTACTTTGCCCTTTGCTGTGGGCCAAAGAAGTGAAGAAGACGAACTCGGCCCATGGTGGCAGAAATGGAAGTGGGACTCCTAGTTTCGCTTTTGCTGCATCCCTTGGGTGCGGGTTAGTGGAGCTTTCCGGTTGATAAAGTATCGGATAACACAGCTTTTGCTGTAATATAGTATCCAGTCTTTTTGGAAGCATGTTTTGCTATCTTAGATTAAGTTTAAGAAAGTAGTGGGATTACTCCCTCCCTAAAACCAACATGAGGGTATTTGGCGTTGAACAACTAATCCAGTCTCTTATTTACCCAAGTATTAAGAATTACAGAGCACTATGTTCTGTGTCGCAATTTTTCTTCAGGACAATGTGAGGAAAGGATAGGTGAGGTAGTATCAGGCTTTAAGAACCAAACCATTGTTACATAACTCTTTGTTTAGCAATCCACATATTTAATATTTTGTTAATTGTACCCCCAAGTATTGTGTGTTGAAATCTTCATTAAAAAGCATTGCTTTTAAACAAGGTATTGTTTGACAATATGAATCAGTACTTAATGTAGTTAAAAAGTGCTTGGCATGTAAGAAGAGTTTTAAAATATAACAGTGTTTTTGCCCTGCAAAATACAACTAGAACGGAAAATATACATGAAAGCTAAGGGATCTGCATTTATTGCTTACATCTCTTCACAAAATTTCAGATATAAGAACAGATTATTTTCTATATGTATTTGTGAAATGACCTTAGAAATGTAATATGTCTTTTTCCTCCATAATATGTTTCCTCCATAAACATGTGTTGATAAAGGAAGTTTTTTACATAGGTTTTTGGATTATTAACATTACTAAACATCTGACCCTTCCATCAGAGTCTACCTGTAACAAAATGGTATAATGCAGTATTTCTTTTTCTTTCATAAGGCATCTACAGTTTCCAGTTACTATTAATCAGTCTTTGATAGGAAAGCAGTCAGGTAAAAGCTGTATAGTTACCTGAATATTTTAATTTTTTGTTTGTAAAATGCTTTTCAGTCAACACAGAACTAATAATTTTGACATATGTCTGATTTCTAATGCACGCTGAGTTGTTAGCAAGAAATTTCAATGAGTACACAACAAATTCCCTCAAAAAAACAAAAATAAAACCAAAAAAATAGACCAGTATTAAACACTCTGATTTTTTATTTATTTATTTATTTATTTATTTATTTATTTATTTTATTTTTTTCAACCAGGTATAGTGACTACGTAGTTTATAGTAGGGAAGACATATCACTTACATGACATTTTAAACATTTTCAGAAGTCTCTTGAAGATTTTTTTTTTCTTGTTCTTGGAGTTAAACATGTAATTGCACATTGCTTCAGTGCTAAAATGCTTGCTTGCAAACTTTGATTCCAGTGAGTTGTTGTATAGGCTTGTATTATAGGGCTAGTCATGAGATGGACTCATTAAAGAAGTGAAAGTGTATAAATCTTTTTCTTTTTAGTAGGGTATTATGTATAACATATGTCCTTTGAATCAGAGGTGATGCTTTATCCAACCTGTTCTAAGTTCATCAAGCACTGAAGAGGCACTGTACTCTTTATTTGCTTGTATTCTCACTATTTATAACTTCCCTTCCCCTAAACACCTATTGTCTTTTCTCATACCCTTTGATCTCTTCAGTCCACCTTAGCCTTTCTCAGCAGTGTCCCCTCCTCCATCCTTCCCTTCCTTTTTTTCTTTATCCTTTAAATTACTTTATTCCTTTCTCTTTAGTACCACTGTTCTGTGCAAGTCTACTCGTGATGAAGTGGGTTGTTTCCTATGAAGGTAGTTGCTCCTCTGAACTAGTTAGTCATGTGACTCAACTTGGATACACATAGTACTCTGGGGTGCCTTGAAATCTCTTTCAAAGGTGGTGCAGGGTGTCATACAATACATACATCAGTAGGTGTGCAAACGGGATTCACAAAACAGACCCAGAAATTTCAAATGGGAATCCATAATATTAAAATCATTCTGATCTTCTCTGATCCTTCAGAGTCCTTTGCAAAAGAAAAATTGCTATATTATCTTTCCATAGTCAAGAAATCAGTGGGCATGTCTACACAGGCTTTTTACATGTGCCTACACTTAATGTGTGTTAGCCTAATATGCATTAAGGCGATTTAGGCATATGCATACATGTGCATGCACTAATGTACATTGATGCAGGTGTGTGGACCGAATTGGGAGTAAAGTTAGTCCCAAATCAGTGGACAAACACCTGTGTTAATGCACACTAGCACTTCTATGTGTTCACTAATGCAATTTAGCTATTTACACATACATTCAAATAGCCTTACGTTGCCATTTTTAAGGCATATTAAGGACGTACATGTGTAGACCCATACCCATAATGTGCTTTAAATTGGGCTAATGCGCGTTAAATGCGCATGTGTAGACACACCCAGTGAAAACTAAGAGCTGTTTTTTTTCCAAAGGGGTATCTTAAGTCTAAAAAGGCTGAGAACTGCTGAGTTACTCTGAGTTGTAACCTTCTGCCTGACTTCAGACTAAGATCCCTTTCCATTTCCGTGCCACCCAGCAGGTCATTCCTTAGGCTGTAGGTGTGCTGGACATTTTTCCTCTCTAGGTGCAGCACTTTGCATTTCTCCTTGTTGAATTGCATTCTGTTGTTTCTGCTCACTTGTCCAACCTGTCCAGGTCTCCTTGCAGCTATTCCCTGCCCTCCGGCGTGTTCGCTTCTCCCTATAGCTTTGTGTCATCTGCAAACTTGGACAGAGTACATTTCACTCCCTCGTCCAAGTTGCTGGTGAAGACATTGAAGAGTATCAGTCCGAGGACCGAGCCCTAAGGGACCCCACTGCCCACACCCTTCTAGGTCGAAACTGACCCATCCACCATGACTTTGAGTGCGACCCTCTAGCCAATTCGCCACCCACCGGATTGTGTAGTCATCCAAGTCACAGCCTCTTAACTTGTTCAGTTTGGGATGGGATACTGTATACGACATCCACCCCTCCTCCTGTATCCAGGCGTTTCGTAACCTGGTCATAAAAAGAGACTAGATTGGTCAGGCATGATCTGCTTTCCATGAACGCATGATGGTTTCCCCTCAGCACTTAGGTAAGAATCTCCCTCTTTCTGTGATGGGCTTTCCTATTCATCTCAATTTACTATGCTCTTTCTAGAAATGGTGTTTTGATTTGCCTCTGTTCTACATGCCAACAATATATTTACTGAAACATACCAAAAATTCTTTCTGAATGGCTGACATAGCAGACTGATTTTGTACTACTTTAAACCATTTGGACAAGCCAAGAAATAGTAATTTGGGAAGGTCACTAGCCAGGGGAATTTTCAGGGCAGGAAAAGAGATTGCTGTCAATTTTTCTATACTGGGAACTGTGTTCCAAGGAAAGCAATCCCTGAAACTTTGGGAATAGACATCATAGCTCATCTCTGATTACGTTTTTATATGACTTTTCTTAGCTTTCCAAGCAAGGGGAAGAGCAAATGGCATTATGATAGTTTGGAGTTAATCTTTCCTGGTAGACTTAATCATCTTTGTGTTAGGGCTGTCTATTGCATACAAACTGGCCCATCTGTATTTCACAGCATGTTTGCTAAACTTGACAACTTAAATAAATGAAATATTAATTCAAGATAGAAAAGTGCCTATCAACCTGTTGCACAATGGGACCAAAATACCTCTGCAAAGCTAACTTATTCTACTGTTATGAATACTTTTTATTCTTCTGTCCCTTCAATAAAATTGCATAACTGTACCTTAGTTGATAGTTACTGATTTTTTTAAAACCCATTTTCAAATCAAGTTAACGAACTCTATCTGAGTGCCATATTTTTCATTATGTTCTCTAAGCTTTCTCACTCAGAAATTTCTACACATATAAGGGAGTGGCAAGCTTGTAGCTGGCTTAAGGAACCCATTTTCTGAGCTCTCCAGGCTTCAGATAGATCTCTTTATTGTCTAGCTTGTGCTTATGTTCTCTAGGTTTCCCAGCTCCCCGACTGCAAACTTGTTTTGAGTTGTGGCTCCATGCGCAATAATCCAATGCCCTCTCCTTTTCAAAGAAAGTTGTATAATAAAGAATCAGATCACATTTTAAAGTGCATCTCTGTAGCCATCAGAGCCAGCCAGCAACTTAGCTTTTTTCTTTTTTTTTTTTTTTTTAAAAAAAATTGAGAATCTGGTGTACAGTTCATTAACAGCGAGTCAGCTTCCTTGCTTTGGAGTTGTGGAGTATGTGGCATTACCATGCATGTCTTCAAGCAGACTTCCTATGCAGAATCTCTGTTACTTAACATAGTTGAGGTGGTGCAAAAGGTTCTTTTCTGAATATGGCTGAGGGTGTGTGTGGGGGTGTGTGTGTGAGACTTACGGCAGACTGTAACTATTGAACTTTCTGCAACATAACCTAGCTTTTTGGTCCCGCATTGTCCCATTGCACATCTTAGCCCTGAAAAGCATAATTGGAGCAGGTTTATTTAGCTACTTAGTGGGCAATTTGCTTATATCCTGACTCTTAAGATCAACTTATCTTTGCAAATTGGTAATGCAAACTGTGGTTCCATCCATATTTCAGTTTGTAACATGTCATGCATTTGAACTGATGAGTCCCATATCACCTGTTCATTATATCTCTAGACATGTTTTTAGAAGCTAGTCATAGATAAAAAAGGGTTCCAAGATAACTATCCCTGTGCAATCAAGAGCCATGCTGCATTTTTCTCAGTTATGGTACTTTGAGCTACACAGTCTCTATCTATAGTTAGTGCTGTTTCTGCAGAGACTCCTAGCCATTTTTTATTTTAATTTTTAGTAGATGTAGGAAATGGTATGTTTGAAGTATGGTGAAAATAAGCCTGAAATTTGTAGAAATATTCAGGAAAATCAGAGGTTTACTTACCTCTTCCTTGCTCAATTGGTGTTCCTTGGAATAGCGTCATAGTATCTAGGGTCAGAAGGGGCCTAGAGCAGGCCATCAAGTCTGACCCCCCCGCCAATGGCAGGAATGAGTGCCAGGGTCACAGGACCCCAGCCA
>JAGPOW010000261.1:231095567-231112232 GCA_030014935.1 Caiman crocodilus
CACCTCGAGGGGGGTGCTCCTCAGCAGTCTCCTCCAGGGTGGCCAGGGCTGCATACCTGTTCCCAAGTGGTACCTCAGGTACAGGCTCTGCAGCAGCACGGGCTGCCCTGGGTCCAAGGGGAACTTGCTGCCACCGTAGAGTTGCTCTTCTGGGTCTGGGGGGCTCCTCAGTAGGTTTCTGGCCCTGCAGAGAACAGAAGTACTTATCAATTTCATCCTCTGCCGCCCGGGTCCCCTGTAGCCTGCTCACCTCTGCCTGGAGCTCCCGCAGCCGCTCCTCCAGTGCCTGAAGACGGCCACAAGAGGGGCAGCCATCGGACGCCCCAGACATCTCCCCCACCCCCAGGGGCCCCACCCAGTCACCCGCCCCAGCCAAGGTGGGGGAGGCGGACAGTGGGCCCCCCAGGGGTTGGGTCTGGGTGGTGGCCTCAGAGGTGCGCTGGGGGGGCAGTACTGGGGAAGAGGGAGGGGGAGGGGCCAGAATAGCTTCACTGAATTTTTCATGCTGTGCCAGTTTATCAGCTCAGGGTGTAGTCTGCCATCAGCGCTGGATTCTGAGCTTCTTATATTTAATTTGCTACTGTAAAGTCTCTGTATCCTTTGGCAGTCACAACAGGTAGGAGCACAAGATCCTTCTCTTCCCTCCAATTAATGGTGAGGCTTTGCCTCAGTATGCCACCCTTGAAATCTTCCAGTCAATTCCTTTTGGAATGTCACTGAAGTAGCTGCCCTTCAAAGCACTCCATTACACCCTGTGGTTCTCAACCTTTTTAGACTCGGGGCACCCCTTGTTTTGTTCAAGGGACCCCTCAGAAAATGTCAGCTCTTATTTTTCACTCATTTTTGATTACTGAAAAATAGTAGAGCAATTCGTCTGTTGCAGAGAACTCAGAATAGACCCCAACAGGTCAGAATGTTTTCAATGCTATATATTCCTAGTTGAAACCTCTGCGTTTGGCTCGTAAATCATGTTTGCATGCCCAGCAGAGCTAACATTGCATGGTCCCTTGTGGCAGCCTTGAAAGGATTTCAAGGCACTCTGGTTGAAAATCACAGATCAGGTTAGGATCAATCTTAATATGCTTTTTCATTCTTCCCTACTATGTTGTCAGTCCAGACTTCCTTGTTTGTTTTAATTTATTTTTTTTTTTTTTTTTTGTTCTTTCATGCTTCACATCTGTGAACTTCAGTTACTTGTTTTGAGTGTGTGCATGAGGTGCGTGTGTCCTGCCAGGAAGGTGTGCTGCCTCAACCACAAAGGAACATTTTCTATGAAATGGCATATATTGTGTCCTCTGCGCACTGTGATGATATTTAGGCTGATACTGTCCCAAACACTGGTGTGACTTGGAGAATTCACCTTCACTTCACTCTGCAGATCCCCTTAAGTTCAGCATGAAACCATACAAAAATGCATTAGATAAAATATTGAAAATATGAACCTGAGTCAGTCTCAGTTCCAGAGAGACAGGAATTTCTACTGACACAAGTAGTATCAACATCAGCTTTCCACCTGTATTGTATGAGAGAGCTTCACAAACCCTGATGAAATATCCTGTATAACTTTGCCAAGGATTTTGCCATATGCTGACACTTCAGTGTTTCAAGTCAAAGTTACTGGGATTGGCTGAAGCAGTGCCAAGAGTCATTGAGAGAGAGCTAGCTACTTTCTTACTTTGATTTTGTGCATTTCAGAACCCCATGCAGGTTTAGAGTTGAGAGGTTGCCAGGCCATGCCTATTGCTTTTCAAGGCAATCTGAAAGTCTTCAGTACTCTTCAGTTCTAACCGTGGGCATATGTCAAGAATACTCTATGCTAGGGGTGTCAAACTCATCTGGATTAGCATCCCTGAGCTGGACCAGGACTGACCCCCTGCAGGGGGTGCCCACATTAGTCCTTGGAATCACTGTGCAAACAGCTTTTGGGGTTGGCTTGGGCTGCTCGCTGCCTATGATCTGCAGGTCAGACCCAGTGCTGCATGCAGCATAGGGGAGGTCTGGGGTGCGGGCTGCATGTGGCACCCTTGACTGCCTGTAGTGTGTGCAGCACTGGGTCCAGGCCATGTGTTATATGTAGCATGCAGGGCCAGGGCCGGTCCAGTGGCCTGTGGGTCAGTTCATGTGGCTACAAGGGCCGAATCTAGGCCATAGGTGTATGTTTGGAATCCGTGCTCTACACAGTGTTGCTTATGCCCTCTGAAATTAGCTTCTTCCATGTACGGAGAATTGGCTTTGGTCTAAGTGAACATCTTGACACCAAGAGTTTCAGTGCAGTTAGCGTTTGCCTGGAGAGGTGATTTTTGACACCCGCAGCCTGCATTTGTGGCTTGCATGACTTGTTAAGGTTCTGCAGAATTAAAGTTTTTATTTAAAAATAAAAAAAATAGTTTTGGTTGCAAAGAAACCTTTCAAAATTTCAGCTGAATAATTAATGTGGTGCCATCTATCTGAGTCTGCAGAGAGCCTGTAAAAATGGCTCAGGGATATGTTGAACCAATTTTCCCTCAACAAATTCCCTTTAGGGTTAAAAGCCAAATGATGACCCATTCATGTAAGTATTAATTAACTGCTGATCATTTTAGCAGATGGAGTGGGGGAAGGGTAAGAGGGAAGCAGATGGGAATTAAAAGGTGCTGCAGGGAAGCAAACGCTAAAAGGAAAAAAGAAGACATGAGCTGGAGGAGAAACAAGGGGCAAAAATAGAAATGGTCCTAAAAGCCTTTCACTATCCCATTCCTCGCATGCTGTTGCATATATCAGTGGACTGAACAGGTAATAAATAAACAAACTTAAAAGTTTACTTACTACAGAAGGGGCAAATTCTGCTTTTTATATGTCCATGTCTCCCACTGCCACACATTTTTTTATGGACTAGAAGGCATATGTAGTCCTTAATGTATTTTACAATCCATTGCTAGAATGGAATTTGTTACTATTAAACACATTTGGCATGCTGCTTCACAGGCACTGTCAGGATTTTATGAACTTGGTGTCCTCACTTACCAGTAATGTTATAATCAGGAAGATTATTACTGTCTGGGGACAAAAGGAAACTGAGTTGATGCCAAGTAGATCGATCTCCTTGAAAAGTGATACTAGAAAAAGTTTTCAAGTGAAAATCTGATTCTCTTGATTAAAAATTGGTAGGATTGGGAATATATGAAGGCCATACTTCTTTTGGAACCATTTGTGTCTGCTGCTTTCCAAACTGCTTTTTTAAGTCACTGATGAAATGTCAAGAGTTTTTTTTTTTCTATTTTTTTTTTTTTTTTCCTGTTTCTCACTGGTTAAGAAGCCATGTATACTTGATTGATGCAAGATGTTGCCAGTAAGTTTTCCACTAAAAAGGGTGGTGGATACAGCTGTAGCTGGAGGAGAAGCTGGCTAAACATACCATTGTGCTTCTGGAGGATGTCAAAAGAGTAGGCTTTGTTACCAGCAAGGTGTTCTGGCACAGTGGTTCTCAACATTTTTTGTACCAGGACCCATTTGTAAACATCAGTGGCCAGTCCTGACTCGCTGCCCCTCACTCCCGACCCTCTGCCCATGTCCCCAGGTCCCAGCCCCCCAGTGTGTGGGATAGGGGTTGGATGTGGGACTTGGGGGCTACAAACAGCCCTTTGCAGGCTGGAACTCTGCTAGCCTGCAAAGAACAAAGCCACGGTTTCCTGCATTTTTCTCCTTTAAAGGAGAATCCACTTTTAAAGTTTGTTGATCTATTTTTCAAGTTTCTTCAGAACCCTTTTATATATTCCTGCGACCTACTTTTGGGTCACAACCCACAGGTTGAGGAACACTGTTCTAGGATATTTGGATTCATGATTCGTAAGCTCCATAAATCCTTGTTTGTCAATTGAGTACTGGTATCCACTTGATCCCTTGAGCTGTGATATGAAGGTTCAATCTCGTATCTGCAACGGTATTCATTGTGTCTCTTACGCTTCATGCAAGACCTCTTTAGTGAACTTCAGCAGCCAGTGGAAATAAACATTATATAGAATTTTAAATTTTGTCCAGGTTTCTTAGAGGCCAGTCTTACCCCTCTTTTAAAATATTTGAGTCTGCTTGGTTTTTTCAGAAAATAATTCTGAAGTAGAATTAAGTTATTTTATTTCAGCTTAAATAACATTATTGTAGTTTTATCAAAAAGTATTAGAAAACTTTGCTTGCTTAGAACTCTTGGAATTCATTAGATTAAGGGAAATGTATCCTGCCTTGCTTCTAATTAATTGTTTTCTGTCAGAAATGTCAATCTGTTTTCTAACTGTGTGATCTGTGTTAATATTCTTACGATCATTCCAGTTTTTTTTTCCCTACTTTTTCCAGAGATGTGAGTTATGCCCTCATAAAGATGGTGCTTTAAAAAGAACAGATAATGGGGGTAAGTTTTTTTTTTTAAATTTTCTTTTAATCTTTTTCTTTTAATGAAAGTGAAACACATTGAACTGAAATGTAAGGATCATATATTCTATAAATAAAAGCAACTGTTACTGTAGTCGTTTACTTGGTCTGCAACATATGTAAGTAAATATTTATTTTACAATAAAGGGTAAGCTGTATTTGTCTAACTTAAGTTGAACTGTAGTTTGACAGTAGAATTGGTTCCTCATACGCTGTTAATTTTAAATAACATTTTGAGTAAAAGAAGAAATAGAATTTTTACACAAAAGCTTCTGAAAATGAGATTTGGTTTGTTTGTTTGTTTGTTTTTTGGGAAAGAGAGCAAATTCAAATTACCGTATTTACTCAAAACCAAGACACAGACTTTTTTTTCCCTGGAGGGGAGTGGGGAGGGGAGGGGAAACCCCTTGTCTTGGATTTGAGTACAAAGTATGCAGGGGGAGGTAGCAGCTTCAGCCCCAGTCCAGGTTTGAGGATGGAGCCACAGCTTCTGCCTGCCTTCTGCCCACCATTTCTTACCTTTTGCTTTGGCTCCAAGATAGCTTCTGTCCTGCTTCAAACTCTTGCATAGAGCCCACATTTTACTCAGACCCCAAGTCATCTGAGTAACAACAATTGGTGTGGTGGTGCGGTGGGAAGGGGAGGACCAGGCAGCAGGGTCAGGGCACATGGTGGGAGGGGGCAAGGTGTATGGGGGCAGGGGTCAAGCTGCTTGTTCTCTACTGCCTTCCTCATTGCCCCCCCCACCAGCTGGCCCCCTGCCACTGGTTTCCATGCTGCAGCATAATGGGGGGGGGACAAATTTAAGATAAGATCTCAACTAATTAGGTTCTAGATAGTGAAAATTATAACAAATTTATAAATTTTCTGTTTGTAGAATCTACAGTAAAATCTCTACCATCTAGCATTTAACTAACTGGAAATTCCAGCCATCTGACCGCGGAGGGTGGGGCAGGGGAAAGCTTGCACACACTGGTGGCTGCTGCCACTGCTTCATGTGCAGCTGCTGCCACCCCTCCTCCCTCACTCCACTTGTGGCTGCCCCTTCCCCCTCTCCTGCTCCATGTTATCTGGAAAAACCCTAATGGGGATTTTCAGGTAACTGGAATTTTTACATAGTTGACAATCCCTTTACCTCAGGGATGCTGGATGACAGAGATTTTATTGTATTACTGTGGGATCTGAATTTAAGACTTCTTGGATTTGGGTAAATATGGTATATACAAATTTGAACATTCATAGGAAGCTGCTGCTTAGAATGTATCGCCTATTAGGTGTGGAAAACCAGGAACCATCAAAACCGTAGGGCAACCTAAATTCACCAGCACATGTTCAAGGAATAATTTTTTTTAATCCATGTTTCACAAGCAAGTTCTATGACAAAGTTACATGCGGAAAAGATGAAATGCCAGTTTTCAACCCTTAATGCCTATCCTTTGCATCATTCAGTGCATCACCAATTTGGAGCTCTTCTCGAGTATTCGAGAAGAGAGTATTCGAGTAAAGAGAGTTTTCATTGATAAATTTGTCTTGATGAAATTGTTACTATGAAAGGAAGCATTCCAAGCATTTTTAAGAAATAACTTTTTTTCTCCACATACTTCTACTAAAGACTAAATTCTGCCTCCTCATCTATTCATTTATGAATGTGAAGGGCAGAGGTGCAGTGGGACTGGTGTGAAAAGATGGTGTGTGAAATTGTCCTGTTTTCATTCAGATAATCTCCATCCCTTGTATACAAAGGAAGTCTGTTCTGTGATCGCTTCTGCACCTGTTTTTTGTTTTGTTTTTGTTTCCTGTAGGTTTTATTAAGGGTGTGTCTGTAAAAATAGTCAGTTCTTTCACTGCAGCATAGTAAAGATCTACCAGAGATGACTAGCTCAGATACTATTTGTGGTCTAACTGTGGCAGCATGCAGCTCAGCACAGGCTTATTTGGCTCATGTAACTGGGCGATTTTTTTTTTTTTTTTTTTTATAGTATTGTAGGCATTCCTCAGGCATTTACCATAGGAACCAAGTAAATACATTAATAAATTTAGCAGCAACATAAGGTTGCTATTATCCTTATGTTTTGTATACAGAACAAAAGCAATCGAGTGCTTTAACTACAGTTTTTTTCCTTATTTTGATGAGTTTGGGGAAATTGTTAGGATTGGATTCTCATCCAGTTCTACTACATTTGATAGCAGAGTCACTTACAGAGGTCCAAGGAACACAACCAGGGTTCTTATTTTCTAGGAAGGCCTAATCTTTGAGTGGGGATGGGCAAGGCGTGTTGAAAAGGTATGGGAAATAGTTTCAAGCATCTTGTATGGTACAGTAAACTTCAGAACTTCAGTTTGAATCAAAGGTTAAACAAAGTCTTAAGTCTGTTTAAAAAATAAGACTTTATTCTCCCTTGCATGAAGTATGAAACACTGTTCTCAATGAATTCTCATCAGAATATCAGTACTACTAGATTTATGTCCATACCCGTTGTCAAGATGTTTTTCCTAGTACATGATGTTTATAAGATGCATATTTTAAAATAACGAGTTCTTTATAATTGTATATAGATTTGCATACGTGGAGGTAAGTTGCATTTATATTTACAAGTTATGTATTAAACTGGACATTTTAATTAAAATTCTGAAAAGTCTTGACTATTTACTGCGCAACAGTCCTCTTGTACTCAAATTCTATAGCTCATCCATATTTCCAATATGGACCATCTAAAACCTGTTTCTCTGCAAGTATAGTAGTTACATAAGGAGAAAAAGGTATTAGGTGCTTTTTATGTTTATGCTTATCGGTATTATGGTTTTTTTTTGGTCTGGATTTCCTGTACAGACCAACCACAGTGGATTCAGTAGTCTGTAGTACTGGTCACAACTTGTAGGCGAGCTGCCTGAATAACTGAACATATTCAAAAACAACCAAAATATTCTTCAAGAAAGAGGCCTTTAATTCACTACTGTGGTATTACCTGTTGGAGACTTGTACCTTTTTCTCTGTGGATAAGGTAAATCACTGAACTAGATTCACTTTATCTATGATAGAAGATTGTAGGAAAATAGGGCTGGAAGGAACCTAATAAATTCATACAGTCCAAGCCTCTGCTCAAGGCAGGAACATTGCCGACTAAACCTGCCAAGGTAAGTGTCTGTCTAATCTGCTTTTGAAAGTTTCCATGACGGAGATTCTACAACTTCTCTAGGTAGCCTGTTCCAATCCCAGGCTACCCACAGGTAGAAAGTTCCTCCTAACCTCCAGCCTAACTTTCCCCTGCTGCAGTTTGAAGCTGTTGCTCCTTGTTCTGTACCCTACAGCCACAGAGAAAAGCTCATTACCACCCTCTCTGTATTCACCTTTCAGGTATTTGAAAACTGTTATCAAATTCCCCTTCAGTCTGCTCTTCTCTAGGCTAAATAATCCTAGTTCTGGTTCTTTCATCCTTTCTTCATAAATCTTGCCTACCAGGTCACTAATTATCTTTGTTGCCTTTCAGTGGACACTTTCCAAAGTGTCCACGTCCCTCTTGAAGTGTGGAGCCTAAAACTGGACACAGTACTTAAAGGTGAGGCCTCACCAGTGTTGAATAGAGCAGAAGAATCCCTTCTCTTCATTTGCAGGTGACATTCCTGTTAATACAACCCAGTATACCGTCGGCTTTTTTTTTTTCCAACAAGAGCGTACTGTTTTCTTATATTCAGCTTGTGGTCCACTGTAATCCCCAGGTTCCTTTTTGGAGTACTGCAGCCTAGCCATTCATTCCCCAGTCTGTATTTGTCCACATGGTTATTTTGTCCCAAGACTGTGGACCATTTGCCCAGTCTGTCTAGGTCACTCTGGATCCTAGCCATGCCCTCTGGAGTATCTGCAATTTCACCCAACTGTCATCTGCAAGTTTAAGTAGGCGCTTGATCCCATTGCCCAAGTCATTGATGAAGATGTTGAACAAGACCCAGGACAGATCTCTGGAGAACCTCACTTGATACCCGCTTTCAGCTAGACATTGAGGACTATGCATTGAGTATTATGAATCAACCAGTTATGTATTTACCTTACAGCATTTTCATCCATTTCCTTAGCTTGTTAATGAGAATGTTGTAGGAGACCATGTCAAAAGCTTTGCTACAGTCAAGGTATACTATGTCCAGTGCTCTCCCTGCATACCCGGAGCCTGTTACTTCATTATAGAAAGAAATCAGATAAGTTGGGCATGACTTACTCTGTGTGAATCCATGCTGATTGTTCCTGATCACCTTGTTTTCCTGTAGATGCTTCACAATGTATTCCTTGAGGACTTAGTCCATGACATTTCCATGAATAAAGGCCAGGCTGACTGGTCTGTAATTCTCTGGATCCTTCTTCTTTTCTTTTTTAAAGATGTGCACTATATTTGCCCCTTTTCAGTCATCTGGGACCTCACTCTACCTCCATGAATTCTCAGAAAGTATTGCCAATGGCTCTGAAATTACCTCAGCAAATTCCTTCACTACCCTTGAATGCATCCCTTCCAGACCTGCTGAGTTGAAGGCATGTCGTTTCTCTACGTAATCCCTAGCCTGCTCTGCCATTACTGCAGGCTGTTTGTCTCCTTTCCTATCTCTGTAATCTGGTAGCTGCCCCTGTTTGTGAAAATTGAAGTTAAAAACGGCATTAAATACTTGAGTCGTCTTTGCAGCATCCATGACTAAACTGCTTTCCTCATTTCATAAGGGACCTATGGAATTTCTTATCTTACTTTTGCTATTGACATATCTATAGGATCTTGTTATATTGCCTTTTACGGTCCTTGCCAGCTGCATCTCAAATTGTGCCATCCTAATTTTCTCCCTTCATGCCTATGTGATATTCTTATACTCTTCCCTAATATGAGAAGAGATGGAAAGTCTTAGAAACTATAACCACGTTTCCATTTCTTATAGGATTCCTTTTTTAGTTTCAGCTTCTTGAAGAGATCGTTGTTTTGTGAGGGTAGTTTCCTGTTGCGCTTCTCATTCTTCCATCTCTTTGGGTTAGCTTGCTCCTGCACCTTAAGAGAGCCTTCTTAAAGTACAGCCAGCTCTCTTGGACTCCTTATCCCCTCAGACTTGTCTCCAAAGTGATCCTACTCATCAGGTCCCTGAGTTAAAATTTGTATTTCTCAAGTCCCATGAACTCTTACCTTTTCCTGGTGACTGTCCCCAAGTTACCTTCCACCTTCACATTCTCAGCCAATTCCTCCCTGTTTGCAGTAAGTTGAGAAAAGCTCCCCTCCTCATTGGCCTCTGTATGATCAGAATTAAAAGTTATCCCCAACATGCTCCAGAAACTTGTTGCATTGCTTGTCTATTGCTGTGTTTCCCTCCCAGCAGGTGTTGTGGTAGTTAAAGTCTCCCATGAGGACCAAATCCTGTGGTTTGGAAGCTTCCTTCACTTTTTTAAAGAAGGCCTTGTCCACCTTTTCCTTATGGTTTGGAGGCCTATTACAGATGCCCACCATGATATCCCCCCTGCTGCTCTCCTTTCTGACCTTTAACTAGAGGTTTTCAACCAGTCTACCTTGCACTTTATACTGCAGTGATAAGGTAGATCCTTCCTAATAAACCATAAGAATGATTTCCTTTCTGTCCAATCCTTCAATTAAGACTTGGTCTCCTACTTAACAAAACTTTACAAACAGAATGTTAAAATATTTCCCACTTTTTTTTTTTTCTGGTTTCCTTTCAGATCAACTGCCACAGGTTGAACTAATGTGTTAGTTTTCACTAAACTTTTGACCTACTTGTCTCTTAGGACCACAGTTTGGAAGTCATCTGTTACCCGGCTGAACCACATTTTTGGCAGTTGTATCACTCATCATGTCATTACTTTGTGGGATGATAGTTCATGTGAATTCCTGGCAGTGGCCCTGAAAGCCATTAAAATGATTGGGATAATTCTATATCGGCATTTAGATGAGCATGTAATTATTTTTTTTTTAGAGCCTTTTTCAATAGTTCTCTTAATTCTTTCTATATTGCCACTTGCTTGCAGGTGATACAGGATGTAGAATTCTTTTTCAGTTCCTTAGATTTTCATAATATTTTTCATTGTACTTCCAATCTGAATCCATCCTTTCAAGAATGTTTTCAGTAAAGTCTTGAGTGTCAGTAGTGACAAAATTATGTTCTAGATTTTTGACCCAGAATATACTGCTGATCTAAAGGAGGAGTTGGCAACATATGGTCCCTGGGTCAAATCTCGCCTGCATAACCACTGGTTTGGCCTGTGGAGCCAGAAGGGATCAGTCAGAGCAAGGGTGGGTCGGGGGAAGAAGCTTCAGCAGTGCAGAAGCAGCTTCTAGTTGCTGGGCCCCGACACAGCATTCCTTCAGCTGGAAGGTCTGCTTGTGTCCCAGCTGTGGAGTGATAGGGCTGGGAGAAGTGGCGCTGTTGCCCTCACAGTTCCCAGTTGCTTGGCCCTAGCAACCTGGCAAACCCTTCTCACTGCTGCTGCTTTGCCAAAGCCACCTGGCCTGCGCTGGACTAGAGCTAGGTTGTTCTAGTTTGTGGCTTGAAAAATATTGTCAGCCTCTGCCCTTAAGGCCTTCAAATGCCTGTCTGTCTGCAGCTATTACTGTAGAGGTAGACAATTATGTCAAGAACTGTCTATATCCTTTTCTCTGTTTTGCCATTACCCTTTTTTTCTTTACTTCTTTTCCTCTGTGTCCTTGTTCATTGTGATCTAGAACCAGACACTCATTTAAGAGTTCCCAGCGATGAAACCAAGTTACCAAGGCTTGAGAGAGGCTGAGTCTGAATAGAAGGTAATCTTAGTTTTCTCTGGCCCTACATAATTTCATATTACTCATACCCACTGTTTTTTTTTAGGTTTTACCAATACAAGGAGCTCTTTAGTAACCCTTCTTTCTATTTTATTCCTTCAGAATTCTTGTTTCTATATTAATTGCAGTGGTACTAGTCCATACACACTAGCAACTTCCTTCATATGGATACTGCCTCCATTTGGTCTTCTTTCAGAAGAAGGTCCCAAATAGAATCATAGGGCTGAAGGGGACACCAAGGGGTATCTATTCCAACTCCATACATGGATGTAGAATGCTCTTTCCTATACTGCCTCAGACAGTTGCTTATCTGGGCTCTTCAAAAACTTCCAGTGAAGGCGATGTCACAAGTTGTCTGGGCAGCTTGTTCCTGCTGTCCTGTCCTGGCAGTAGGGACTTTTTTTTTCTGCAATTGAATCTAAATTTGTTTTGCTACAGTTTAAGTCTGTTGTTTTTTATCCTGTTCTCTGCTGCAGGGAAGAACAGTTGTTCTGCCTCCTCTTTATGGCAGCCTTTCAAGTATTTAAACACTGCTGTTGTGTCCCTCCTTAATCTCCTTTTCTCCAGATTTAAACATACCTAATTCATTAACTCTTTCTCATAAAGCTAGTATTCCAAACCTTTTATCATCTTTGTTCCTTGCCTCTGGCTCTCCTCCAGTTTCTCCACATATTATTTAAATTACCAAGCCCAGAACTGCCCATAGGATTATTAACCAGTGCCAAGTAAAGTGGTTCTGTCACCTCTCTACAGAAGAAGATATAGTATTCCTGCTAATGCAAGGCACACTTGCATTTATATACTGCTGCTTTAGCTAACTGACTGGCCACAGTGCTCCCCTGTCTTGCTTCCATTTTTATGTGCCTAGATTTTTTCATTGTTTTGTTTTTTGACTTTTCTGGGCTGCCTGAGTGGTGCATTTCAGCACTGGGATTTTCTTTCAGCCAAGACCTGTTTCAGGTTTCCTGTTGGTGAATCCAGCTTACCAAGGCTTGACATGCTGAGTCTGAAATACATCAGCATGTCCTCCAGTCCTACAGCAAACACTGCCATTTCCACATATTACATAGACTAGACATCACATAAAGTGGGGGTACCCAACTTTGTTGGCCCTCTGGGTTGCATCTGGAACACAGCTGTCCCTATAGGCTGCATCCAGAATGTGGAGCCAGCCCTGGAGGCTTGCAGAGCTTACCTGTAGAACTGGCATTCTGGAGGTGGGGCACAGTGACAGAGTTAACTGCCATGGTGCTGGGAAAATTTCTGGCCTCATGGGCTGAATGATGGCTTTGCAGACCAGATATAGCCACCCCAGACAGTAAAGCATATCATATGCATTTATACAGGCAGGGATATTTTTCAGTTTTCCTTTCTCATAAAGAAAATACCTACAAACTATGCTTGTCTGAATCAAGAAGCAGGACTCTCACTTCCCTGTTCATATTTCTCTGAGACAAGAGGATCCCATCCATACCAACAAGGAAGAAGGTGCTTATCAGGAGGTTGAGACGGTCATGATTTTTCCCTCAGATATTTTCCCATAGGTTACAAATGGTGGTCTTTTGCTGTTTTGCACCCTAATATATACGTCCTTTAATAACAGGCTCCATCTGGCAACTTGTCTATTAAGTGTGTAATTCTCCCCCCCCCTCCCTTTTTTTTTGGTGCATTCAGGTACTGGTGTGTATTTTTTTTTCTCAGAAACAGATAAGGTTTCCCTTGCCCCTTCCTGGGTCTTTAGACTGTTTTCCCCAAGGAAGTTGAGGCAGGGATGCCAGGAATATTACCAAATTCCCTGCTACCTTCCCTGGAACGGTAACTTTTGTCAGCTTCTTGAGCTCACCACAGAGTCTGGATCTATTGGAACATTATTTAAATATTAATAATGGTTGCCTTAAGTTATTTCTCTTACCTATAAGTTAGCTAGCCCTCCAGTTATACCAGGCCTTATCCCACATTGACTGGGTAGCTGAATGGATTTTAGATTTTCATGTTGGATTTATCTTTTCTTTGTCTTCTCTCCAGCCATTCTTTATCACTGCCACCTAATGTACTTTCCTCAGAAGCCACGTTAGGGAATTGCCCTACCTGTGCCTTGAAAGTTTCACCAATAGTTCTATATCAATTAACAATAATCAACTTGAAACTAGAACAACTTCTTGTTACCTTTTTGATGTTGTTTGGGTCTGATGTTGTTTGGGATGCTTTGTAATTAATAATAACTTAAGCAGCTCACTAGTTTGTCACTGATGAGATGCACACTAAAGTTGTTTCTTTAGCCCAAGAGTCAGAAGATGGAGGCAGATCTATCAAGTGCCCATTAAACTTTGTTCCAGTTGCAACAAAAAAAGTCTGATTTCTAGATAAAATGTATTTCAAAAACCTGCTTTATTTTGCTCTTTGAAGAATCATTATTTAAAAATATTATCTTTTGATTTACCTCAGTCTCATCTGACAAGAGACTGCACTAAAACCATTTCAGGTAACTGAAAATCTTGGTGAAGAGGTATAGCAGGGACATAAGGTCAATTGTGCTTATAATGGGGGTATATGTTTTAAAAATATTTTTGTTTTTGCTGTTCTTTGCTATGGTGATAGTGTTTCTGAAAATTTGAAAATTCATTTTTAATATGTTCTAGTACAGGGCTGTCCAATTTCTAAGTGGCTGGGGGCCTCATGTTATGGGGGCCATGGACCCCCACCAGCCTACACGTTGTGTGTTTGAGTGCCCTCCCACACTATCTATAGATGCCCCCCCCCATGCATATAGAGGCTCTTCCTTCTTCCCCATCCTTCACCTAGATCACCTTTGGCTACCCAGCTATGGGCTCCCCACCTGTACAGCACAACACAGGTGCTCCAGGTCCTTAACTCTCCCAGCACTATGGGCTGTGTTTGTGCTACCCAGTCTTACTCTGTCTCATCCCTGGGGCTAGGTCAGTAGTAGAAATTGCTGCAGTTGACATAAGGGCAATGGCAGCCAGGTGGGACAGTCCTGTTCTAGTATATTTAACCTTGGTGAGCCATAAGGAATTACAGAAGTCTTTAAAGAACATTGACATTTAAATGATCTGAATTAGGGCAGTGAATATCAAGGGCTATAGGCTGTACAGGAAGGACAGGACAGGGAGGAAAGGTGGGGGTGTGGCACTGTACATCAAGGAGGAATACACACCCTCATCAGTGTGCCCTTCATCTGACCTTGTGTTACTTGAAGTGCTCTGGGATAGAATACAAGGAAATCGAGGGGAAAGGGACTTAATGGTGGGGGTCTACTACAGACCACCCAACCAAGGGGAAGAGCTAGACTGAGAATTCTTAAGTCAGCTCATGGAGGTAGTTAGGTCAAAAGATGTGGTCATCATGGGTGACCTGAACTTTCCAGACATCTGCTGGGAAGAGCAGTCAGTCAGGTCTGACCGCTCACGTAGGTTCCTAGCTGAAATACAAGACCTCCATCTAACCCAGGAGGTGCATAGCCCCACCAGGGGAGTTGCCTTGTTGGGCCTGGTGCTGGCCACAGGTGACGACCTCGTGAGGGGGCTGCAGGTGCTTGATCACCTGGGCGACATCGATCATCGCTTGCTGAAATTCACCATCCAGTGCAAGCTGACAAAAGCCTGCAGCAAGGCAGCAGCCCTGGACAGCTGACTTCTGTGAGGTAAGGAGAATAGTTGGGGAGGTACTGAGGTCCCAGAGGGGAGGGGAGTCGGGTGTCTGAGAAGAGGGGTCGTTCCTTAAGGAGATGATCTTCCAAGCCCAAAGGGAAGTAATCCTAACAAGGATCAAAGGGTGCAAGAGGACACAAAAGCCCCCATGGCTCACCAAAAGTATATGGGAACGTCTCCTAGCTAAAAGGGAGGAGTACACTCAATGGAAGGGAGGGTCCATCACCAGGGAGGACTATACCTTGGTTGCTTGGGGCTGCAAGGGGTGGTCAGGAAGGCTAAGGCAGAGATGGAACTCTGGCTACCCGGATCAAGGACAAGAAGAAGTCCTTTTTTAAATACATAGGGGGCAAAAAGAAGGTACCGGGTAATGTGAGGCCTCTGCAAGACGTGCTAGGAAATCTGGTCATCACACCAGATGACAAAGCTAACCTACTTAACAATTTCTTTGTTTCCATTTTCCTGAGCGGGGACTGGATCAGCCTGCCCGCCAGGACCCCCTCAGGCCCTAGGGGAGGTGCACCCAGGCCTAGGCTAAGTGAGGATCTAGTCAGGGAACTTCTGGTGGGACTGGACATATTTAAATCGGCTGGTCCTGATGATCTCTGCCCCAAAGTGCTGAGGGAATTAGCAGAGGTCATTGCGGGACCCCTGGCACGGCTTTATGAGCATTTGTGATGCTTTGGTGTGGTGCCAGATGACTGGAAAAGGGCTACTGTGGTTCCCATTTTCAAAAAAGGGAGGAAGGGAGGACCCAGGAAACTGTAGACCAGTTAGTCTTACCTCGATCCTGGGTAAGCTTTTTGAGAGAATTATCCTGGCGCGTGTCCATGAGGGGCCAGCAGGGGAGGTTATGCTTAGGGGCAACCAACACAGGTTCATTAGAGGCAGGTCTTGTCATACCAACCTGGTGTCCTTCTATGACCAGGTCACAAAATCCTTAGACACAGGGGTAGCAGTGGATGTAGTCTTTCTGGACTTTAGGAAGGCCTTTGACACAGTCTCCCACCCCAGTCTCATTAAAAACTAGGGGACTGTAGCGTTGACACTTACACAGTCAGATGAGTCACTAATTTGCTGGAGGGCCGCACCCAGAGAGTGGTGGTGGTCATTTTTGACCTGGAGGGATGTGGGCAGTGGGATCCCCCAGGGCTCGGTCCTCGAACCCACACTGTTCAACATCTTCATCAGTGACTTGGACGATGGGGCAAAAAGCACCCTGTTCAAATTTGCTGACATTACTAAGATGGTGGATGTGGGCACACTAGAAGGGAGGAATAGGCTGCAGTTGGACCTGGGCAGGTTACAGGGGTGGGCAGATGGGAACAGGATGGGGTTCAACACTGACAAGTGCGAGGTGCTGCACCTGGGGAGGAAGAACCAGCAGCACAACTACAGGGTGGGGAACTCCCTTTTTGTCAGTGCAAAGGCAGAAAAGGATCTTGGAATCATTATTGATGCCAAGATGAACATGGGTCGATAGTGTGGGGACACGGTCAGGAAGGCCAACCGCACCTTGTCATGCATCCACAGATGCATCTCGAGCAGGTCCAAGGAGGTGATCCTCCCCCTCTATACAGCACCAGTCAGGCCGCAGTTGGAGTACTGCATCCAGTTCTGGGTGCTGTGCTTCAGGAGGGATGTGGACAACTTGGAGCGGGTCCAGAGGAGTGCCACTTGCATGATCGGGACCAGCAGAGCAGGCCGTATGAGGAGAGGCTAAAGGACCTGAACCTGTTCAGCCTTCACAAGAGAAGGCTGAGGAGGGATCTAGTGGCTGGTACAAACTAATCGGAGGGGACCAG
>JAGPOW010000261.1:231112332-231156857 GCA_030014935.1 Caiman crocodilus
GTGGTGGTGGTGGTGGTGGTTGTTTGGATACATTCTCCACAGATTAAAATGGTAGGTTTTTGAGAATGTATTACACCCAGTCTTTGCATTGCATCCTATCTTATGGTAAGAATCAAGTTAAAAACAGCATATATTTAATGTTATGAATATTTAAAATCTGTGGCAAAATGTGATTTAACTCTTTTCTTTGCTATATTTTTATATATTTTGAGTTTTCAAAATGTGCTAAAATAAAATGCAATTATAACTTTTTGTAGGTTGGGCTCATGTGGTTTGTGCCCTGTACATTCCCGAGGTGCAGTTTGCAAATGTTTCTACAATGGAACCTATCGTGTTGCAGTCTGTTCCTCATGAGCGTTATAATAAGGTATAATTATGTGTGTTTATGACTTTCATTTCTGTATACATATTTTGTATATATTTCTATATAAGCTAAAACCTTGTCTTTAATTTTTAAGCTTGTTAAAATAAAATTTTATATATAACTTTACATTTCTAAAAAAAGAATAATTTAACTGTCATGTCATGCATCAAGTTTGTTTTACAATGTGCCTTGGTTTAATTTGTAAAATAGAGGATTAATTTAGATTTTATGATTGAATGTCTTCTTTATATAATTTTTTCAAAAGTTAATAAAGCTTATTTATTAAATTAGTCTTTACGTTTTAGTATGTCTTGTTCAAATACTTTATATAATAGGAAGCATCTACTTGGGCATCTCCTTTCTTTTAAAATTTGCTGCTAACCACAATGTTACTTTAATTACTCCCTGTGAAAGAGGGGATTAAGAAAGTTGTTTTTAATGTTTTTTAGCTGAAATCTTATTGCAACTAATACTACTTCAGATGCTGATGTGGCTGTTTATAAACAAGTTTATCCTGTAATTGCTAAGAGTAGAAAAATGATGTTATTTCATTAGTGCTAAATTGAGCAACTCTTACAGATATGAGTAGTACCTTTAACTTAATGCAATAAATACTCGTATAAGTAATGTTTAGTTTTATTGGACTCTGGATATTTTTTTATTTGTTTTTGCAGGGGTGTTTTGTTTGCTCTTGCTTCCATGCATGTTATTTTACTTAGTGTTTCAGTTGTGATGCTCTTATTTTCTATTCTTTTTTAATTTCCTCCCTCTCTGTATATTGTCCAATTTATCTTTACATGCAACTGATAAACCGTTTTGTTTATTTCTAATTGGCATTATTGCATGCATTTTTCTCCCTCCTCTTTCATTTTCATTTGGGTTCTTTCATGTACCTGTTTCAAGCCCTTGGGACAAAGTTCCATACGAAAGATGATGGTTTTGCATCATCTATGGCAGCCCTACTCTTTAGAGCAGTGGTGCTCAACCTATAGCCTACAGCCACAGCAATAAATGCTGCCAAACTTCTGGACCTGTGGGGAATGCTGTGGACTGGATGACCTGACATGGAACACCAGATTGTGCTTATGCATGGGGTCAGGCCATGGCTGTATCCAGAGCTTGGGGCCAGGCCAGCATACTGAATCGCACCTGTGGACCAACCACTCATGTCAACCTTGCTCTGGATTAGGTCCATGGACTGACCTCATGCCTCAGATCCAGTCCATGAACTGGCCTGATTCCACTCATCTGGTTGACAGGGCTGGGTGGGTTGAGAACTGCTGCTTTATATAATTCACTACTACTCATATTCTTTGTTTCCTTCTGCCCCTTGCATTTTCCTTGCTTCATATCTTCTGTCCTTTATTTTAATTTTCCTTTCATAAACACTTCTACTTTTTCCCCATCCACATAATCTAAACATTTATTTTTCTCTCTCTCACATTGTCCTGATCTTTGCTCCTTATGTTTTTACCCTCTTATTTACCAAAGTTCCAGAACAGCCAAGGTGTTGCACACAGCTCTTCTCTTGCCTATTCAGGGAGCTCTTCTACTAGAAGAGTAACCACAGCAGCCTCTTTCTGCTACAGCAAATCTTGCCATTGAACTTAATGTTGATGCTAAGGCATACAGTAGTATAGACTTGCTATAGAGGGTGAACACATTTAGACCCCTCTTCTCACCAACTGTGTGTGCATCATCAGCCTTTCCCTGTTTTCTAAGCAGTTGTTATAGCTATTTTTTCTTTTCTTCACAGCCTCTCTCTGGCTGTTGAAAGCTTTGTATTCATTTAATGTTGCTTATTAAGTATTTAAAATTTTGTTTTAAAGTTGTGTGTGTATATTACTTCATTTCCATGATTGAAACTGTACATTATTTTGAGACTTTACCATTTAATTTATTTAATTTTCTCTACCTTTATCTATCAGTTAGTCTTTTCTCTAACTTGTTCTTGTTGTTTGACAAATATATTTACAAATTGCTGCTAATGTTCCAGCTTGTGTGATTGGTCTGTACTACCTGAAAGCCTTTTACAGGCTAGTCATGAATGAGTTGTAAATCTCAGATAAGATTCTTCTGATTATATATTTCTGGTGGTTTTTGAGCATCATTAGCAAACTCAGGGGTCATATTAAGAAGCTGCTTCTTAAGAAACCTGCATAACATGATTGTTATATCACCTGCATATTATATGATTGTTTTAAAAACATGGTAGGATATATTTTCTTAAGAAATTCTGAGCTTTTGTTGTTTTGTTTTCACCTTGAAAAGCTTTCAGTTTTGAAAGCATCCAGTCTGTGTTAGTTTCCTGAACTACTCTTTATTTTTTAAGGTAGATGTCAGCTGTGGCCTTTGGGGAAACGTATGCTAGTTTTTTTCATTTATTAGGGCTCAGGATTTTTATTTGAGCCAACTCTCAGGTTATGATGTACACCTGAGATCTTTTTAATCATTTTTTTTTTAATTTGGGTTACTGCTATTGACAACTGCAACATTTTGTAAATATTGTTAACAATACTGGATTTATTTGTTAATGAATGGCAGCAGCACTACTAACAATTAAAGTCCTGCGACTATCCAGACTATTAAACTGACTCTTTCAGTAACTTTTATAAACTGACCACTTTAAAGTACTTGTATTTAAATGTGGTAAACAGGCTCCGGAAGGTGAGTTCACTTCATAATATCTTTTTTGCAGTGTGTTCTTCACAAGAAAATATATGGTAAGAAATGTGCCTCTTTCATACTTAGCAGTTATAAACTTTTAAAAAGAATTCTATGGCAGAATGAATGAACACAGTGCAAAATTGTTTGTATTAAGTCAAATATTCAGCACAAATTAATTTTCATCCATCGTTGTATTTACTGTTGTTATAATAATCTGTAACATTATTATAGAGAGAGAAGATTTTTCTGTTTTGGCAGCACTTCATTTTGTTAAGGATGCACATCATTTTCCAGATTTGTTACTGCTGTTGCAGCACTGGAAGGGGGCTACAGCGAATTTTGGGGTGGCTGTAGCCCACCCCATAGCACCCCTCCTGGCGCTGCTGCTGCTCCTCCGCCCCTAGTCTGAAAGAGCCCAGCACCACCCCTAGTTCCAGCCTGTAGCAGCAGCACACCCTTACCTCATGCACAAATCCATGGGGCATATACCTCCCATGCCTCCCTCGGAGGTGCGCACAGCAGTGGGAGCTACCGCCCTCTTCCTGTGCCCCCTAGATGAGCCATTCACATCTCCATTCGCACCCCACCCCACCCCGCCCTGCCTTGCCCCAGCTGCACAGTGCCTGCCCCAGCCCCCCATGGGGGCCTGGATCTCCCCGCCCCCATACCTTTTTCCCTCTCCTCCACCCTAAACAGACTTACAATCTGGATGCTGCTCTCCGGGCTGCCTGGCTGTGTATTGGCAATTGGATCGATATTGCCAATATGGCTCATTAATTATCTGCCATTGATATCAACCCAACAAGTCTTTTATTAGTGTGCCCTTAGTTAAAATGTATAAACTTTAATTTTAATAATAAATTAAACGATTTTGGCGGAATTACTTAAAGGTGCTCTCTTTATTTAAAAAATAATCAAGCTGAGTGTTCTTACACTTTTAAAATATATTTTAACACAAACAAAAGAAAAAGTGTTTAACATTTATTAGGTAACCCGTAACTATTTCATTCTTTATTTTCTTTAGTGTATACCTAGTACAATTTTACTTGCAAAAAGCCTTTAAAACAATCATAGCAATGTTCTGAAAATTTTAGTTTCCTGTAAATCCCTAAATGTCTGTTTATTCAGTGGACTCTGAATAGAAAAGTAACATAAAGGAATTGTAAAGATTCGTAGTTGTCATGATATAGTGATATAAAAAAGGATGCATGGTGTGCAGCCTTTATAACAATGAAAGTTGCTTTGGCAATTTGCCAGGGGCCTCAAGGTCATGCCTAATTTGCATATACATTTACATGGGATTTTCATTAACGTTAAATGCATACAATTGTTTGTTTATAGGGCACTTTAGATGCACACAGCAGTATATAAAACATAGTTTTGAACTCAGGACAAAATAGATGGGAAGGGGAAGGCATATCAAATGGAAACTGGCATAGTTTCTAGGAAGGCTTTCCCTGAGGTGGAATATGAATCTTCAAATGAGTGCTGCTGAAAACCTTGGGTTTATTTCATCACCATTTAGGACTATTACACAGTTGAATTCTGCACTGGTCTCTAAGGGTGGCCATCTCAGCATTAGGCCTCATTGGTTCACTTCTACTAGGGTGGCATTTTGCAGTTTTTCCTTTATTGAGATCTGCTTCTGGTATATAGTACTGTGTGTATCAATTGTGATTCCTCAGCAGGCCTAAATAGTTTCAAGCATCTGCAAGTTTTTCCTTCAGGAACTATGATAAGTGTCAGTGCAACAGCCCAAACAGCCTCTTCAAAACAAAGTATTATCTAATCTGAAGGCGTAACAGGACCAAACGGGTTTTGTAGACAACCAAGCTACAGGAACATCTGCTGCCTTAGAATCTAGGTATACCAAACTTAACAGATAAATCTATTTTTGGAAAGTGAAATTCACTGGTTCTCCCAAGTGGCTTTATCTCACTCTGCTTCAGGGCCAGACCTTTTATCAGTCACAAAGGTCTTTGTTTCCCTCTATCTCTCTATCTTTCTAACCTAATCAGACTGGCTCATGCAGCCCACCTGAGGGTCAAGAATAGAGTTCAAAGCAGTTGGTTTTCACCATTGTTCTTTAAGTGTCAGTGAAGGAGTAGTTTTATGGGAGTCAGCTCATGCTGGAATTTGCCCGGGGTAATCATGTAACCGACAACATAGTAACAGATAGCCAAAAGATATAGGCATTTCCTACTTCTTTCTCCACTGCTATTTCCACAGTCTTGTTGAAGTGAGGGAAGACACGGGACCACGTTTTCAATAGCTGAGAGATTTGAAATACCTATCAGCTTTGATTAATGTTATTCAGTCATAGTAGGTAAACCTGGATAGCTCTTCTAAAATGGTCAGCAGGAAGGCAGTTAATAGAGTAGGGGTTTAGGTTGTAGCCGTGTTGGTCTAAGGATCTAGGCAGACAAGGTTCGTTGGGTGAATTTAATATCTTTTATTAGACCAACTCAGATAGTTGGAAAAATTCTTAGCAAGCTTTCAAGTTTAAATACCCTTTGTCAGGCTGAGGAAGCATCCCTGCTGCTTTTCTTGCATGCATACCAGCCTCTGGCTCCTTTACTATTCTTCCCATCCGGGAAGAGCAGATGCTTCCTCAGCCTGACAAAGGGTATTTATACCCGAAACTTGCTAAGAATTTTTCTAGCTATTTGAGTTGGTTTAATAAAAGATACCAGATTTACTCAAAGAACCTTGTCAAACAGTGTTTGTTGCAGTTTGGAGTTTAAATTAGTTGAGATTAATAGTGGTAGTTTATATCCTTATTATGAGCTATAGGCTAGTACTGTATTTCAATAAATCCAAGATGCATATTTCCCCTCCCATCATTATGGTGAGGTGTGGGGGAGCCTTGTCTTCGATTCAAGTACTGGTGACTCACATCTGGCTTTGTGCCCAGGTTTGAGGCTGAAGCTAGAGCTGAGCTGCTGCCTGTCCTGGGCCAGAATGGCTCGTCTTGCAGGGAGGAGGCTCACGGCTGGTGGGGAGCTTGGAAGAGACCACACGGAGGGAACCTGCATCCTGCCCCCCATCTTTGCCCCTGTGCTTGTGCCTGCCTCCAGTACCCTGCTCCCCCTTTTGTCTGCTTTCTCTTCCTCTCTCTTCCCTTTTCCTCCTCTGTCAGCTCCCACTTCTCCCTTTATTTTCTGCTCAGGCTATAGTCCCTCCAGCCCTGACCTAAGTCTTCCTGGGAGCTGCCAACCCTTTTCCTTCCCATGCTGGGGCTGGGGCTAGATGAAGCTGCTGCTCGTGCTGGGTGCCCAGATCTGGAACAGAGTTACAGAACTAGGTAAAGGGGGTGGGTGTGTGGGAACAGGGTGTAGTAGGACAAGGCTTCAGGTGGGGCCAGGCTGCAGAGGGCAGTAGGAGGTGGGGGGACAGGCTATAGGGGTGCAGAGGCTTGAGGAAGGCAGATTGCAGGTGGGAGCAGGGGTTGGGGAAAATGGAGTAGTGGTGCAGGCGCACATATGGGCAGGTGCAGGGGCCACATGGCAGGGGAATAGGCAGCAGGGAGGCGGGCAGGAGAGGAGTTTAAGGGACAGGGGCCTTGCCCTTATCCCGTGGTCCTGCTTTCTGTGCCACAGCAGTGGAGGGGATGAATTTAAGGTGATCTTCCACTAATTAGGTACTTTACATGAAACTGAATTCCATGTATAGAATCTAATTTATTAGGGTTGGTCGTCTTAAATTTGAAGTAAATCCGAAGTGGTCTTGGATTTGTGTAAATACAATAGTTTGTTTATAGAAGGTTTCTCAAGTGTAAGGACTAGAAAACTTGCTTAATCACTAAATTCTGCAGAAACTGAAATGAGATAACAAGAAATTATTTCTGGCTTATGGCATATAGACTGTACATATAGCTATGGTCTCTGCAATCCTGAACATAAAATGCAGTATTATAAGTTAACATTTTACAGTGTAAAGGGTCTCTGATGCTTGCAGCCTTGTTAAAACATAGCATCTTTCTTAAATGGAGAGTTTTGTCCTACATAAGCACTTAGTTGCCCATTTAGAAAGCTTACTGAAGGGCTGTATTGGAGAAGAATTGCATTCTTTCTTTCTTGTGAATATTAAGTTACTGACACTTCTGTAGTTGTTGGTTGTGGATTTGTTCAAAGTTGAAGCATCCTAAATCTTCAGTAGCATCAAACAAGGTCGATCTATTACTTGGCCTCGCCTATCAAGTGAAAAGACTTTTGTAAAGGGATCCTGGACTATTACCAAATTGTGAGAAATATTAATCCAGTCCACAAAAGAGAACAGAGATTTGGAGAAATTTCGTTTCAAAGCTGGTTTTTAGCTCATGTGGTAAAGAGTAATTTTTAGCATCTTCAGCTCTGTTTATGGAGATGGTGAAGGAGTGAGTACTGTTACACTTTTTGGCCACATCCAAATGTGTGCGATCTTGTAGTATGTTGTGCTGCACATTCAAGTGTTCTTTGTGCTGCAACGAAGCAGCTGGGGGGGGAGCAGGACATGGATAAACCCCTGGATATCTAGTCGTCAAAAAAATGGTGGGGGAGGGGAGAGCAGATTGGCACACATGGGGGAAGCATGTGCTGCTCAAAATCAGACCTGGGCCTTCTGAAGCTGTGCTTCCACCTAGGCTCCAATTGGCAGGATAGCTATTGCTGCAGCCCTGGAAGGTCTCCAGGACCCTAGGTAAGGCTGCTGGGTCCAGCACGGTGTTGGCCGCAGCCTCTCCTGCCCCACCCAGGGTAACCTGCTGCACGCCAGAGTGCATGTGGCACAGGCATTCCTCAGGGACAAGTAACCAGGTGTGCTGCCGCTAGTTGTCCCTGAGGAACGAAACATCCACACTCATGTGAACACGGCCTTTGTGGCTGGTATAAGGAGAATTGTAGATAAGCTACTAAATTCAAGATAATCCAGTGTTGTTTTGTAGGTTTTTACTAGAGTACAACATGTATTTATTTATTTGTGTGGGAGTTAAAAATGTTGGCCACAACCAAGTGCAAATAGTGCTTAGGTATAGGTCTTGCAAGCAATTCAAAGCCCTGGAAGATGGAGTTGCGTCAGTATCGAATTTGATGTGTGCATCATTTCTTACCAGGATATAGTTAAGAAGAAGAATTAGATGTATGGTAAGAGAATATGAGGTGGTAGAGTAATAAAATAACATCCATGTCTTGTGCTTTATGTATTCTGTGTAATTTAGTGTTCTATTTTGGAAATGTTCTGTTTAGGGCAAAGAGGAGAAAGGAACTTAACTAGAAATAACTTCAAGACATGGGTGGCAACTTGGCTTTTTTAAATAGTTGAGCATTGAATCCTTTGGTAGTGTATAGGGCATGGACCAGTGGATATTCTCTGGTACTGTGTGGGCTGTAATCTTGATATATAGGTTGAGTGAGGTAAGGAATTAAGTAAAATTATCCCTAGTTCACTAATATGTGATTTGAGCAGATATTAATTAACATGTGCCAAGTAGTGCTTTTTGACAATCTAGTAAAGGACAAGCAATTTACATTAGAGTAGACTTTAAAACACTACAATAAAAGGTTTGTTATCCAGCACCCATGAGGAATGGGAGGTGCTGGATAACAAAATATGGCAGTTAACTGAGTGACCCGAACAGGTGTCTTTGCCTGTTCAGGCCACTGTCTCTCCTGTCATGTCTGGGGCATGCCACCTCTCCTACTGCATCGCTGCCCCTCCTGTGGGCCCCACAGGCCCCGAGGGACAGGAAGGGGGGGCCCCACGCAAGCTGCTATGCCCTGGGCCATGGGGGCTCGGCAGCGCAGGGTTCTTTGCCCTGGGCCATGGGGGCTCAGTGAAATTGGAAGTACTACAGCGGGCACTTCTGGTTTCACTTGTCCCCTTACAAGCTGGCATGCTGGTTAATAGAGCATGCCAGCTTGTAAGGTGCTGGATAGTGCAGCTTTTACTGTAGTTCGTATGTCTTTCCTAAAATTTTGTACCTTAAGTTCTGGTCCAGACGGGACCATAAAAAGCCATTCCATCTTTCACCTAATTTAATCAACTTTACTGTTTCTTTATTTGTACTTTATATCCTTTTCCTTGCTCTTTGTTTTACTTTTTTCTTATCCACATTTCTTAAAATGTATTCTTTTCTTTGATTTATAAAAGTTTTCCATCTATCCTATGCCATTCCCATTTTGTCTCATTGAAGGGGATAGCCCACATGTAAAAGCTATATGAAGTGTCCTTTACCTTTTCTCTTGTTCAGGGATGCTACTAAGGGTAGAAGATTTTGAAAAAGAGAAGCCAGAGTTCTTTTTCTTTCCCCTCTGATTTCAAGTTTTAAATGGTAGCTCCATACAAAGTGGTAGTGAAAATTTGAAGTTTGTTTTAATATAAATAGGCATTCTTTTTGTCCTGCTTACATCAGAGGGTACTTCCATGAAGAAGCTACAGCAACGATTGCTTTGTGTTTATGCAGTAGGATTCAACTATATTATAAAAATGATACAGTATGATCTTTTTAACTCAAGGAACTGACATTCCTCCAAAATTATGTTAAATAAAAGCAGTAATTTTAGCTACAACCTCCAGAGCATCAATAGGAGATGCTGTAGCATAGTCTACGCTGATTCATTTTAGTATATATTTATAAAAATGCAACTAAAATATGGTCAAATAATAAAAAAATAAATTTTGTGCTTTATTTCTTCTCATTTTTTCTACTTAACTGATAATTTTAAATGATAGAAATTACCATAGCTCTCCCTGTAAATAGCATGCACTTATGAAATGTTGTAACAATGTTTTAAGATATCTAACTATTTGTTTTAAATCTTAACATGTTCCCTGGCCTTTGAATCCTAAATGAAACTGTTTTTAAACAAGGTTACAGCCATGCTAGCTTTTGACAATATGTTTATTCAGACTGTGCTGTCTTAGAGTAATATTTAAATAGAAACTGTGTTTAATTGCATTCTGAAACTTTGTTAAAGGCCACTGAACTTTGCTCATGGTTTGAAGCACATTGTTAGATTTTTTTTTTCCTTTGGAAAATCCCAATAATACTCTTAAAAGAAAATTTAAGTGACTGAGTAACTTAAGTTAAGTGACTGAATGATTTAACAGAATAAACATAGGGTTGGGACCTGGAAAAATTCTGAGGCTTAATAATGGCCTTTGGCTCTTGACCAAATTTTTTTTTGTGTCTCTGCTGCAGTTTTTCCCATTTTTTAAATTAGACTGATACAGAAGTGGTGTGCAGATTTATTAAATTATTTTATGTTTGTATAGTTGTACCAGAAATACATTAGTGTTACAGAAAACTTAAAGAGCCTATATGATGACCTGGTTTAAAAAACTGTGATTAGACTATAAGAGTGCTCAAGTAAGCTTGTCTGCAAAATTGAAAAAATCAGTTCTCTTATAGCACACCACATTAAAATATTTCCTGCTAGTAACACAAAAGAATTTGTGTACTTTGTCACATATGAATACTTTTTTTTAATAGACGTGCTATATTTGTGATGAACAAGGCAGAGAAAGCAAAGCAGCCACTGGTGCTTGCATGACATGTAATAAACATGGATGTCGACAAGCTTTCCATGTAACATGGTAAGTATATATTGCTTGATATACTGGAAATCCTTTAAAAGCAAAACAGACTGAAAATGAAAAATACAAACAGTTAACTGGTATTTCTGAGGCATCTATTGTCATGGTATCAAAGAGTAAATCTATACTGCAATCTGTTTTCTGACCACAGCTTGTGTAGGCATATCCAAGTTAGCTTTAAATTACTGCATTTCATCAAACATAAAATATAAGATGACTCCCAAATAATTAGATTCTGTATATGGAAAATTTATTAATTTGTTATAATTTTCCAGGTGTAGAATCTAATTATTGGAGGGTTATCTTGAATTTGTCCCCTTCCCACTGCCACAGCAGGGAAAATAGTGGCTCAGGGGTTTAGGTGGTATTGTTGTCCTCTGCTCTCCTCCCCCACACTTCTTTCTCCTGCAGCCTTCCTGCCCGCACATACTGTTAAATCCTGCTCTGGCTCTGTTGCTTCCCTGAGCATAACATGGAAGCACGAGGGTGACAGTAAGGGGGGGAAAGGACAGAGGGGAGAGCAGATGCTGCAGAGTAGGGCAGAAGACCTGCTGTGGGTCTGATTTTGGCCCCAGCTGAGACTCGGGGTCAGAATTAGAACTGTAGTAATTGCCTGGCCTCAATCCCCAACTCTTCCTTGTTAATGTGAAATGCAAGGGACCAAAAATGCTGACTTTTAAATAAACGTAGCAATAGACTTAATTTGTTTAGAATGAATGCATTTAACTTGTTGCAAACTGCTGTAATTTTTAGCACAGGTGCTGTATAAACACGCTTTTGAGTAACGCTTTCGAACGTAATTATACGTAGCACAAACTACATGCTTTTGGTCCAGGGCCAAAAGGTTCATAACATACCATGTAGTTCATTGGGCTGACCCCCAGCAGAGTCAACAGGATTTCAAGCCATGGTGACCCCACACCTCAGGGGTGTGTGTGCGTGCGTGTGTACACACTCTAGGTACCATCCCTCTGGCCCCCAGAAGATCCACATGCTTATTAGCCCCTTGTTCACTCATGGCTGGAACTGTCAAGTCATCAGACCCTCCAAAATATATATGCAGATGAAGTTCCGGGCTGCCTGGTCTGCTTCTACCCCATAGAGGGGTACATTAATTACATCCAACAGGCTGAGAGAGGGGGTGACAGAGCCTCTCAGCTGCATAGAAGTATGGTAGAGTTTGCCAGACATTTAAGGTTTGTGAAGAAACAGGAATAATTGAAAATGGGAAAGAAATGCACTGCTCAGCTTTGAGAATGAAAGGAAAATTTAAATGTATTTGATGTAGTGGCTTACCATGACTTGAGAAAGAGTTGGTGCTGAAGGGGACTGAACACAATGGGCATTGTATCTTATTCAGCTGAACTGTACTAACTTATCTTTTTGGTTGGCCTTTACCTGACAGGCAAAACACCATGTATCTGGGTCCAAGAAGGCAGTTTTCCTTAAGCGTTCCTGGGGATAATTCTTCTTCTGGTGTGGTTTAGTACCCACTGAGGTGTTGGGGCCTAATGCCCATGTTATGGAAATAAGAGGCTCCTCCTAGATTGCTCCTGCAGCCATATATGGCTATGGGCAGGCAAAACTTGGGTGCATCTGAACCCCAAGCCTACAGGCTGGGGCCTGCATGTAGGATGCCTGCCAAAAGATGTTGGAATGTCTGAAGCCCCTGGTGGGGATGGAGGAGGTTTGCTCATTGTAGGGCCACTTATGGATCTGGACTGACTCATGGATTTGGATTTGATTTGGCTGATTTGGCCTGGAACATGAAAAAATTCTGTGGTTTTTTTTTTTAAAGCCTTTTGGTTCAAATCAAATTAGCATTTTTGGTATCGAGGGGAAGATGTCAGGCCTAGCTCTGGCCTTTATGATGCTGGCCTGGCACTGCAGTACCTCCAGGTTGGGTGCTTATTCCCCCTTGGAGGAACAACTGCGCACGCACGCACGCGCACGCACGCGCGCACACACACACACACACACACACACACACACACACACACACACACACCCCCCTATGCTTTTGCTATCAGCAGTTTTTGCCATCGTGGAAGATGTCTGGCCTCTCCTGAGTGCTGGCCTGGTATTGCGGTACCTCCAGGCCCCGTGCTTGTTCCCTCCCTGGGGAGGCAACTGCCTTTTTTCCAAGGGGCGTGCACATTCACACACTTTTCACATCAGCATTTTTTGTTACCAGGGAGGGTGTTTAGCCTCTCCCGAGTGCTGACCAGGTATTGTAGTACCTCCGGAGTGCTGGCCTAGTATTGCAGTGCTCATTCACTCCTGAGGGAGCAATGGCCCATTTTTTAAGGGTCACACAAAAAAACAAAACAAAACAAACAGGTTCCCATCAGTGTGTTTGCCTAACATGGGCTATATGTTTTATGGGCATGCTCAGCATGGGTTGTATTCAGTCAACTTCATAGTTAGTTCCCATGACTGAGCACGTGCTGCTCCTAGCAGCAGTTTAATGATAGCCAACGTGTTTAAAGGAGTCGGGGGTTGCTGGTACGCAAATATAAGATGAAAAGCTTTTTCCACCATGCTTATTGGGGGGGAAAGAACATTGTTTTAGAATTGAAATAAATATGGTAACTTGTTTGGGTACTGCTAACAATTAAGTCATGATAACATGGTATTCAGAGTGGGCTGCAAACTTGTCTTAGAGGCCAGATGAGTCACTGTGTGGTTACCCCATGCTGTTTCATGTGGGTACAGCTAACAGTATCCAAACTAGTACCCAAGACAGCTAGGTTGGGTATGTCTACACAAGCTGCAGGGACTTCAGTAGAGGTGTAGGCTAACTGGGAATGAAGGCTTAACGCTTTATGGATTATTGCAATAGGTGCCATTTTTTCATGGGGGAGTAAATATATAAATATGACAAATTTGATAGGGCAATACTACATGTCATAAATAAGTTTTATTGTTTTATTGATCCATGTCAACCAGCATTTTATAAGATGCTAGAAATATTTCAGTGTATGTCTGAAAGAAACAATCATTTCTTCTTTTAATTTAGCTTGTTTGAGCTTTTACCTTGAGCCAGTTCCAGGAACAAGAAGATAACTTGTGTATAACTTGCTAAATACACAACAAAATTCAATAACATCAACCTAAAATGTTCTGGAACTTGTATTGTAAATATTTGGGGCTTTTTCAATTCAGATAAGCCTGCTGTATTGTAACATATTGTTTAGATATGAATTCCTTGGCATTTTCCTTCTTTTAACAGTGCAGCATTATGTTTCAGCATTTGTCACTTATCTTTTTGTGCCAGTCTACAGTGCAAGTGTCATATTTGTCAGATCTGGGAAATGTGGTTTACTAACTTAACTAAATGAAATTATGTTTTTTTTTCTCTTTCTTCAGCAAATTTGATATTTGAATTGTTCATGGGCAGACATTAAGGCCTTTTATCTTATGGTTTACTCTGGTTAGGCCCTAATTTCCATGCGTCTCTATGCATCTCTATACATTGTCAGTGACAGAATCAAACATATATGTGCAATTGTACTAAGCCAAAAACGAGCAGAATGTCTCAGTTTTACATTTTTCTGTAAGCACCCCTCTATTACAGCAAAGGATCAATTTCAAGTTTTCTTTGATCATAAAAATAATAGACTTACCCCTAAAAATATTTAAACATGACTACCATTAACCATGCAAGTAGACCCATTAAACTCTCACAGGACTTGCACGTCTAAAGCTTTTTTCACTTGCATAAGTGTATAGTTATATTGTCTACCTCTAATTACTATTCCATTGTCATTCTCTCTCTCTCTCTCTCTTTCTTTCCTCTCTCTCTCTCTCTCTTTTCCTGTCCAACTTCCAAGTTTCAAATTTTAAGGCTGTCATAAAGAAAAAAGCCCCAGAAAAAAGCCCATTTTAATTCTTATGCTTTTTGGTGTGTTGTGATTTCATGTGAAATATTCATGCAACATAGCATGATACCTAGTCAAAGGGTTAGTATTATGTACATTTGAGACTAGAGGGATGCCCATAATATTAGTTAAGTTGAAGGAGCGTGCAGTAATATGCACTAGCTTGACAAAATATATGTAAAGCTAGTTTTGGAGAAAAGTGGGATTAGAATCAATCTAAATATTTTAATATGTTAAACTGAGCATAGGAAAACTTGGCTCTAAGTGATATTGTGTGCCCTTACTTGTTAAGGGTATACATTTATTTAGGGGGGGAAAAAGCGTTGTATAAGATCATAATATATGTTAATAGAAGATACTGTTTTCTTTTTTCAATTTGAAAATTGTGGGGGTTTGGTTTTATTTACACATTTCCTTGCAGCATTTTAGCTGTAAAATTGTATCACCGAGTTTAATGACAGAGAAGTGGAAAATGAAACTGAATAGTTGATTTTCAAGTTCCAAGTTGATTGTATGAGATAAATCGGTTGTACAAATGCTGAAAAGTAGCTTTGATTTTAAAATTGAATAGAATTAGGTATTATTAATGCAAGCAAGGAGTCTTATTCATTTTTAAATTAACCTGTCATTGTCCATCTTAACAAACCAAGCCATATATTGTTGGTTTATGTTACTTTTTGGTTTTATTTAAAATAATTTTATTAATGTAATTTTATTGTCAGCTTAGAGGAGGACAGGTCTGATTCTTGAATAGTTTTCTGCAGAGGTCTATTAAAATTTTTATTCTTTAGTTTAGAAAGGTTTTGAACAGAAAGTTTCATTTAAGTTGCTTGAATTCCTCTCTTCCCCAATGTTTATCACCCAGCAGCTCCCAAAGGCTTAAAGTACATGTACCTTTCTTGAGTGTCTAGTGGCTAGTGAGAGAGTTGTAAAAGGTGTCTGCATTACTCTAAGAATAATTTATATCTTTGGAAATGAGATCATTTGGCTACAATATCATTTGAAAAAAAAAAATTTGTCTTGGATGATCTTGATTTTTTTTTTTTTTTTAATTTTTTTCCCTCCCCCAGTGCTCAGTTTGCAGGACTGCTTTGTGAAGAAGAGGGCAATGGTGCAGATAATGTCCAGTATTGTGGCTACTGTAAATACCATTTTAGTAAACTGGTAAGGAAATGACACCAACTTTAATTTTCACTCAATGATTGAGTTATTAATAAAATTTAAAATAGTGTTTTATGTAAGTTAAGGTGTACATTATATTAAAAAGTGAATAAAAATTAGACAAAGCATGAAAAATGTTTGTTCTTTATTAAATTAATGATTGTAAAATACTACCTGAATGGATTACAGTATTATAAATGGCTACTTTGAAATATATTATCTCTTTCAGAGAAAAATAGGGATCCCGTTTAGACAGATGTCTTTTTTTTTTTAAACTTGGTAATAGACTTTAATTATTCAAAATGACCTTCTGATTGTATTAAGTTCCTGTAACGTTTCCTTCTTCTAATTTGATTAGTTGGCCACCAGACATGTGGATTTTCTTTTGGAAGTATCTAAGAAATCTTTCCTTTTGGCATCCATGTAGTGAAAGATGCATCAGCCCCCAGTTTCTTCTCTCTTACTTCTGATCTTCTTTTAGCATTGTTTCAGTTGCTCTAACAGTCAGCTGAAGCCCCTGACTGTTTGTTTTTGTCCTACATCAAGGGAATTCTTTCAGGGCTAATCCAAATTTCTCTGAAATCAGTGGCAAACACTGTATTTGCTGTCAGTGGATTTTGGATTAGGCTCTTTGAGTTGTTACCCCTTCCAGTCACTGAATTGCTAGTTCTACATACCTGTTAATGTTCAGTGTATGTGCATGTATGGCATGTATGTGTGCGTTCAGAAAAATATTAACATGTTAAGATTAAATTCACTGCTAAAGGTCTTGCTGCAAAAAATGTTGAGTCTTCTGTCTTGTGGCAAACTAATACCTGTTGGCTATCCCAAGGTAAAAACAGTGAAATCAAGAAACTTAAGTTTTACCATGAAGTGAATTCATCAGGATTAGCAGGGCATAGGGCTTACCTAACAAGTTTATTTTGTGGAAAAACTGAAGTGCATTGCCTTAAATGTATATTGAACTTGGGACATGAGTACAAATAAATGAAGCTTTTAAAGTAATGAGAACGAGACCTGACTCAATTCATGGTTATAGCAATTGAATTTGGTATTACTGCTTTAATGTAGATGTGATTGGAGATAAATTGATGTTGATATTAAATGAGTAGTTCTTTTATTAAAAAAACAAAACAACACATCTACCATATTTTAAATGTTACTATGTAAGTCTTTAATTTTCCACTTGGAGACTACAGCACAAAGACCAATTGTGAAAAAAGGAAAAAGCTAGAGAATGTAGGCCACACAAAGTTTTCTGCTGGGCTGAAAATGATGCCATAATTGTCACTAATGCCTAGAAAATGTAGTTTTTTCATTTTACCGTATTATATATGATAGTACGTGTGGAGTTTTAACATTAAGAGCTATTGATTTGTTTCCTGTAGTATATTTATACAGCCATCTGGGTTATAATGTGATCTTCCAGAAATTTTAGGTGATTTTACCACAACAAAGTAGGGGAGTTGTCTTGGTCCCTGAGTAGGTAGTAATATACTTTATAATAGTGTGTGTAACTAGTGAAAACATAGATTTGGTCCTGACATCCTTGTATACTGTTCTTAAAATTGTTTTTTAACTTTGGTTTCATAACTGGTAAGAAACTGCAGGCAACTAATTTATCTGGGTGATAAATTATGAAGTCAGCAGGCTGGCTCCTGAGAATGCACTTGAGGCAAGCAAGCATGCCTCGAGTATGCATCTCCTCCCGTTCTACGTATAAAATTAATGGCAGTGTCAGCACCATGGTTTAACGTGCTATTTACTTGAGAAGAATCTTTGTTTTGTTTACAGTCTCATCTTCTGACAACTTAACTTGGTATAGGTCATTATTATTAAAGGACGGTGTACAGGCTCTTTGTTTGTGGAAAAAAAGTTTGCAAATTATAAATTCCTAATGTTAAATTAAAGAGTAGGTTTTATTCTGCTGTGTTTTGGATGGTTCTGTTGACTTTGTCAGTCATTTTTGCTAGTTTTTCATGAGTCGAGCAGTAAGGCATTTTGTCACTTGAAATACTTTATACCTTTCCTTCATTAAAATAGTTCCTTTTCACATATGTAAATATACTTTCTCTTTTTAGAAAAAGAGCAAACGGGGATCTAATAGGTCATATGATCAAAGTTTAAGTGATTCTTCCTCTCACTCTCAGGATAAACATCATGAGAAGGAGAAAAAAGTAAGTGGATTTGTTGTTGCTAATTATGTGGTGTCTCTAATTAATAGTCACACCTTCTTGTCAATATTTCATTTTCAAAATATGGTCAAAATTTGTTCCTGGAATGTAGAAGGCTAAGGTTGAATAATAAAGAGATAATAGGACCTAACTAGGAAGCCTACCCAGGAACATTTGTGTTCATTTTCTTTCCCTTTCTTCTTTTATCCTTGATAGCTGGATATAGGGTAAAGAACTTACTGGAACAAGTTGCTTGCATGCAGCTGCCTTAAATCTTTGATGCATATTAAGAGGTGTTTTACTGTAATCTTTATCTTCTCAACATCACAAAAGATGGCTAGTTTTGAAATATATTTTAACTAGTTGCATCTAGTTTGATATTACATTGTTTTCCTTCATATTTGAGAAATGTGAGATTGAGGTTAGGAAGATAGTGTCAGTTGCTTTCAGGTTCTGGCAGTCAGGTCTACAGTGATGGCAGAATAGTGTCATTAACACTGGAACTTTAACTTTGAGTAAAAAATATGAAGAGCAAAACTGAATTCTAATTTGTGTTCCTCTTTTCTTATGCTTTAGTTTTAGATAATTTAGACAAGATAGTTAATTTTATTTTGGTTATTTAATTTCAAGTACTTAATTTAATTTCAGTATTTTATTCTTGCTAACATCTACTGTTGGTTAAGGGCATTTTGGTTTCAAAATGTTCCAGAATAAAATAGTGGATAATTATGCAAACCTAAAAATATACTTAAGAAGCAAAAAACAAACAAAAAAACCCCCCAACAAAATTTTTTGGGGGGAATGGGAGGGGGGCCCTGCATTACTTTCTTTGGATTTTTATTCTTTTAGATGAAAACTTTTTTTTTTTGTGGAGTATAGGCAGATTTGGTATATTTCATGTATATTCACAGTGAGTAAATAAGAATGACACCAAGATACATAAACACTGTTTCATTAATTGTTTGGTGGAAGCTATAGTTTTAAAAGCAGTGACAAAAAATATAATTGAGTGATTTAGGTCTTTTCTTTCCCTATAATCTTTTGTGTGTCTTGCTAACATTTTTTCACTCTTAATTGGTTTTTTCATTCCATTGTTATCTAGATGGTTTCTTCAGAAAGACAAGAATAAGCATTTAATTTGTGTCTTCAGTTTAGCTGTATACAACTGTAAACCAAATACCCTTTTACCACACCTGATAATTGCAGTAGGCACTGTGTATATTTGTTCCTCTAAATTTAAATTTGAAAGAGAAAAAATGCTAGGACGGAATCAATATTAGCAAATTTGTGAGGAATTTCTTAGGAAACGGAACTGCTAGTTGTTGGTAAGTGATATTTTTTAGATTGTTACAGCGTTGTTATGGATAGCATAGCATTAAGATAGGAAGCATTGCCCTATCTAGCTTAATTATTCATTGGGTTGAAACTCAAACAGTTCTGAAATAAATACATATGGCAAAATTATCTGTTAGTAGACACCAACTGGCATGTGTCTTGCTTTTTTATTTGGAATTAACAATTATTCCATTACTTGGTTTTCTTCTGGAATTTACAGTGTTTTTCCAAATGCGTGTCGATCAGTTTTAATTCAGATGAGTCTGAACTTCACACAACTTTTAAAGTGTTTTTTGATATTGAAATATAAATCAGTTTATTTCTAATTTATAATGAGGTATGAATGTGGGCCTCAATTACAGTTTTTAAAAGCTTAAGCAGTAGGGAGGGAAGAGTGGCACTACCTAGAGGTACTATGCCTTTTAAAGTCATAATACTTTTGATGTTCTGGAGAGAATGTTGGAGTGGCACCTCTTGCCATACTTGTTTAGCAAGTATTGCCAGTACTGTGTCAGCATAGCTGTTCCACTCTTGCCACACGCCTAAAAGCTTTCTTCAGCATGAATGGTAGCTGAACTATACTTTTATTTCCCTTTGAACTCCTAAGCTCTAGGATCTTGGTTATGCCTGACCCTTCTGTACTGAAAGCAGGACATGAGGTCTTTGTACTTTCCTCCCTTCAAAACAACTTAGCATGGGAAGGAGAATTAAGTCCACGATATGGTTTTAAGTTCATCGACTATTTTGATATTTTAAGTGTTCTCATGGTATGTAATAATTATGTTCATAAAGCAGGATGATTTATTTTACCACATTTTGCCTGTTAAGACCACAGGTTGAAATAAAAAAAGTTCATTAAAGGGACTAAGGTTGCATTTTCTTTTTAACCTTTCTCTTTTTATCATCAAATAAATAAGTCTCTTCAAATAATATTACTACTTGGATATTTTGCAAAATACTAATCTTTACTGATTGCAATACACTGTATAGTGTAAGGGTTAATTCTTTTATTAAAGTTGATTACCTCTTGCATGTGACAGGTCATCTGGTATACTGTGCAGATAGTAATCCATTACTGCTTGTCTTGTCTTTGTGACTTAGTTCTTGTGGAACCTTGGGAAAATAGAAACTGCTGCTATTATGGGACATGGTCTCAAAGGGAAAATGAATGATCATGGATAGTTGAAAAGAGTTGATGATGTAAGAAAAAGCCCTTTGGCTACTTTCTCTCCTTTCTGTTTTCCTCTTTTCCTTTACCCCCAAACTTTTTTGTATTTTTGCCATCACTGCCCCTTGAGAAGAAATACTTGTATTCAAAATCTTTGTATTAAAATTCAGCATTGAGAGACTGATGGCAATAATTCTTCAAAAGACCTATTTGATTACAATGTGTTAGGAACTAGAAGTATGGACTATGTTATCATTTCGTAGTATAGGTAGAAAAGTTACCTAGTATTGGCTGTGCACAGTGAATAAATGACTGTTTAACTAGTTGAATACTGTTTGTTTTTAAAAATCTGTGCTTATTCTCTGACAGTTTACTTTTTAAAACAGCACAGAGGTTTCTGTGTTTCTCTTTCACTGGTTTCCACGCTTGTCTACCAAACACGTTCATAGAATGTACTTAATATACAAATAAAATACTATTTTTATTTCTTTTTCTTACTGCTTTTACTGAGAACTCAAATCTGTTTTGGCTTTGCATTTATTGCCAATAAATGCAGATTCTTTAATTGTAATGTCAGTTGCTGATATACTTCAGCTATGTCATATTTACAATGTAATATAGGGATAAAACATGGTATTTAACACACACCTTCCAAATTCCAAGATTTTGCCTTCAGATAAGCACATGCAATTAATTCTTGCTGAATTCTCAGAGTTCCTATTTAAGTCTTTTGCCCTATATGGCAGTTTAAATGTTAGATGGGGATTTAAAATAAACTGACTTAATTTTCTACAAGTAATTTTCTTTGGGTGTCTGTTTCAATTTACTATATCTGCCCATGATACTGATTGTTGTTTCCTGGTTTCTTACAATGAAATTGTATTTTTCTGTATCAAGAGAAATATTTTACAACAGTACTGGGTTGTTTTTTAAATCCTTTTTCCAAAAAAAAAAGTCAGCTATTTCTTTTCTCCAAAATAACATTTATCTGATAATTTACTGAAGTTGTGATCAAACAGTTTGAAATTGGTGGCATGTTTATTTGGAGGCATATTTCAGGTAGAGTTGATCTAATAATTAAAATATAGTTCCTTCCCAAGGCCCTCAATCATTTGCTTTTCAAGAAAATATTGGATAAAGGATTTAAGTTGGAAAACTTTGTTTATATTACACCCACCACATATAACACAAAGCTACTTACTGTTGGAGTGAGTTTGGTATAGTAGCTTTACTCAGAAGTTGTGAAGTCTGGGATATACATTTAGTCTGTGATATGACAACAAAACCTTTGTACTGTATCATTCTATATTGAAAAATGCTCTACAAATGTGTGAACTTATTATTTAGATATTGTATATCCTTTTGTTGATAAAGGGTCCCTTGGACTATAAGACCAATTTTACAAGCCTCAGAGGTGGAGAGAAATTAAAACTAATGCATTTTAGATGCTTCTAATAGTAGCCTTTTTATAAATTATAATGCTCTGACTTTTAAGGTTGTGTATCTTCTGACTTACTATGGCGATTAGAAATTGTTATCTCATTGGAAAAGGGGTTCTCTGTTCTTCAGGACTTTAGTAGTATAAAGCACTTATTTATTGCTCTGGTGTGTGCAAGATACTAGATTATGACTGGCACTAGTCAAAGTTGTAATGGAGTTAATTAGGTATCTGCAACTACTGTAAATCAGTTTGGTTTTTGAAAGGAGGTGAGAAGATCCTGTTCCTTAAAGTACATTTAAGTTTTATATTAATATTGTTAAGGAAGAGAAAAGGCTATTTGTAAGAGGTTTAGAAGTCTAGAAGTTTTAGTCAGTAATGCAGCGAGATAAGGAATTACAATCAAATATATGAGATGAGATGTGATAAAATCATATTATAATAAATGGTGTAGAGAAATAGTCAGGAACTTATGTTTTATCTTGTAACAAAATTCAAAGGGAATATCAGAGAAAATAAAAATCTGGAAATTAAAAAGATGTTAAAAGGAAACATTTTCACTGTATATACAGTTTTATTTAGGAAGCTGTTTGCCACAAGAAGTCCTTGAGTTGGAATTTATCAAGATTTATAAAATGTATTGGACATTTACATGAGTGTTCATATTATCATAAATAATAATAAAACACATTTTGTGGCCAGGATGGACACTTTTACATGTGTACCTGAGGGTTCAGGGGCAGAACTTTATTTGGTGTAGCTTCTAACACATCAGGTCTCATCTTTGTAGGTAATAGTTTGAGCATGGCCTGTGACCTGAAGTAGGGAAGTGAAATATCTGTCCACCTATACATGAGTGTAGAAGGTACTCTGCACTAGTATTCTAGCACGTCAGAGCAATGTGCTCAATTAATTGAGTAGCATCCTCTTGCATCTCCTGTATCAGCGTTCTTTTGCTTTAAAAATGGTGGCGGGGGTGCTTTAACTAAAGCTTGTTCGATGGAATACCATCATGTTGGAGTAGCCTCTGCACTCATGTATAGGTGCCAGATATTTCACTTCCCTGCTTCAGGTCATGGGCCGTGCTTAAATTATTACCTACAAAGATGAGACCTGATGTATTAGGAATGAGAGAAGGTTGTCCCATTATTGTTCCTTATGCCTTGACTCATCTGGCACTTAGCCACCATCAGGCAGGATATCAGAGTTAGATGAAACTTGAGTCTCACGTTATATGGCAAAGTCTTATGTTAGTATTTAGTAACTTTGTATTCTGTTCCCTGGTCGGGCTTTCTCACAGACCTACTGTAGGGAGTTGAGCTGAAGTTGCAGCTAAGAGTCCTGCAGATCGGAGTAGAGCAAATTGAGGATTCTTCTTTCAGTCCTGGTAGTTTTAGAGAAGCCTAGGAGAATATAGAGCATGGGTTCAAAACTCAAACTTTGAGCATCTCTTGGAAGGTACACTTTCCAGTGAAAGCCCACCATGAGCAGGAAACATTTTGCAGGTAGGAAGCTGAGCTTCACATGCAAACACATGGCAAATTGACAAATGAATGAGCAGTGAGAGCACAATTTGACTTCCTGTTTTTCTTTTGAAATCTGTTTTTGTGGTTTCTGCTTGTGGAATACTAATGAATGAGAGGTTTAATAGAAAACGATGGTGGGTCACTAGGACTGCCTTGATGGGTTGTATGTAGGATGCATTTATAAAAGCGAATCAGTTAAGAAAAATGTTGATGTTTTAGTTAATTTTCGTACGTACATATGTACGTACCTTTTTTTTTCTTATTGCAGACAGTTTAGAAAATGGTTTGTTACATTATACCTATTCTCTAAAATGGTGATTCTCAACCAGTGTGCCACCAGTACCTGTGGGTGCCTTAAGGTTCTTTTAAGGGTGTCATAGGGTGCCATTCAGTATTAGTTCTCTTAGTTGTGCTAGCATAATACACAAGATAAGCCTAGAGATTTCATATAGGAATCCATAATACTAAAAACGTGCTGACCTTTTGTGGTCTCAGTTCTTTGCAACCAAAAAAAAATCCTCTATTTTTTCCATAGTCAAAAACAAGTGAAAACTAAGAGCTAGCATTTTCCAAGGAGTGCTTTGAGCCTAACCACTTGTTCTAAAAGCTTCTCAGGTCTCTCTAGTGCAGTGTGAGAAACCAAGGCTTTAGTGAATGGCAGACGGAACAAGAGAAATGGAGTTTAAGTTCTTGTGTGTTTTTTTTTTTTTTTCCCCCCCCCCACCCCTTCTTCACTATTAGGACTTTAGTACAGGTTTTGCTAAACCCCAAAATTAATTTGCTTACATTAAAATAAATGAAAGGAATTTTCAAAGAGGAGTCTGGAAATATACCCTGCCCAGACAGCCAATTTCAGCATAAAAGATTGATTATACTGAAATTTCTTTATTACTATTGAACTTTCTTTTATTTAACTTCTTTTACATGTAGCATATTCATTATAAGGAGATAGATGTTTTGCAGAAATCTTGTTTTATCATTAGGGTAATTTAACCCATTTTCTACCTTTTAATTAAAACACTTGAAATCTGGATGTATTCTACACAGAACAAGGAATCCTGTGCCTATTCTAGTTAGTTCCCTGTAGAAATGTGTGTATCTTAATTTATCTCAAGATGGAGTACTCTCTTTATAAATGAGAAGGGCCTGCTGGAGGAGGGCACATTTTTTACTTGAGGGTTTTCTACAGTGGAGTTCACTGAGTGCTTGTCCATCCAAAACCTTGTTTGTTTGTTTTTTTGGTTTTTTGGTTTTTTTTTACTTTTCTTCCAGTCAGAAGCCATAGGGGTTGAAGATTGGAGAGATTTTGTTTTCTTTGGAAATTTTGAAGATCTGTCTCTTGCATTTAAAATTGTAATAATAATAATTGTAAGGGCAGTCCAAGTGTTATCATGTCATAAACAAAAATTAAGTGCATTTATTGAGAAATACTGTAATATGGTACAGACAATTGGATAATTATTGTATATTGTGTATATTGCACTGAGCTGTTTTTGAACACTATCCAAGTTGGAGATCATAATTGCTTACTGTAGGGCACAAAAGGCCTTAGATATATTAAATAAAAATACTTTGTTCTCTGAACCATATGCCTCCCTTTATAATATGTACTTAAGGTGTAAAATTTCTGTGCGAGGTATGGAATCTTTCATCTTTGTAGTGCCTACTAAACCAGTAACAGTATGAAGAAGCAAGTGTTTTAAAGAAATAACTGAAGTGTAACTTAATTCTAATGGTTGGTTTAGATTTACAGATTAAATAGTTATGGTCCTCATCTTTTTTTAAAGTAATTATTATAAGTTTATTATTTAGATGTTACTGAAGATAGAGAATATCCACAAACATTGACAGGATTCTTTGAAAATACTTTGGAATGTGGAGTTGATATTTCCCAGAGGAGAGCCCTTGTATCAAATGCCTCTTGCTATTCCTGTGAAAATCTGCTCAAATTCTGATAAATAGAAAGCCTTTGAAAAATTATATAAGTTTGAATCCTTTGACTATGTGCAAACTGCACTTTTTCAGTAGAGATTTACTGCATTCTAGGAGCTAAATTCCCTGAAATTGTATCCATGCTGTATATAGGTCTGAGAGTGACTTAAGCTGTAATTGCAGTTTAGTTGCTACAGGCTGTGCTGGGTTCATATCTGAGCCACTGAACTTTGAGCACTGTGTATTCAGTAATATCTTTATTGGGCCCAATCAACATGGAGAAAGAAGCTTCCTGATTTTGAAGGAAGAACCAGGCTTGCACAAAGTAATTAGGACAAGGAGGCTGTGTCTACACATGTGCTTAATTGTGGAGTAGACTAATTAGCCGTGATGTAAAGTATCCCCATATACATGTGCTATTTTATTAGGACAGAGTAAATTAATTAAAACCACCATTATATGGAGGGGCAGTTAACTGCAAGTAAATGTGTATGTAGCTGTTGATTTGTGGGTGTAAATTGTGCCTGTTCAGCCCAGTCAGTAAGGGGCCAGATCCTGCCTGCTTCATAAGTACAAGGCTCTGCACTTTCAGCACCCTCAACCCTCATGCTCCAGCCAGCCCATCCACTGCCAGATGCCACCATCTGGAGCAGTAAACTACTCTGTCCTGGTTCAAATTCCATCTGTCCTGAGTGTACATGTAGATGCTGTGCCTAGGAGTATAGTTTATTCCAGCTCAGACTGCTCCATATTGCTTCGAACTAATTGCATGAGGAGATACACTTGGAGTGCCCTAGAGAATGCTGGATATGATAGTGGATTAGGGGGAAATTGGAAGTAGCATCTGGAGTAGGAATAGGAGTCATTTAGGTAGGGGGAAGTCTGAGATCAGATGATCAGTAAGCAAGAGATTAAATATGGCTGGGCAAGGAAATTAAAGTTTGAGTATCAGGGAGTTAGGGACATATAAGGAAGTGAGAAGCAGATATAATCAAGAGCGTACAGGACAAGGAGATTGGAGTGGAAGAGAACGACAGTGAGATTGCACAGGATGCTTGAGGAAAGAGATTGGCACAGGGAAAATGGGAGGCGAATCAAGGGGGAATTAAATCTAATGAGGAAAAGAACAGGATTTTCAGCCTGAGTAGAGACTAAGTAGGCAATAAAAAAAGCCCCAAACTAGCAAGGAGCTGGATTGAGTAAGAGACAGGGCTGGGATGGAGATAAAAATGACATTATTAAGCTTGCATATTCAAGGTCTGAAAAGTTAGGAAACATTAGAATTGAGGTTGTCTATGCAACCTTAATTTGACCTTAGTGTGCATACACTTTACAGTACATACTTTATATAAACACAGTCTATTTTTTTCCAGAGGACCTGTGTCTTGTTCAATGAACATGATACTCATTTAACTTAATATTTTTTTCTGAATTTGTGAAATATTTAGCCTCTTTTTATTTAATGGATATTTTTCAAACACCACTCTTGAGAGTCTTACCACTTTATGTGCTTTTTTGTGACACTCATTGCTATCTTTGTGCTTTTTGGAAATTGAGGAATTTTATTTTCACAATATCCTTCTGAGATGAGAGGAAATTATCCTTATTTTACAGATGTGGACTGTAGGTACAGGGCAATTAAGGTAAAATATTTCCAGTAACTTTGGGCCTGCAAACTGAGACAACTAGGACCAGATTTTTCAGAGGACTTAGCATTATGTAATGCTTCATACATTCAAAGCTTTTACATTTCTTTCAGTGTGGGTATTCAGCACTTGTACAAATCACACCCAAGGGCATAGATCAGGCGTGCTCAACCTTTTGAATGGGGCTGGATTATAAAATTTTTATTATCCAGTGGGCTGGTGAGCCATATTCAAAGACCTCGCGGGAAGCGGTATCACATCAGGAAGTGATGTCATGTGACCTTTGACACCAATGTCATTGCAGGAAGTGAAAATGAAATGTGGTTTAAAATCCAAAATAATATAAAAGCAACAATGAAATAATACCAAACATTTGACTAAAATAAACACTTTTGCTTCTACTCACCTCTTAATGAATGAAAGAAGCATAATGCAAGTCAACTGATGAAATGTGGAAAAGGTATCAGCCAGAGTGGAAACTAATCAAAGCAACAAAATATGGGCATTTTTTAGACTAATCTTCAAGAAGAATTACTTTTATTGAATTAATAACTTGTTAGTAACACATCTTTAACAAGTAGTAACAAATTGAACCCCCAGTCCCGCACAAAGAGAAACAGAAGCAAACACAATCCAAACACTGGACAGTATTTTTACAAAGATTTTTACCTGCTCCAAATTTATGTTGGAGTCCAGATCATTCATCCTCTATTCTTGAACATATTGTTTAGTCTTAAAGGAGCATACAGCACAGCTGCAGGGGGCACAGCCACAGCTTTCCCTCCCTGGTGCAGCCCAGCCAGCCCATTCCATCCCCTATCAAGTGGTGGCTTCCCCACATGCTGCTGTACATTCCCCCTGCCTGTGCTAGCTTGTCCCAAAAGGTGGGAGGCTTCACTGCTGCTTCTCCTGGCTAGGGCCGACCCAGCCAGGCATCCCCAGCAGCATGTGGGAAGCCAGCTTCAACCACATGCTGCCCAAGATGGGCCCAGCCGGGTCGGCACCAGCCAGGAAAAGCAGTATATAGCTGAAGCTGGCTTTCCAGCAGCACATGGGAAGCCAGCTTCCACTCTATGCCACTTTTTTCCTGGCTGGGTCTGCTCGGGACAGGATAAGCCCACCCGGAGCAGCAGAGGCTCAGTTGCACTTCCCCCCCCTACCTGTGCTGGTCAGTCCCGAATGGCACGTGGCTCTGCCACTGCTTCTCTGCCTGGTGCCAACCCGGGAGGGTCTGTCCCATCCGGAGCAGCTTGTAGCTGAAGCTGGCTTCCCATGTGCTGCTGGGCACGGGAGGAGCCCAGCTGGATCTACACTGGCCAGCAGAAGTGGCAGCGGAGCCATGTGCCACTCTGGATGGGACAAGCCCGGCTGGAGTGGCAGGGGCTCAGCTGCATTTTTCCCCTGCCTGCACCAGTCAGTCTCGAGCAGCACATGGCTCTGTCGCCGCCTCTGCTAGCTGATGCCAACCTGACTGGCTGCCTCCTGTCCCCAGCAGCACATGGGAATCCGGCTTCAGCTGCATGCTGCTCTGGATGGGACAGACCCTCCCGGGTTGACACCAGGCAGCAGAGGTGGTGGCGGAGTTGTGTGCAACTTGGGACTGACCAGCGCAGGCAGGGGGAAAGTGCAACTGAGCCCCTGCTGCTCTGGGTGGGCTTATCCTGTCCCGAGTGGCACATGGCTACTCCTCTTCCCACATGCACTGTGTCGGCAACATCAAGCTGATGTGGGGCATGTGGGAACTGTGTCCCTTTCCCAGCCCTTCAGCAGCCATTAGGAAGCTGCTGAGAGGCTTGGGTGGGGACAAGGAATAGGAACAAAAGTAAACAGTGTTTACTTTTGTTTCTTGTCACAGCACCTCAGGCCTCAGAACATGCCTTTATGGGCTGCATGTTGGATAAGTCTGGCATAGATCCACAAAAGACTTAAGTGCCGTAAGTGGTATTTATGGAAAATTCAGGCACTGAAATTTGAAATGATCCTCAAAAACCCTTTCTAACCTCTTTGGTATGTAGAATCTTTTAATGCTGGAGATTTCACTTCTAAAATTCCCTAGGTCCCAAAAGTTTACTTCTCTGCACATTTGGAGCTGCTGCCAATTTAGCCTCTCTCAATCCTGGTTGGGATCCTTTAAAGCAGGTGCTTCTCTGTTTGAGATGCATGTTTAACATGCATTGACAGTACTCCACTCTGTATGAGACACTGCAGACACTTTTGGTCAAGTGTGGTTGGAGGAGGTATGTAAGGTGGAGGCATTTCACTTTTCTACAGTAGCTCAGTGGTTAGAGCAGTGGACCCAAGCTTTTTGACAGTCCTACCTTTCTATGGTTCTGTGATTCGAAATCTCATACATATTGTTTGTCAATGAGAATTGTACCAAGTAGATCCTTGATGAGGCTGGTACTTAGAATTATTGAACACCTCCAACTCTTCTTGTAATCAGTAGAAGAATAAATCAGAGCATAGTCAAAAAACTCTACAGTGTAAAGGTAGGATTAGTGGTATAGCTTGGTAGCATGAATTGCTTTCATTCCTGTCAGGAGAATTTTGAATGTTATCTGGTGTAAGAAGAGCTAGTGCAAATGTATGTTATTTTCCTCATAATATTATGCTTTATTTTGTGTCAGTTGAATAACCAAGTTAGTGTAATGTATTGGAGTTGACAGAAGTCCATCTTGATAGATTACATGGCAAAGTAGTCCTCTTGTGTGAGTAGAGAGAAAATGTTGTAGTAGGACAGAAATTTCTGTTAATATATAGGAGAAAGGAAAATAAAATTCTGTATCGGGTTAATCTCCATGTACATCAAACAGTTCCATAGTTTAAACCATATTTTGCTAAATTTACAAAGATTCAGTGTATGCAACCAAGAGAAAGATGAGGAGAAACAAAAATACTAGTTTAGGCTTAAAAATCTTCTCAACTGCTCTCCTTCCCCTGCCGATTTGTCTGTTATCACAGGGTAAAGGTCTTTAAAATTTATTCTAACACATAGAGTTCTGTTAGAAATTTTTTCCTGGACAGCTTAATTTTTAGCTTTCACTTTGCTGATTTAAAAAAAATGCCCTACAGAACATGGTAAAATATTAATGGTGATTAATAACAGTGATGGATTTGCTCCATTGACCATGTAACTTGTTCTGTTGACTCTTTGAATGATAGAAACCATCAGATTCTCTTGAGAGAAGTCTTATACCACAATAATCAGTTTTTCACAGAACTTCTTTTTGTGGATGGGTACTATGAAAAGGCAATACTTCAGATTTTTTCCCTGAGATTCCTTTGTTTCTTCTTGGAATAAAACTTGTATAAAGCACTTGCTTTTCTTTTGGAGATGCAGGTTCATCAATGCTGAGATGTAATGAATTTTTCTTTTTTAACTGGAATACAGCTTTACCCATATGATTAAGGCCAGATTGTGACTCTCCAGAGGAAGATGGGACATAAGCTACTCTTCTCCATTGCCCTCCTATTCCTAGTGTCACTTACACTAGGCTGCTTAAAAGGATTTAGGGTGCTTTCTGTTTTGAGAAAACAGCCTTTGTGTCTTCCTCACTGCAGTTGTAAAGCTGACAGGGTATAGGAAGTAGTGAAGACCACCCTTTTAAAGAGTAGCCTCACTGTTGTTAACTTTACTGTTGCTAGTAAGGATTATTCCTGGAAGGCATGCTTTATTTACTATTTGACGTTTTTGGGAGAGACTTTCCCTGATTTACCGTTCATTGTTCTGGCCCTCTGTCTTGGGCCTGAAAGGTAAGGCATATTCAACCTGAGGCCTTCTGTTGTTGTTGCTGTTGGTTTCTTAAAACAAAAAACCATCCACGGGAATAATATGTTTTAGCTCAAGAATATTGAGCAATGACCATCAACACTATTTTGTTTTCTGGGATGTCAGCTTTTCCCAAAGCGCACTGCTTGATTTTTCTTAAAACTTGCTTGTGGACAGCATAGGATTTTATAACATGTTGTCTGTTCTTTCCTTACAAAGTTCTGTATAAAATTCATCACATTTCTTTTTGAAGAAATATAAAGTGGTAGCCTTGAAGGCCATGATTGTCATGATGATTAGTTATTGAACCATTCTTTGTAGATTTAAATATTATAGAAGTGTTAAATATTGCAAAGTACCCATTACTAGCCAGTAATATTCAAGTTTCTGAATTCTACTAAAACGGTTTTTGAATAAAAAATGTTAAAAAGGAAAGTCACTTACTCCAAATTATTTTGTTGTGTGTTAACTTATTTCTGGAGGGATGGTTTTACATGGTACTCTGGTTTTCAGTATTTTTTCAAACTATTGAGAAATTTTAGCCACCGTGATACCCTTTATTTTGAAATTCTTGTTAAGCAGGTATAGTAACAATAAGGTACTAACTAAGGCTGTGCCAAGCTTCAGTTGCTGATTCAATTCAGCAGAAATTTGGCCTGATTTGGCGGCCAAATCTCCAAATGTGAATCAAATCAGACCCTTTAATCTCTCTGAATGTAGTTGGGACCCTCTGAATCAATTTGGAGAGATTTGATGATTTGGATCACGACACAGCTTTAAATGTTCTTTCTACATACATCAAGGTACCAGGTGACTCGTGAACACTGAGATGCTGGGGTGTTCAGCAGTGGACCTGGAAGTGGACCAGAAGCACTTCCGGTCCACTTCCAGGTCTGCCATGGAGCTCATGGGGACCCCCCACCTCCCAGCTCGGCAACTGGTGCCTCCTGGGGGGGGGGCGGGGCGGCACATGGGGTCCTTGCGGCTGATCGCTGAAAATGGGCCAGAAGTACTTCTGCATCTGCCACTGAGCACATGGGGGGGCCCTCGTATGCTTCTCTAGCAAACTCCATCTACCTCACCATCACAGTGTTCACAAGCCATGCCTGTTACCTTGATGTATGTAGAAAAAAACATTTAAAGTTGTGTCTAGGGCCAAATCGCTGATTCTCTGAATCGACATCAAATTTTCAGATTCAGCAAAATCAAATTGGGACAGTGATCCAAATTGAATCACTGTCCCTGATTTGGGCTGAATCTAAACCAAATATGGCCAGGGTTCAGAAGAGGGCCACTCGTGTGGTCAAGGACTTGCAGGCATGGCCCTACAAGGAGAGACTGAAGAGACAGATCTCTTCAGGCTTTGCAAGAGAAGGCTGAGAGGTGATATTGTGGCTGCCCATAAATTCATTAGGGGAGGGCAGCAGGGAATAGGAAATACTCTATTTACTAGGGCACCCCCTGGAGTTACTAGGAACAATGGCCCCAAATTGACAGAGAGCATATTTAGGTTGGACATTAAACTTCTTCACAGTAAGGGTTGCCAGAATCTGGAATGAGCTTCCAAGGGAGATGGTGCTCTCCCCTACCTTGAGGATCTTCAGGATGAGACTGGACAAGCACCTAGCTGGGGTCACCTGACCACACAGCACTCTTTTCTGCTCAGGGCTGGAGGTCAGACTTGATGACCTACTGAGGTCCCTTTCAACCTAACATTTATGAACCTATGTCCTGTTTCACACACCCCTACTAACTAAGGTAAAAATAATGTATCATCAAGCATTTTCAATATTGGAGGATTGCAAGCACGGTAGCAAATGATAGTTTCTTGAGAATTATAGTCTTGTGAGCTGCCAGAAGAGCACACAGTTAAACAAACAAAAAAAATCAATAAATAACAAAAGCAAGTTCTGAATGATGGTACAGTGACCTTACTTACCACCTTTGCTTTTGTAATGTTAAGGTTTCTTTGAAATAGTCAACAATATAATAGATGAATGATTAATGGATAAAATTTAGACATTTACAGTTTTAGGTTCCTTTCAAAAACTATTTAAGGTAATGAGCTGACTTGCTCAAAAGGAAATTATACCATGATTTAAAAAACAGTTAAAATGGACAGAATGCCATGTAGAAACAAGCAAGTAGTTATTATATATAAAGGCCATGAAAAATTCTACTAATTTTCTATTAGGAGAAAAGATCATAAAAGTTCTCTTGGGTAGAAATGAAAGTTCTCATAGGAGAGTTAAAGGTGTGCTAAAATCTCCTGTTTGGAACCATTCATGGTAGGTTTTTGAAGCACATGGTAGGTTTTATTCTAATATCCAATAATCACCCCCACCTCCCCTTTCCAGAGTGTTACATTGCTTTTCACTTTTTTTGCAATTAATTTATGTTGAAAGAACCATTCAAACATCACTTGCACATTTATTGATAGATTCTGAATTGGTTGTAATGTATTAGGAAAAACTCACTCATGAATTTCTTTTGTGCCAGAAGAATTAAAGGTGTAAGTGGAATGGCTCACAAATACCCTAGTGTAAATCTGGACTAAATTCAAGGTTACATTACTGTAACAGTTCATGTTTAGACATGAAAGATGAGGGGAAGGTCACCTACTGAGTAACATCCTAAAAAACTGAACACTTGCCTCATTTACTTTGCATCATCCAATCTTTGTACTGAATGAAGTATGGAGCCCATGCCAACAGAAATGTGATTATGCACTTTTATAATTAACATGAGACACATTGCATAGGCAGCTTTAGTTTTGACATCATCTTATTCTTGAGTGCTTGACTTTTTGCTTCTTTGTGAAAGAAGCAAGAAAATGTTGCTTTGTGTTCTTGCTCTTGCTCTCTTCTCGATTTGATTTGTAAAGGGGGCATTGACAGGATTCCTTGGAACTATAATTCCTTTCATAAATATTCTTCATGAGTAAGGTTTTTGACTCATTCTCACTTTCCAAAATTTTTTAACCTAGATGTTTGTTTATTTACAATTTTAAACGCATGAATGTTTACCTACGTCCTCTAGATGAGTGTTTCTCAAACTGTAGATTGCTCACAACCCTGTCAAATATTCTTGTGACCCACTTTTGGGTTGCAAGTCCCAGAAAAATGTGGAAAAGTGTGGGTTTCACTTTGCAGGCTGACAGCATTCCAGCCTGCAAGGCAGTGGGTGCACATATGTCTGCATGTGCATGCACATGTGACTGGCATACAGTTAGGCAGGGTTGTGGGAGCAGCTCCACCAGATAGATGCAGGTAAGTGTATGGGAAGTTGGGGTTGGAAGTCCATGGCTTGGGGACTGTCTGAGGGTGGTTGTGGAGGGGAGGAGGGGATGTTTTGGGGTGTGGAGGAAGGCTGCTGGCACTAAGGGAAGGTAGCCGGGTACAGAGTTTGTCAGTGTGGGGGGTAAGGTGTCTGCTCCTCCAGTTGGGGAAGGAGGTTGGGGGAAGGGTCTTTTGAGGGTGGTGGGGAGCTGCATGGCTGGGCCAACAGGACTGGGGCTGGTGCCTGTACTACTCACAGAGGTGGGGTGCCGGGAAGACATTTGTCGGAGGGAGGTGAGGGGGGAGCTCCGCTGCCACCCACATGAACCAGAGACACTGCTCTGGTCACCATGCTTCCGTCAGAGCAGGGTGGGAGCACCTGGGGGGCCCCCTCTGGGAGGGCGGGGAGGGGGGAGCAGGGCGCTATAGGTTGGAAGTGAGGGGTACCAGCATGGCCTGGGGGGGGGCAGGGGTCTGTGGTTTGGGAGTGAGGGGCATCAGACTGTGGGTTGGGACTGGTCATCAGTGTTTACAACTGGGTCCTGGTACAAAAAAAATTTAGAACCACTGCTCTAGACTATTTAGTACTTTCAGGATTTCTCCTGTCGTCTGAAAAACTTCCCTTTGCAGTGATGGCTCTTCCTCTAATTCTTTGCAGCAGATGAAGCAGGATTTCTAAACATAGTACGGTACAAAATTCTACACATCCTAGATGCATAGTCAGTACCCTTAGATTGTGAAGATACATCAACTAACAAAGCTCTATATTAAATCACCATGTTTTTGCAGACTGTTTGCAGTTTTAATAGTGTAAAATTCAGACTGTTAAAATTGCCTATTCAAAATACACTTCCCTGTACCACAAATAGACATGTATTGTACCTAAGAACTGGATCTAGGCATTATAAATGTACTTAAAATATATATTGTATTAGTAGCAAAAAAAACTTTCACTTTTGTCTCCTCAAAAGCAGCTTAATCACTTTGTTCAAACTTATTCATCCTAAGCTTGATTTTAGGCTCTGCTAAATTTCAACACCAAAAGTGAAAGTTTACCAAAGTAATAAACAATTTGTTTTGCAAGGTTGTTCTTTAGACTTACGATCAACCTTATCTATTATCACTATAACAGATAAGAATAGTGATCTCAGTTATGTTAGGATATAATTAGAAGAGCTGTATATCTGTATACTTTGGTTGCAAGCTGAGTGTCATGTTTCCAGTAGTATAGTATTGTTGCTCGCTGTTTTATAGTGCTCAAAAACATCTGCCTCTGAAATTTATGAGGGGCCAAACCCACACACCAGAAACAGGAGTATTTTGGAGTACTCCACAGAATATTATGCATGTTTCCTGAATTAGGTTTACTGATATAGGGTGTTTGGTGCCTGTAAGCACCTGGGGATAAGACATGTCTAGTTGTATTGTTTGCATGTTTTTATGAATTATGGTATTTTGATACAAATGTAAATTTATATTTTGCCCAGCACTGGTTAATAGAACAATGATTAACCTCTATGTTCCTTTCCTATTCACATTTCCAAGTAGTAAACAACTAAGAATTCATATATGACTTACGCAATAAGCCTGTTACATGATGAGGTGATGTGACTCCATATTCTGACAGGCCATGATGACTTCTATGTCAAAGAGAAGAAGTGTTTGTTGGGGAACAGTCTACCCAAAGACTTTTTTTGGAGTGAATAAGTAAATGACTGGGGTGGCCTAGTGAGATGCATGATATCCAAGGATATCAAATTAGCAATCTTTGGGCGTGTCCAGACGAATGTGGATGTTTGGGTTCCCAGGGACACGTAGCGGTGGTGCACCTTCTTGTCCCTGGAAAACACCCATGCCCTGTGTACTTCGGCGCATGGCAAGTTACTCTGGGTGGGGAAGGGGAGGCTGGGGGCAATACTGGACTGGTCCCAGCAGCCTTACTTGGGGACCTCCTGGGGCTGCAGCAGTGCTGATTCTGCTGTGTGGAGCTTGGCTGGCAGCCAGAGCATGGCTCTGGGCGGCCCAGCTCTGCTTTTGAATGGCACGTGCTGCCTGTGTGTGCATTGCTCTGCTTTTTTTCCTCTGTAGGCTTTTTTGACCCCTGGATATCCAGGAGTCAAAAAAAATCTTTGGGTTGGGGGAGTGGAGCAGCACATGCACAGGTAGTGCACCCTTGCAGCATGGAGAACATCTAAATATGCAGTATGTGGCACTATAGACACGTTTGCGGCACAGCATACCTCATCGCCGCGCTCATCTGGATGAGGCCTTTAGGTCTGAAGGGAAAGACTTCTGGTATGATAAGTAGGTGGTCATTCGTGGCAAAGAAGTTATGTATATATTATGGACTCCCCAAGAATTCAATGAAAGAAAGTACATAAATGGCCAGGTAAGAAACCATATCTAAGCCTGGCCATGCAAGCAGTGCTTGTTCAAAGTTTCCTGGGCGTGAAAGCTGCTTGCAATTTGTTAAAAGAAAAAAGAAAAGAAAAAAAAAACTCAACATGTTTCTGCACTGAGCCCAGCACATGCCCAGAAGAGGCAGTACCTCAGTTGGACCCAGCTCACCTGATGTCTGTTGCTTTTAGCTACAGCTGATTGAATCAGCTTTGGTGCATTTATCTACCTTATTGAATCAGCTGTAGCTAAAAGCATCAAAAAGCCTCTCTGGAATGCCTGATCTATACAGATGCTGCAGAGCTGGGTTGAAGTAACATGCTGCTGCTTCTAGAAGGTAAAGAGCAGGTTTTTTGTTTTATTGGGTTTTTTTAATGTCTGCAAGCAGCTACGATGCTTTAGTCACCCAGTGGTTTAGCTGGACAGTGCAGGCTGAGAGTTTGACTTCTACAGAAGTGGAAGCTGCACTTTTAGAGCTCAGGGATAAAATAAAATAATGTTTCTGATATTTTCTTTTATTTGTTTGTTCTTACATCTCTGCATCTTAACATATGGTTACTGATTTCTTATGATTGTTCTTGTTTTTGTAATTTTTTGATGTGTTTACATTATTGTCAGTGGTAAGTTTGGTTTTCAGAGCATAGACAATACAGACAGGCCTCTTCTTTAGATAGGGGTGTGGGATTTGTAATTTCTGAGCACATTATGATTCTTCTAGCTGGCAAAATATCCTCTACTAAGAACTTGGTAAGACCTGGATAAGATGAGTACAGCTGAGGGACCATGGGTCAAGAAGTTAGACCGTTAGTGCATTTTGGTCTGTTCTCAGTGGTCAAGCAGTAGATGACAGAGGAATTTGGGATGAGGCACACACCAGAAGGTGTGAGAGCATTCCAGAATGCATCTTAAAGGCTCATCTGACCAAATCCTGTGGTCAGGGTAGATCACAGTTGCTACTAGAGCATTGGTTGGCTCTTGCAAATTCAACATTTCTCTCTATCATTAAAATATCCTAAACTAATCTTTTGTTTAACAAGTCATACAGATTAGAATATGACCTTTTTATTGTAGAGAAGGCAATGTCAAGATCTTCTGCAGGTGTTGAGGGAGGATGTAACAGTTGACTGGCTTCAATAACTTTAAGTCTAGGTCTAGGTCACATAGATTATATTTATTTTAAAAGAACATCTGAAGGATAAATTGTATGATCTTATCCTCAACCCATTGAAATAAAATGGGATGAGGCATGGGAATTACTGGAAATTACAATAATTAAAGTATGTGTTATGTAACATAAAAAGAAAATGAACAACAAAATCCTTATATATTAAATGAAGTTGTCTGATCATGGTTATGAAACTGATTTCTTTATTGTTAGGGGCAGTTATGTTCTATGTCAGTGGACCAGATGAGTGGTGCGGGGCTGTTCCATGGGTCTTGTATGCCAACATCAGGCCCCACACTGCATCTGTCTGGAACCCTGTGCTGGGATTGGGCACTGCATGGCCTTTGACAGCCGTGTGTACTGGTATCAGGCCCTGGCACCACACTATCCCTGCCTGGCCCTGTGTATTGGGATTGGGCCCTGCACGCCCAGTCTAGCACACAGGGTCATGGTCACATTGTCCAGCCACTGCTTCCCTGCTACCAAATTTTCAGATGTGTGGAAAGACCTTCTGTCTGGATGACACGGCACGGGTGGGCAATTATTTGTGCCTGTGGGCCACATAGGGAGCTATGCTGAGCTGTTGTGGGTAGGATTATGCAAAGCCTCAGCAGCCAATTCGATTCGGAGGAGATTTGGCCCAATTTGGTGGCCAAGTCTCCGAATCCAGATCAAAGCGGGAGACGCATTAAAAGTTTCAAACTGAAGTGGAAGCTTCCAAATCGATTCAGAAAAGATTTGGCACTGATTTGGAGATTTGGCCATAGACTAAACAGGCAGCAGTCCTCAAGGATGCTGGACACACCTGCCTCTAGCTAGTAAATCTGTTGGGGTGAGTGGAGGGGATAAGGGGGGGGCATATCAGCACCCCCACAGTGAAGGAGGTACAGGCTGCCCAACCAGGGTGGGGTGGGGCAGGATGCAGGGAGGAGGGTTCCTGCCACTGCACACCACCATGTGCCACCTTTGCAAGAGGGCATGGTGTCCACGTTGGCTGTAATGTTGCCGGGTGGTTGCATTCGGCCTGTTAACTGAACGCCTGGGTTGTTGGTTTGGCAGGTGGGTATTTGATGGAGTAGAATTAATTAGGCACTGACACGTATTGGTTGCAGGAAAGTTTTTACTTACGTCACCCAGGTAGTGATGTGCAACGCAGGCTGAGGCTTTGTTTTGGTTACAGTTGCTCCGGTTACAGTTGAGCGTATGTGCTCAGGTTACAATCGAACAAGCAAGATGAATGAGGCGCCGTGAACGAGTTAGCGAGCCTGCAGGGCTTTACTACGTCAGGATAATGGTGACGGGGAGTCACTGGTGGGTGATCAGTCTGCCAAGTTACTCTGCTGGCGTGTTTAGAGCTCTTCTCAGATTTCTCCTTGGAGTTCTCCTCAGAGTTCTCTGACTTGGGCAGAAGTTGTAAAACTATTTACGGACAAGTGTAACCAATGATGAGCTGCTAAGTAGAATATTAACTATCAGCAAGACAGCAGCTCTTTGTGCTCTCAGGTTTCAAGACAGCGGGAAGCTTCTTACCAGTTGCATGTGAGGGGCCCAAGCCTGCCCCTTGACCAATCACCTACAACTTTCACTAAGGTTTTATTTCAAGGATTTATGGCAGGGATTTCCTTTTTATCCTTGGCTAATTATGCTGTGTGCGAAATGAAGTATCAAGTTTCACTTCTTGTTACAGACAGGGACACAGCTTTAAGTTTTGCTTCTTGTCAGTGACATGGGCAGTTTTATTGGTTGTGACACATGGGAGCAGGCGAGTGCCCCCAGATCTACGTGGGGTGGGCTGGGCTGATGCTCCAAGAGTCTAGCCTCAGCCACTCGCTGCCAGGCTGCACTCTGTGGGGCAGGTGGAGCCAGGGCTGTGCTCCAGGTGGCTAGCTAGCTCCAGCTGCAGCCCAGAGCACAGCGTGGCTCCGCCCATTCCACAGATCGCACATCACGAAATCAAATCGCTGTCCCTCTGAATTGGCTAAATCCAAATTGAATACTTGCTGCTTTGCACAGGCCTAGGTGTAGGCTGGGTCAGTGCCCCTCTTTTCCCCTGCACAACATCTCACTAAAACTCCCTAAGTGGTCGTGTCCCATTCGCTTGCCTGCATGCCCTGTTGGCATGGGTCCCAGATGGTCTCCATAGAGACCCAAGGATCACGGGACGGTGACAGTGTGGGGCCATGGCCTGGGGCAGAGCCATGATTGCTCTGCACACACCCCTGCCCATGTAAACGGTACCCATCACAGGACTGTGCAGGCAGCAGGTCACGGCTCTGCTCTGTGCTTGGGTGGGGCTGTGGGCAGGTGGGAAGCAGTTTCCAGGAGTGGGATGGGCGAGCAGGGCTGGGATCACAGGACCCCAGTTCTGCACTGTCACCATCCTGCAAACCCAGCCTGGCTTCACCCACCCAGCCTGCTCCCAGATCCTGCTCCCTTGGTTCCCATTCCTGGCTCTATCCTGGCAGAGCGTGGAGCAGAATCGTGATCGTCTGCCTGCATCCCCCTGTGATGGGCACAGGCTCTGTGGGCAGTGGTGCCCAGGGAGCAGATAGTGGCTCTGCCCTAGGCCCTGGCCCGGTGCTCTCATCACCCTGTTTATTTTGGGGTCTCCATAGAGATTGGCCAGGACCCGCGTGGGCAGGGTGTGTGGCTAGGCACACGAGATGGGGCTGTAGGTGGGTGGGGCCCAGGTCTGGGATCTATGGGTAGTGACAGCATGAGGCTAGGGGCAGGCAAAGCCGCGATCCACTCCCTGCATGCCCTTGCCCATGGAACTTGCTCCTGACTCAGGGATGTGTAGCGAGCAGATCACCACTGTGCTCTGGTCCTATGCTGTCACTACCCTGAATCTACACTACACTGCCCTGTGATCCTGGCCTTGCCCACCTGTCCTGCTTCTGAACACCACTTTCTGGGTCCACCGCTGGGGATACTGAGAAGTGAGTCTGGCCACTGTGCTACAGCACCCCAGCCCTACTGTATGCCTGGAGACAATGGGACCAGCTTCACATGCCACAGCCCAGACTGCCCTCTGTGCCTGGACTGGGCAGGACAAAGGACCTGCTATGGGCTGGACAGAATCTCTTGGTGAGTCAGATCCAGCTTACAGGCTGTATTTTGCCTACTTCTGCTCTGGAAACTGGATAATGACCTGTGGGTCAGAGGTTGAGATCCCATGTTCTAGTTTAAGGTTTGTTTGTTCTTGTGTGCATGTATAGCTAAAATAAATTGATAGCCATGTCATAACTTTTTTTCTCTTTTTTGCTCTGTGATCTTAGTACCTTTAGTAGTTTGTCGTTATCACAGTCTGCATTACATTTCTGTGTACAGAAAATTATTAATTTTTTTTGTTTTGCTCGTTGCAGCTGTAGATCTTAATTTATGGAATAAATAGTTGCTTTTACCAATCCTGTAACTGTCTAAAATAGCAGCATTTAGTTAGCAATCTTTGGGCTCCTAATCATGGATCTTTAATGCTTGGGCCTAAGGTTATAAATTAGATGAATTTGTTCCACTCTTTGCCTTCATTCCATCTTAGTTCCTGATGCACTTAGCAGCAATGCTGCTTGCCCACAGAAGTGGAAGCACTGCAACGTTTGCTCTTTTTTCTCCCTTCGATTGAAAGTGTTTTACATTTGAGTTGTTAAATTAGGATCATAGGAAAATAGAACTGGAAGGGACCTCCTAAAGCCATCTAGTCCAGCCACCTGCCCAAGGCAGGACATCCCTGACTAAATGATCCCATCCAAGGGTCTGTCTAACCAGGTCTTGAAAATTTCCAAGGATAGAGGTTCCAGTGCTTGACCACCCTCACAGTTAGAAAGTTCACCCTAATCTCTAACCTGCTGCAGTTTGAGGCCACTGCTCCTAGTCCTTTGCCCCAAAGCCACAGAAAAATCTTTCTCCATCCTCTATAATTGCCTTTTGGGTATTTAAAGACTGTTATCAAATTCCACTACAGTGTCCTTTCCTCTGGATTAATCAATCCTAGCTCTTTCAGCCTTTCTTCATATGTCATGCTTTTCAGGCCTGTAGTCATTCTTGTCGCACTTTGTGCTTTTTCTAGTTCGTCCACATCCATCTTCAAGTGAGAGACCCAAAACTGTACACAGTAACTCCAAGTAAAGCTTTATTTATAAAGACTGAGTTAAAAAAAAAAAAAAAAAAGCATTGAATAATTCAGTCTTCTCTACATCATCAGTAACTACTTTTTTGCCCTTTGCATTCTCTAAGGGGGACCTATGGTTTCTTTGGTCTTCATCTTATATCTTCAGAATTCAGTTGTATTGCCTTTCTTGTTTCTTGCTAGCTGCATCTGAAATTGTGCTTTGCCCATCCTAATTTTCTTCCCGTATGCTTGTACAACACTCTTCCATAGTACTCCGATCTAGTTTCCACTTTTTATAATTTCTACTTTTTGAGTTTCAGCTCTAAGAAGAGATTGCTGTTTGGCTAGGCTGGTTTCCTGTTATACTTCCCATTCTTCCATCTCATTGGGGTAGCTGGTTCTTGCAGTCTTGAGAGAGACCTCATCCACTTCTTCCTTCTGGTTTGGTGGTTTACATTAGAGGCCCATTACAATATTCTGCCTACTACTCTTTCCCCTCTGACCTTCACCCAGAAGCTTCCACCAGATCTAGCTCCTACCACAGCTCAGAACAAGTGTACATCTCCTTTATATAAAGGGCTACACTTTTCCTTCTTTCCACACCCTTCCTAAACAAGTTTATACCCATTTGTGACAGTATTTCAGTCATGTGAACTATTCCACCTCCTCTCTCTAATTGCAATTACATTATCATTCCTCCATTGTATGAAGATCTCAGTTCTTCCTGTTTATTCCCTGTCCTTCTTGCATTAGTATATAAACATTTTGGGTAATGGATCATCCTTTCTTCTCCCTGAGAACATTGCTAAGACTTCCATTGTTTCCTTTTACTAAGTTTTTATTTGGATCCCCTGGCTCTTAACTTACTGTGGTGGCCAGGCGAGTGCTGGGGTCCTTGCCAGGAACCCAGAACATTAGGTGGGTACTTTGACGCGTGGAGTGGAATTGGGCACAGATGCGTATTGGTAACAAATAGATTGTTTACTTACGCCACTGATGTGTATAGCGTAGGAAGAAGCTGGCTTTGGTTGCAGTTACAAACGTAGCGAGAGAAATTAGCAAGAGCTCTTGAAGCAAGACGAGATGTTCCGTAAACAAATTACCAAGCGCGCAGGGAAGGGTGTACATTGGGCAGGTTGGTGATGGGGAGTCGTTGGTGGGTTATCAGTCCACCGAGTTTACTCTCCTGGTTATGTCTGGAGTTCTCCATGGTGGGCGGAAATTGCTTTGATCTTTATATGGCTGATAAGCCAATTGCAAACTGCCAAGTAGGAATAATTTGTAACTGGCCAATGGTGCTATGCGTGTTTGACTAACATGACCATTAAGTTGGCGGGAACTTTCTACTGCACCGGGGTTTTTCCACTGTGGCAGGAAATTCCACTGTTCCATAGGCATTCAATTAATGGGTTCTGACATGCCCCCTTGCCGATGGCACAGTTGGAATTTAAAGCATATGCAAGTCGTTTAAGTCATCGTCGTCTCGCTCGGGGGAAGGGGGAGGGGTTCATATGGCAAGCGGGTGTATACAGATAAGGGGTGTTAAGAGGTTTAGAAACCACGAGGATGTATCCCATCCAAACCAGGCGAAAAGGTCAGATAACCACCCCTGTCCGATACCTGAGATTCTTTTTGTATTGGTGGCGACTTTTCAGATTGCATCGATTTGGACGTTCAGGGGTAGTGAGACGTTTGGAATGCTAATACAGTACATGTCGCGGGACAGGTTGAGGTACTGACATAAGCCTCCTTGTTGGAGAAGTATTGCATCTAGAGCAAGGTGGTTTTGCAGCATCATGCGCGACGTTGCTTGCAATTGTTGGTCGAGTAAATATAGGCTGTCTGTGGTATGATTGGCTGTCTGTGGTATGGCCAACCTCTAGTTGGTCTGCGAGTTGTTCAATATTTATCTGGGCTTTGGTTATTTCAAATCCCCAAACAAACTGGCCTTCTAGCGCCCATTTTATTGCTTCGTTGAACCATTTGCTCCAAGTAAGGGTACTCCAGACTGTCCTTCTTTTCTGATGATGAAGCAGCATTGGGCTAGGGGGTCTGGAGGTGCTGGCATGTAAGGGGGGACAAAGCGATACAGTGGTCAGGAAACATTGTATTTCAGAAAGTGTGGCTGGGAGTGCTGTATGTAGGTGTCCATCTGAACAAGCCCATAACATTCCTAAGGAAGCAGGGGTAACCAATTGTTCGCAGTTGCCTGAGAATGCATAGGCTTGCCAGGCCCGGTTAGGGATCTTGGAGGCTTTTGTTATGACAGGCGGAACTTAGCAATGCTGTGCGTAAAATGGGGTAATAAAAAGAATACCAATTACTGGATACGTTGACCACTAAAGATGTATTCCAAACAACTCTAGATGGAGGCTTTTGAAAAGGTGAAAGGGTGACGATGGGTTTTACTTTTGGGTTAGGACAAGCAGTGCAAGGTGGGAGTGGGAGGTACCAGGGAGGAGTAATGGTCCGTGGGTCCCAGGTCAAGGAGCTATCTGGCCTGGACCAATCTATGCCTTGGGCATTGATTCCCCAGGGGATTCTGGCACATGCTATCAGTTTGGATACTGGTACATTAGTTTGGCTGCTGTTGTTTGTTAAGATACTGTAACTCGCATTAAAAGTTTGTCAGTTGTGTTGAGGTGGACCGAAGTAAAATTTTGTGGCCGACTGTAGCTGGTGGTTAAGAAAGGGTGGCGTATAGTGATGTTAATTGAGCTATATGGCTCTTTGGACTTAGTTTCAAACCAGTTGGCAACATCCAAAGGTGTTAGGTAGGGAATGAAAACAGGGTCGTCAACAGAGAGGGGAAGGCGGAGACAGGCGGTAAGACCATCCCTTCCCGTGTGATCACCTATGGCATCGGCCCAAACTGATAACATGGTTAAAACAGTATTGGGGTTTGTGAAATTTTGCACATAGAGTGGGTTAACTAATGAAATTA
>JAGPOW010000261.1:231156957-231190479 GCA_030014935.1 Caiman crocodilus
GTGATCACCTATGGCATCGGCCCAAACTGATAACATGGTTAAAACAGTATTGGGGTTTGTGAAATTTTGCACATAGAGTGGGTTAACTAATGAAATTAGGTTGGTTACGAAAAGTCCAACTGTAAGCGCTTCGGTAGGTGTCATGGTGACGTCACGCATCGATGTTCGTGGTCATACTCGCTCTCTGTCGGCCCGGGCTCATGAACGTTGAGCGTTGTATATCTCATAGTTTGGTGGACCTGTGGGGGAAAGAAAAATTTAAAAGCAGTTAATTTATCTACGACAATGTGGTTGCATGAAGGTGCAAACAGCGGGAGCCAGATGTGGCGAGTTAGAATCTGTTGCTGTCTTTCGCCTTCATCAAAGTATACGGAGTAGGTGTTCGGGTATGGCTCTGCGTCTAATAACTTTTCCTTCATATACTCGTGGGTGTGGAATGGTGATCCACATGAGTTCGTCCGGTGCGAACTTCGGTTGCCATGGTTCTGGGTGTCGGGGGTTAGACTTATCCCTTAGGGTCTTGTCGGCATTGAGCGAGATGAGGACGTCGTGGTTTAAATTCGTTCAGTTCTTGTAGGTCCCACTTCTCTTTAAGCACAATTGCTCTTTATAAAGGCCAATATGTCTTTCTACCACCCCATTGGATTGGGGATGGTATGGGAGTTGGATGTGCCAAGTGACGTTATGGAGGCGGGCAAATTTGTCGAGCGCTATAGAATTGAATGGTGGGCCTCTGTCTGATTGAATTATGTTGGGGGGTTGCCAGCTGGCAAATGCCACAGTCAGTGCTGATATGACAGCTGTGGCGTGGCTTTTCTGAAGTGGGATGACTTGGAGTTGTCGAGTACTGAGGTCAGTGATAATGAGTCCTTTATTTGGGGGTTTTGCACCAGGCAGGGGTCCCAGCAAGTTTACTTGCCAGACCTTTCCCGGTGTAAACTGAAGTGGATCTAGTGCTCTGACTTGGTATTTCGTTTTGTGGCATTTTTCTTTGGCACAGGGTTTGCAGGCTTGGGTCACCCTCTCTGAATTGGTTCTTATTCCATAGGGGGTACGATTGTCCGTGGTTGACCACCAGCGAGTATGACAAGCTCTTGACCCCGGGTGCCCCCAATGATCGTGAAGCCAGGCTAGAAATGGGTCTATTTTATCCTTTGGTTTTATTTGCTCAGCAGCTAAGACAACATCTGTATGGAGAGGGTCCTCTAGGAGTTTATCGATAATTTCATGTACTGGGTCGGTTTCGGACTTGTGCAACTTGGTGAGTTTGATTAGTGGGAGGATAGTGAAGGTGGACAACATATCAAAAATGTCTTGCCAGGTGTCCAAGTTTTGCGTTGGTGCGCCTGTTCCAGTAACAATTTTGTAAACGTATTGGAAGTCAATTGCGATTACGGGAATGGGAAGCGTCCCATCGTGGTGTTGGAGACAGTGTTGGACTACCTCCTTGAACCCTAGCAGTTCATCCTTTCGGGCCAAACTGCTCCCCGGTTAAAGTTTTGTATTGTGGCAAGGTTTGCAATAAAATCTGTAGCCTCCACTGTTTCAAGTCGTGCCATCGGACACCATCCAGGCTGGAGCTGTTGTTCCGTAGACGACAGGCGAGGCGTTTTCTGTAGCATCAGGGCTGGGCGGTAGGTCCTCGCATATCCAACAATGCCAGTGGTAGTGATGATTGAGCACTAGCGTGTTCCAGGTGGACGGTTTTCCTTGAAACTGTGGATCAGGGTGTTTGGCATTCAGCAAAGGTAACAGGTTTGCGCCGTGTGCCCGGAGCATCCCATGCCCATGAGACAACATTTCGATGAGCTCTCCCGCCATTAGGATTTTTCAAACAGCCCCATTTCGGTGTTGGGCTGCTTGGAGGGTTTGGTGGGAGGTGTAAGTTAGCTCGCCTCGGGAGTTGTAGGCTGTGACCCACACATGGCTGGTAGTGTGTCCTAGAGTCATAGTCATTGGGTTGGCGAAGTCAAAAGCATGGAGTGGTGTTGTCCTAATGGCCGTAAAGAGTTTTCTGAGATCTCTCCCGTCCCTCTCGGTCCAAGGTGTGAATTTTTGAGATTTATTGCAGATTTGACGTTGAAGTTTTGCGAGTACCGGTAGGTGGGTTGGGGTGACGTGATGTTGCTACCAGTTGAGGTATCCGAGTAATTGTTGGAGTTGTTTGTCTGTCGGCAGTTGTCCCTCTAATGGGTTGGTGTCTGGAATTTCGTGGGTTATGCCAAACCTGGTTTTACCAATAAACTTGGTATCCAAAAACGTGATGTCGGCTGTAGGCTGTAGCTTTGATTTCCTTAAGTTGACTGTCCACCCTTTGTTATTGAGATGGGTAACTAGGTTGTTGGTGACGTTGGCGACCGCTTGTTGGTTGTGGCCCGTGATAATGAGATCGTCAATGTAACTCCAAATTTTTAGCTTGTCTGGACTGAGAAGGATGTGGGAGGCACGGAACTCCCTCAGTGTATCATTCATGGTGCCTGTGGCTAACGTGGGTGCATTGTGGTATCCTGGTGGGCAAACTGTTCACTTGTACATGGCGCCATTGACATATGTTTAGTGCTCCCTCAACATGGTCGATTGGGATGGAAAAAAAACACGTCCTTGAGGTCAAGAGTTGTTTCAACCTTCATCCTTCTGGAATTGTGCCATTTCATATAGACATTGAGGCGCGTGGAGGAGCTAGGTTGTGTGAGCGGTTGACATTGCTTGTTGGCCTCACGGTAATCTACTACTAGGCGGACTTCGTTGTGCTTTCACGGTTTTGCAATTCCCCATCCCAGCGAGAGGCGAGTGCTGGCCGTTATCTGTTGGATGTATCCCTGTTGTTCAAGGCACTGTAGAAGATCGATCAGTGCCCCCTTCAGGGAATCCTTAGTTGGAATTGGTTTATAGTGCCATATAGACGTATTGCAGAGCATGGGCCGGTGTCGGTCAGGTCCAGTTATGGAGAGTGGGAGGGCTTGCAATATTTGTTCCTTCAGCTGAAGTGCCTTGATGCCGGGGATTCCCAGGATGTTGATGCCCCCTAGGACTACCTCTAGCGCTTTGCGGTAACTGGCTACTGAGAATTTGACCTTTCTTGTGGTCGTTGTTGCGTTTAGCCCCTGTACTATGATGGTTTTTGTGGTTGTCGTATGGGGTGTTGATGGAGTTATAACATTAACTTTGGCTCCTGTATCGAGGAGGAAGGAAACTTCTTGTTGTATTGTTGGATCTGTGGGAGCATAAACGATGAGTTTGGTATAGGGGCGGGGGTCTGTGAGGTCAGGGTTAAAGGCACTGCCGCTGGCCCGCCCGTCATAGGCAGCAGCTACTTGTTTTTTGGGTTCTCAATATATTTGAATCCAAGTTCGTGTGTCAGCTGTCAATTGTCCTGCATCCCCTAGGACACATAGCTGTTTGGTAAGCTTTGAGTGGTTCAGGAGAAACCTGAACATGGCTCTCTCTTCTGGCATCTTTTGAAGTGGCAGCCTCAACTCTGGTTGTGGGTGGTTGGGTTGGTGGTGCCTTGGCCTTTGGTACTTGACCGGGTATGCAGTGAGACGGTTCGGTGTGTTGGCTGGGTCTGTAGTAACTGACTTCATGAGGGCTTGTAGCTGCGGGAGTTGGCTTAGGAAGTTCCTGGCTGGTTGGGTGGCTAGCAGGTTGAGGAGGAGCCAGAGGGTAATAGTGCTTTCTCCTCCATAAACTTCTACACAGGCTTCTATGGCTTTGAGAGTAGCTGGAACTGCCCCGGGGTTTCGAAGGTGGCAGTGGGGCCACGCTCCGTTGCGCTGGGCTGTGTCAGCCCCAGCTGATGTACTCATGGTTTCCAGGAGCAGTATGAAACCCCTACTATAGCTAACAGGAGTTGTTCCGCAGTGGCCCTTCCCGGCCGTCTATCATGCCACGCGTGATATTTATGATTGGTTTGCCCTGCAACGAGGGACGGTAGTGGGATGTTCCCATGAATGTTGTCCATTACTAGTATTAGGTTGGTAGCGTGTCCTCCACTCCATGAGGCTTGCCGGGTTTGGAAACGGGCTTCCTCTAGATCTAGTAATTCAGAATCGAATTCCACGACCAGGCAACCCAACCAGATAACTAGTGTTTCACTGGTTTTTATTTTCAATTCTCGGCACAACTCCTGCACTTTAGCCTGATTATGGGTGCAATAGGAGGTGGTGGTACAAGTTATGCCTTGTGGATCAGTTGTTTGCTTAACCAGGGCTATGGGATGAATGGCCACTGGGGGTGGCGGTGTGTCGGGTGGAAGGGTTGGGTATAGATTCCCGCTTGGTGGTTCATTCCCATTGTAAGGGGGCAGGGCTGTTGGGGGCAGTGTTGCCCTGAGGGGTGGGGCTGTTGTCTGTATCCCTTCCCGCTCTTTTATGGTGCCGCCCGCTTCTCCCCCCCATTTTGGGCTCACTGGGTGTACTTGCCTTTTTCCTCGGTGCCATTTTTGGGCGGCAGCTCAGGACTTTCTTGTGCCGCCATTTCCTCAGCAGCCTTGCTGACCGTGGCCAGCTGAGTTTCCAAATTTGCATTCTTGCAAAATAGGAGCGAGACTGTGTGCGGAACAGTACATTGACCATTTCCCTTTGTCCCATTTGGGGCCTGCCTGCCTAGTTGTGGTGCAGCTCTCCGCCTCTAGATTTTCACGGAGCTGGGCGAGCAGTTCATGGCCGCGTGACTGGGTTGACAGAGCTGGACAGTTAAACTTGTCGGGAGGTGTCGCTTCCCTGCCCTCTCATACGTGTTGATTGCAGCAGGCGAACTCTTGAGCCGGGGTCAGGCTTGCCGCACCTTTCGCTTTTACTCGTGCCAGGGACAGTGTTTCTACCTCATCCTGCAGCCTGTACATGACCCCCTTTCAGCTCATAACACCACCTGAAAGAGCTTGGGCCTACGTGAGCAGCCCACTCCTTTCCGACCCCCTCTTCTCCTTTAAGGGAGAAGTAACCCGCGACTGAGGTTGAACTCCTCCCGCTTGCCTGATGATAGGCATCATGCGTCAATAGATCCTCTGAGTTGGACGTTAGGCATTCCCCACTGCGCCATGGGCAATTTTTAACTAGTTCCGACTCCATCGCGTCTTCCCCAGATCCTGTTCGTGATGCCATGTGGTGGCCAGGCGAGTGCTGGGGCCCTTGCTGGGAATCCAGAACGTTAGGTGGGTGGAGTGGAATTAGGCACGGATTCGTATTGGTAACAAATAGATTGTTTACTTATGCCACTGATGTGTATAACTTAGGAAGAAGCTGGCTTTGGTTGCAGTTACAAACGAGTTACAAATGTAGTGAGAGAAATGTAGCAAGAGCACTTGAAGTGAGATGAGATGTTCCATAAACAAATTACCGAGCAGGCAGTGAAAGGGGGTACGTTGGACAGGTCACTGACAGGGAGTCATTGGTGGCTGATCAGTCCACCAAGTTTACTCCGGGTTGTGTCTGGAGTTCTCCGTGGTGGGCAGAAATTGATTCGATCTTTATATGGTTAATAAGCCAATTGCAAACTGCCAAATAGGAATAATTTGTAAGTGGCCAATTGTGGTGCGTGTGTTTGACTAACACGACCATTAAGTTGGTGGGAACTTTTTACTGCACCGGGGTTTTTCCACTGTGGCAGGAAATTCCACTGTTCCATAGACATTCAATTAATGGGTTCTGACACTTACCACTGGGATTCTGCCTCCATTCTCTGGTGAACCTAGTTAAAAGCCCTCTCAAATTGGTTTAGGAGGCCTGTATACGAAGACCTACTTCGTCCTCTTTTTTATTAGATGGACCCCATCTCTTTCCAGTAGTCCTTCTTGGAACACCACCTCCTAGTCAAAGAAGTCAAAGCCTTGCTGGCAACACCATCTGTGAAGCCACGTGTTGGTCTCTAGGATGCATCTGCTCCTGCTTAGACTTTTACCCATGGCCAGAAAGATCAGTGAAGGCAAAAATTAACTATTTGCTCTGGAGCATTGGTTCCTAGATGTGATTTTTGATGCAGCTGCTTGGACAATTTATTTAGCCTATCCTGGATTAGCTTTCTATCAAATTGTGGATGGTAATAGCAAGCAAGTTTCAGAAAGTATTTGTTATGTTGTAGAATGTCCACAAAATGCCTTGTCTATAGCTTTTTTGTTTGGTAAGAAAAAGGCATGCAACTTTATAGAGCTAGAGCCCAAAGGAGAGATACTTGACTGATTGTTTTCAGGTTTTGTACAAAGCCTGCTTACACTGTTTCTAGATCTCACAGTGACTAATGTTACAGAATATGAATTGTCTACTTTTTATACCAGGTTATTATGAAGTATGTTGGGCGGAACCCATAAATATTATCTTGTTGAAAACTGCAGTTTTTTGTTTGTTTTTTTGCTGTGTTTGAGTGTCTTTTTGTATAGAGGCATTTGGGGCTTATCAGTTGCCCTAAAGAAAAGGAGGAAATTTACTTGACAGAGGAGATATTGCCCAAATAGAAAAATGAGGGTTGATGGGTGAGATCCTTGTGAATGTAGGTCTTTGCCACTGCCTTTTCCAGGGCTGTTATCTGTAGAATTTTATACCGAGGAACATATCCTGGTGCATCCATGTCTTTACCTTTGGGTCTGGATTGCTTTATTTTGTTTGAACTTTTTGTTAGGTCCTCTTTTAGTCCTGTCAGACTGGTTTATCTTCTGTTCATTTCTCCCTTCCTTCTTCACAAAAGAAGGCACAAACTCTGCTTGGTACGTAAAAGTATCCAGCATGTGTGATGGAATTTTAGAGTCATCTGGCTAACACTGATCAGAATTTCCTACCAAGTCCAAAGCAACAGTAGAAGACCAGCAAAAAAGGTAGTTGGACAAGCAAGTTGTCTCTAGAGCCTCAAATAGATGTTAACCTTTATCACTGATGATGCTGTGGAATCTCATCTCCAGGTATCTTGGAGTGGTTACAGTTATATATGGAAGGAGCTACATATTGATTTGTTCAGACTGACTTAACAGGAAGTCTCGGAAATTTTAGGAACCAAGAGATCCCAGTCTATTTCATAATCTATTTCTTCAGGTTCCATAGATACTGTTGCTAGGTCTTAATTATCAAGGAACTGTACCTGAAAAACATTGTAAATTGAAGAATAGGCCCTGTTAAAAAGTTGCTGCGTCAACTTGCGTTCTCCATCAGATTTGATATGCAACTTACAAGAGTAATCAAGCCAGTCATTTATCTGGACCTTCTCTGTTTCAGCCTTCAGTTTTATTCATTTCTTGGCAGTTTGAAGTGGAATGGGTATGGATTATGGTAGTCTAGAAGTCATTCAGAAGGCTAAGCAATCTGATTCTACTTCAATGCTACCTCCTAATCCCTCTTCAGAGGTCTGTTTTTGGAGGTCAAATAAAAGATTTATGTATCATATTATATTTTAGTTGAATTGAGACATTTAGAAATTCAAGTTCTGCACGTTTGTATCTGTTTACCTTTTGCTTATGACTGGAGTTTTTTTTTTCTGTTTGGGAGTTTTCAAACTACCATGTTTCTGTCAGAGTTGCTCATTCAAAGTGCCTTCAGTATAAAGTTAAGAAGCATTCTGCTACATTATGAAGTGCTGTCTCTTGGACTTTCAGCATCTCCACAAGTGTTTACAAAATGCAAGTCAGTCCAGGCAGTTCACTCTCTCAGAAGTTTAGGAAGTGCATACATACCTATACTTGGATGATTGGCTTGTTCAACCCCCTCTAATCAAAGAGAATGCCACTCTAAGTATGTTGTTTTCTGTTTCAAGCACAGGGTCATAAAGATAAACTTGAAGGAATTCTTAAAATACCCACTTCACATAAATGCATTACAACCACAATCAGTATTTTTGGGCTCTGACAGCTTTCTTTACAGTAAATCAAGAATTATATAGTTGAATGTTAACTGATGGCAATTCAGCCATTTGCTGTGTAAATAAAACAAGTGTTCATTCTTAACCTATGTCTCAGAAAAAGCTGGGTCTTTGGAGCTGCTGCACGTTGTCAAAACTACAAGACTGCTTTTCATTCTTCAGGGAAAGACAATTAGGCTGGAAGAAGGGCAATAAAAATAGCCCCTGAGGGATACTAGTGAACACTGGTTTTGTTCAGGAGAAGATAATCTGCTCATAGAACTGTTTGTTACAAGAAGAAAAACATTTTAATAACTCCCCTCATTTTTATTTTCAAAGTCTGGAAAGTATATGATTTTGCTGACAGATGCCAGCTTGCCTTCTTTTATTGGACTGGAACTATATTTTACCTATGTACTTCTTGATTTCCTTACTACATGTTCAGAAGAAAGCAAGGCTTGCATTCTTTCCATAGTTCTAGTTTGGGTGTGCTACCTCTTATAGTTTGATCTCCTGTACATTTTGTGGAACCTGCAAGATATTTCTTTGAGCTTCTAGATCAAAGAACACATGGTCAAATTCTATATTGAGGTTTAGAATAATTTAATCTAGAGCAGTGGTTCTCAATCCTTTTAGACTCAAGGCACCCCTCAACAAATATCATATTCTTCTAAGTTTTCCTTCCATTTTTAATAAAGGAAAATAATGTATTTCTGTTGCAAAGGACTCAAAGATGAGAACAGCTAAGAATGCTTTTAACACTATGATTTCCTGTTTGAAATAGATGGATTTATCTTGTGAATCATGTTTGCACACCTAACAGTGCTAACATAGTGTGACACACTATGGCACTCCTGAAAGGCAGGCAAGTCCTTTGGGACCCTGGTTGAGGATCACTAGAAGCTTAGATCATGATGTTTCAGTAAAGGTTCTCAGTTCTTCAAGGAAAGGACACAGTTCTTCAAGAAATGCCATTCTTGAAATAGAAAAGGTTCTCTATGTGGATTGTGACCAGTGGCCTGTTTCCTTTACCAACATTGCTTTTTGATATTTTTTGAGTGTTTGCTAACTAAATAAGTGCATTCTGACAGCAGCAATATATTCTACTTAATTATTTCCACTTATCAAGTATAGCTTGTAGGTTCTTCTGTCTTCAGTCCTTGTATAGAAGGACTTGATAACATGCATCATGTAGAGAGGATTTTTTTATTTTGGTGACTTTGAAATTAAAATTTTAGGCTTCTGAAATGAGACTGAAATTTTTTGGACAGGACCCCATTTATCACTTAATGTTATCTTTTTAACTACTGTGATTGTCATGGAAACTGAGGAAACTGTGTTTAACTAGAGCATCTTGTCCTTTTGTTTCATATTTTTGCTGAAGACAATTTGGAATTTTGTTTCAGTTTCCTTTCCTCTACTTTTTCTGTAGAAGATGGGTTTATAAAAAATTGAGATTAAGAGACTGGAGAATTTTTCAGAAAAGGTAACACCCTTTTAGAAGTTAACTCAGTAATTTGTAGCTTAAAGAAGCCATGGGGAGTCTGTTTTTCTTAGACTTCCAGAATGAATTCAGCTTTGCATTTAGACAAGCAGTTGGTTGACATCTCCAACTATAGGGTTGGAGAGCCAATTTCATTATTTTTAAAATGTCCTCTTTGGCTCGCTACTGTTGGGGATATTTGTAAAGTTGACTTTTAGAGGTATCAAGGGAGTAGTGTATGTAAATAAATATGCATCTTGTTCTGATTCTGTTATGCAAATATTTCTGTATACATTAATTTATTAAGTGCTGTGTCACCACCTTAAGAATTATACAAGTGCTTAGTCTTTAATGTGGCTCTGTATGAGTGATTTAAAAAAAAAAGATTACTTGGGAGTAATGGTTTGAAATCCATGCCGCCTGTGTTTTTCCTCACTTTTCCCTCATTCTTTCAATTAGAATAGAGTTGGATCATGCATAAGTTTTGTTGCTTTATATTAAAATGTTCACTTCTTTAAAGGACTGAATATAAAGACTGTATTAAACTTTAAGGCATAGTGCAGGTATACAGCATTCCTACAAATGTAAATCAGCAGAAGCAGCATACTCAAATAGCAGTTGCTGCTAAGTGTTTTTTCCTTTCTAATACCTTCAGGCACCCTGATGTCTGTCCAAATAACAACAAAGTTATCTGTAAGGAGCAAATATATAATAAAGTATGCTATTAATTTTGTATTGAATACACTGATGCTATTAAAAACATATTTATCTGATTAATGCTTCTGCTGGTTTCTTTAAACATGTATAGTTTAAGATCTGATTTTGCAGATCTTAATTCTACATGCACGTAGAGGTCTTACAGGCATGACTACGACATGTCATTATAAATATCTTGGGATATTAGAGACTAATTTTTTTGACATTTGGACACAATTAGCCATACTGTTAATCCTCAGTAAATAAAAAAGGAAAATTGCTTTTTTCAGGCTGTTGCAAAATACAGTATTTCCAGTTTAAGTTTAACATACTGAAAATTGTGATTTTCTTTCAGACTATGAACTATGTATTTTAGGAGTAAAATTTAAACAAAAATTCTGTAATCTAATGGAGTCTAATCTTGTTAAGAATTATATAATTTGGCACCAGTAGAGGAGCCAGCCTTGACATTTGTGAATTTAGTTAATATTCTACCTTTCCACTGATTTTTACATTAATACCAAAGAAAAATATTTCTTGATAAAATGATTACAAAAACTTTTAAAGTGGAATGCATATCAGTATCTTTTCTCTTCCACTTTCCTGTCATGTTATGATATTTAATTTTTGGTAACACCTGCTAACTTTTGTAATACTGCCATTTGAAATATTGATGGTAAAATAATTCAGTAAGTATACAGGCAGTCCTCAGACTTATGACACAATTGGTTCCTGAAAACCATGTCCTAAGCTGAAATGTTATAACTTGGAACAAGTTTTCCCATAGGAACAGTGTTATAGCTCCTGCTCTGCCAAAATAGGGTGTCAGTTTATAAACGTCTTAAGTGCTGTTTGTTGTAACTCAGTAATGGCTCAATAACTGCCTGTACACTTACTGAAATCTGCTTTACAATGTAGACATTCTCTACTTAGCAAAATATGCATAGTTTTATATTTTTGGAAATGATGGAATATTAGTACTTAATATGTAAATTTTATAGTCAGTTTGGGGTTGTTTTTATATTTAAATAACATTATTTACTTTTGTGTTTTAAATGTTGATTATATTGTACACGGACCTGAACTTAGATTATATTTACTTTCATTATTTTTAGAAACATAAAGAAAAAGACAAACACAAACAAAAATACAAGAAGCAATCGGAGTCCTCACCATCTTTGGTTCCATCTCTTACTGTAACTACAGAGAAAGTAAGTTAAGTATTATGTATTTTATGCCTTACCCTTGCTTATGTTGCAAATGTATTAATACATTTGCAGTCTGACACACTTTAAGTAATGTGGAATTCTAAAATGTTTATTTCTAGTACGTAATGTGGAATTCTAAAATGTTTATTTCTAGTACAAAGGTTTGAGAATTTTATTATGATCTGAGTTTCTAGATATTAGTAGTATAGAGAAGGTAGGCTCTAGATACCAAAAGTTCTGTGCATCTCTGATGATAATTTTTGGGTTGCAGATCATAGAGACTCTAGTCCATTTTATTATTTCCTAGACATAGATCACTACTGGACTGACAGATATTTCAGTCAGTAATTCCGAATTTAAATTCTTGGGCTCTACTCTAGGGTGGATGTATGTCTCAGTTTAGCTGAGACTCCAGGATTCCATAGCCTGGTGCTGGCCACTTTGTTAAAAATTCCGGGTTGGAGTCTGGTGGGGAGGTGGAGGAGCATGGTGCGCCAGGTAGGCAACTGGGGAGGCACTACTGCTCCTGTGCAAAAGCAAGGACATGTCCCAGGTAGGTGTGTTGCGCATGCTCCACTCTGCTCCCTAGCACCCACACAGGAGCAGTAGTGCCTACTTGGCCACATGCCTGGATCACCATGCCACTCCCCCTCTGCCATGTAGGTAAGGGAAAGCGGGGGCTGGGTGGGCTTCGCTGCGTGCCTTTTGGGCTAGGCCGTGGTGGCACTGGGGAGGAAAAGCCGCAGCTGGGCCAGCTTCAGCCACGTGTGGATTTGCTGCATGCCACTCGGGACCTGATGTGCCTGGCCAGGTCGGCACTGGTGAGGAGATGTGGTGGCTGAGCTGTGTCCTGCTCAGGACCAGCCTGTCCTAGCCCAAGCATCACATGACAAAACCACACCTTCCCTTTACCTGTGCTGGCCTGTCCTAGCCAGGCCAGCACTGGGGAGGAAGACCATGCCTGAGTTGGCTTTGGCTACATGCCGCTTGTGATGGGATGGGTCTGGCCAGGTCAGCACTGGGGAGGAAAAGCTGTGGCTGAGCCGGTCCCAAACGGCACGTGGCTCAGCTGGCCCAGTGCCATGTGGTGAGCAGCTCAGTTGTTGCTTCTTTTCATTGGTGTTGACCTGACCGGGCCCATCCTGATCTGAGTGGCATGTGGCAAAGCCGGGCCAGCTGCTGCTTCCCCACATGGCACTTGGCTGTGTGGGCAGTGGTGAGGAGAAACAGCAACTGAAATGCATGCCACTTGAGACCAGCTGGGACAGGTCACCAGATGTAAAAGGAAGCCACAGCTTCGCTGCATGCTGCTCGGACTGGGCCAGGCCAGCACCGAGAAGGGAAGCTGTGGTTGAGCCATGTGCTGCTTGGGACTGGATGGGTCCTGCAGCGCTGGTGAGGGGATCCTAGGCCTGCTTCTGCTCTGTCTTGTGGGGTGGGCTGGGAAGGAGTGGGTCTTGCTGATGCCAGTGAGGGGAAGTTGGGGTTGGCCAGCTTTTGCTGCCACACAGGGCTGGGTGGGATGGGGTGACATGAGAATTGGGTTGAGGTAATCATTACCCAAATTATTTTTTTAAATAAAATAAAAATTTGTTATAGTAGATGTTTGATTTTTAGTATGTGGTACTTTATCTGTACTTTGTTAAAATGATTTGTTCTGAAAGATTTTGCATGTGCAGTCCTTGACTCCATTGGTTTGGCTCCGTTCTGGGGGAGGTCTGATGTCCCTGAAACCCTAGTGATGGGGCTGGATGTTAGAGGGGTCACAACCCCTTGCTATTTGAGAAGTTCTGCCCGTGCCTCATGGCCTAGAGGGCAGAACTCTTGGGGCCCCAGGAGCAGGCTGTGCACTGTGAAGGTGAGCCCTGTGGTGGGCAGTGTTTCCCAGTCAAGGGGTATACCTTCTGCTGCCAGGGATCATATGATGTTGGCATGGGATTCTGAGATGGTTGTGGTGAGTGGGGCAAGGTTTGGCATTGAGTGGGTGGGTCTTATGACACAGACGACATGACATGACAAGGTGTAACGTCTGGTTTGAAGACCACACCCCCTCTTCTGGGGGCAAGAGGAGGAACTTCTGGTGGCAAAGGTTAGGGGGTGGGACTTCCAGTTCCAAGATGGCGACCAGGGGTCAGGGCTACCCATGTGACCCTTGACAGCTCACCAAAACTTATGAAGCGGCCTTACAGCCAAAATAATGGACTGTCCCTGAGCTTTACATTTCTTTGCCATCAGATTAAATTATTTTATAATGTCTAGATGGTTCTTATTTCTTTTTAAGGTTATGATTGCTATTATGAGTCAAAAATCCCTTTTCTGAATTTAATTTAATTGGGATGTGAATACTTCCAGTAAATTTGGCTTTGGTTTGTTCTAAAGGGAGATCTTTTGAAGAAGTTCATTCATGGACTTGGCATGTGTAGCCTTTTGTGTCTTAGGCTCATAGGTGGAGGGAGACAATTATTTGGGGGGAAGGGCTGAGCATGCGCGTGCCCCCCCAAGCAGGAAATTCTGTGAAGGAAGGGGTAAGGGGGAGGGAAAGGGCAGGTTAGGGAGGTGGGGCTGGGCAGTGATTGGGAGGAAGTGGAGCAGACCTGGGACCAGGATCAAGGCTGGGGCCTGCTGAACCCATGCAGGTGCCCCTTCCCCTGCACCTGGGGTCATTGCCTGGAGCTGGCGTGCCCTGCGCCAACAAATCCACTGCCCCCCCTGCCCCCTCCAGTTCCACACTGGCCCTGGCTGCTTCTCCTCCCCAGCTTTGGCCTCAGCCCCACACCACCTGGGGGGCCTGGAGCCAGGGGCTGGAGTGGGGCCAGCTTTGGCTGCACTACTGGGCCATAAGGGCCGGGGTCCCCAGGACCCTCGCACCTGCCCTGCCCTGAGTTGGGATGAAGCCACGGCTCATTCAGGGGGCGCAGGGAGGGCATAGTGGCTTCTGCCACTGCACATGTCCCAGGAAGTACGGGGGGCATGTGCACCTGGATCTGCATGGGGCAGGGCAGACTGCCACTGTGGGCTGGGGCCAGGGCAGTGCCAGGCTCTTCCCGGTGGGGGTGCTGCATTGTGGTCTAGGTGGGGGGGGGTCAGGTGGGCTACAATGAATTTTGGGGTAGCTGCACCCCCCCTTGGCCTTTCCCAGCACTGCCACAGCCTAGGCCCAGCCTACAGCACCAGCCTACCATGCCATAAGCAGATCTGGGGGCATGTGCCCCCATGCCTCCTGAGTATAGCAGCAAGAGCCATGCCCCATGGACATATCACATGCAGCTTAGTCCTGCGCCCTGCTGGCTCTGCAGTACCTGCCCCTCCCTCAGCCCCACTCCTTCCCTACCCCTGCTGCAAGTGCTGGAAACCCTTGGCTAGGCTGCCTTGAGGCCCTACTGCTGCCCCACATTTGTGAGGCTAAGCCCCGTTAGCCCCCACCCCCTTCTACTGCCTATGCCTGGGCTTATCTTTCTTTTTTAGCTGCTGTCTTCTATTTCTGTCTGGTCAAGCCCAGTATGAAATACCAGAAATGTGTATGGCAAGCAAATCTGAAGGTCACTGAAAGGTGGCAAGGAAGAGCAGTGTTACCAAATTAAATTCTCCTTTAGTGTGGCTGGCAGGAGCCTAAATCAAATTTGTTTTAGAAATTTTAAATTTATGCTTGCCTTGAGGAAGATCTTTCTGCAATAGATTCTAAATTTTGAAAAAGTTTGCAAAGAATTTCAGGATTCAATTAAGAGAATTGTTGGTGCAAATGATTGTGGGCTGAAGATCTTGGAGACACTGAAGAGAAAGTTGTGATATGCTTCAGATTTTTTCTTGGAGGGAAAAAGTGCTTTTTGAGAGGGAAGTTCAAGTTCACAATGAAAAACTTGCTTAAAATTTTTAAAATTCTAATTTCAACTAGTTCAAGTCCTGTCTGTTGCAGGACTTATCCAGTCAAGTGGATAAAATGGATTTCTCCTACTTCCTTCTTTCCATTGCAGTATATCACAGGTCATAATACCATAATCCTGCTGGAATAATATATATTTTAGTATGAATTACCAGACTTGCAGTTTTAAAACTTTTACTTTCAAAGTAGGCAGAATACTTTGTGAGTGGACTTGATATGACTAAAATCTGTGGCAGAAAAGGATGCTTGAAGAAAGCAGAACTTTTCTGCTACTGTATAGAACAGTAGTTTTCAATCTTTTTTTGTACCAGGACCCATTTGTAGACTTCAGTGGCCAGTCCCAACCCAGTGTCTCTCACCCCCAACCCTCTGCTCCTCAGCCCCCCAGTGTATGGGGCAGTGGGTGGGTGGGTGGAGCAGGGGGTGGTCCAAGCAGCACCTCGCAAGCTGGAACCCTGCCAGCCTGCAAGGGAAAAGCCAGTTTCCCACATTTTTCTCCTTTAAAGTAGAATCCATTTTTAAAGTTTCTTTGCGATGCTTTCATATATTCTTGTGACCCACAGATTGAGAAACGCTGGTATAAAGGATCTAGAGCTGCCAAAGATAGATGGCATTTTCTTTGGTTCAGATAACAAACTCCAATCTCAGCCCCAAAATAGACGTTTTCTTCTATCATTTCTAAGGGATGGATTTTTTTAAGCCACCTAGAAGTTAAGGAGTTTTCTTTCATAAAAGCATATGTTGAAGTGAGTGTTCAGAACACATAAGCAACGTAATACATGTTGGTATAGCATATTTGTACAGTGACCACATTATAGATTGAAAATCCCTTGCTTTTTCCAGGCTTATTTCCTGGTAGGTGTTCCTGCTAATGAAGACACAATAGAAAACACTTTTTCTGAAAACTCCTGTTTTAATTTTTTATGGTCTCTTCTTTCCAGTCTCCTTTTTGTCTACTTGCTATAGCTGTATGCTGTCTGGGGCAGGAAATAACACCTTTTTCTTCATAGTATGTAAGACCTTGCACAAAAGATCCCTTACGGAAGTTTATAAGTGTGACTGTAATACAGTTATACAAACAAACAAAAATCTTCTGACAGCTGTATATATGGAATTAACTTTCTGTGGCTTGTTCCTGTAAGTCTTCCTTTCATTTCCTCTACTCTCAAAGATCTTTCACCATTATTTCATTTGAGTACTGTTTGCTTTTCTAGATTCAAAATCCATACCCTGTATTTCATAAAACTTTAATAATTTAAACAGGTTCCACTGTGTATTCTGATTATTAGGTATAATGTTGTCAAGAAAATTGTACTTAAAGGTATTTCTTTTAAATATTATTTTCTTTCATTTAGAATTGAATTAGAATAAAATTAATTTTAGCCTATATTTACTTTATTTTCAACAGTGTTTCCATACTACAAGTTTCATGTTCCTTTCCACAAGTATGATTTGTCTATTTTGTTAGCTACAGCTGTAAGGATATTTTTTAATTGGCTATATAGCTACGTTAATGATTCACCTATGCCATCGAACACCTTCAGAATTGTTTTTACTTGGATGAATGACATAATGCGTATTTTGGAAGGATGGATTAGTTTTGATTAGTGTGATTTGTTGTTGCTGTTGTTGTTGTTATAATTCTTTGTTTTGTTTTTCATTCTGAAAAATATCAAATGGATCACAGTCAAGATATATGTGTCCAGTTAGACTTCTGCTGCTTTAAAGGCAGTTGTCTGGGTAGAACTGAAAGATTACTTATTACTTATTTTTTGAGGGTATTACTTTTGTTTTTATCTGTGATATTAAGGTATTGTGATAGGATGGAAGGGAAAGGCAAGTGTGTTGTGAGGAAAGTATCAATTGAAGTGTGGCAGCAAGCTGTCTTTTACATTTTGGAAGCTAGTGTAGGAGAAAGTCTTCAATATCATAGAGGACTGGTCATCTCAGAAGATTGTGCATCTTCTGTCCTTGCCCACGTTATATCTGGAACCCTGTTTTAGGACACCAGTTTTCAAGATGCAGGGTTTTAAGGAATGAGGAATTGTATTTCATAGATTCATAGATAAGTAGGGGTGAAAGAGACCTTTGGAGGTTATCTAGTCCAACCGCTTTCCTGAGGCACGATTGTTCCTATCCAAACCATACTACACAAATACACTTTATAACTAACCTCTTAGCAAAACTACACAGTCAGCCCTGACACAGTACAAGCCTTAGCATTTTAACCTGCCACAAGTAAGCAGAGGAGCCACACCAGCCAACATCCTGCTGCTGTAAAGGTTGTTAATATATGTTCAAGAGATCCCAGGGAGAGGGCCGTGCACCCTGTTACAGAGTAAGCCAAACATCCCCACAGTCCATGTCAGTCTGACCTTAAGTTTAAATTCTTTCCTGATACCAAATATGGTGATTGGTCCGAGTCTGAAAAGAAGGGTAAGACCATCTAGCCAGCAACCTCCAGGTTTAAGTCTTGACAGGAGCACAACACCAGTCAAAATCACTAGCTTTGCCTGCAGCCAACACCATATACCTCTGAGAGAGGCTTATCAAATCCCCCTACGCATGTAGCAGTAGAAAGGTGATTGGGGGTGGAGGGACAAGTCCCTCTCAGCCCTATATAACAACCAGTAGAGTCCAGAAGCAAGGGAAACACCCACAGTAGGACATAGTGGCTGTCCAGCCTCTTCTTCAACCCCTCCAGTGATGGAGAGTCCACAGCTTCCTTAGTCTGTTTCACTGCCTCATTGTTCTAATGATGGAATTTTTCCTAATATACAATCTAAACCCTCTTCGTTGGAAATTAAAGCCATTGATCTGTATCCTGCTTTCTGTAGCAAGAAAGAGGTGGTATTTTCCCTCTTTATGGCAGCCTATAACAGGGCATTGGGGTGTTCTTGTTTCTTTAAAATGGCAGGTAACCTGAAAGGTTGCTTGCAGGTGGCAAAGGGGAGTGATTAAGGACTCACCTGACCAGCAGCAGTCCAGGTTGGAGCTATATAAGCACTGAGCCAGAGCTGGTCAGGTTTCCTGAGGCACTTAGAGTCATGAAGAGAGGAATCCAGGGCAGCAGGGCTACTGAATTGGTTGTGGTATCGAGCCAGCAATGCTTCAGTCCAGAGAACAAGATAAAGGTACCTGTGATAGAGGGGGACTTGTGTATACAGACAGGTGTCCTTGATTTTGTTAGACAGGGAGGGTTTGGGTCCTGCCAGAGATCCTAGCTGTTTAATTAAGTTGCACTGGTGGCTGAGTCTTGAGTTCTGCTAGGACAGGCTCAAGGCCTTCTTACAGAACCAGTAAGCCAGGAGCCCAGATCAAGTGGGGCCCAGCAGGGCATATAGGAACCCAGGAAGCTAGGAAGGAGCCCCAGCAGCTGACTGGGACTGAGCCAGACTAAAGGGTCTTGTTTTAAAGGGTCTTGTTGCTTCCAGAAAGGGACTGAGCCTGACTAGAAGGTTCATGGGTCCAGAGAAGGGTGGAGAGGCAGAACAGGGGGTCTGAGAACCCAGAGAATGTGGCTGTGCATAGGACCAGGGGTCCGAGAGCCCAGAGAGGGGCTGTGCCTGGGATCAATGGTCCAGACTCCCAGGCAGGGCTGAACATAGGACCAAGTGGTCAGAGAGCTCAGAAAGGAGGGGTTGAGCAAGGCACCACGGGTTCTGAGTGCACAAGAGGGCTGAGTATGTAAAGCTAACATCATAAAAAATAACACCCATGAAGCATGGGTTGCAGTGCAGGGTAGGACGGAGCCATGCACTGAGCCATTAAGGGTGCAGGTGCCGTAGAGGGGCTCAGACAGGCTGAGAGATCCCAAGTAGCTTAAGTGCCTCACTGAGACTAAGGCAGCCCAGGAGGGACATGGTAGTAACTTGCACAGCTTAAGGCTCGCTCTAAGGCCTATGGGCAGGCACCTTTACATAATCCTCAGTAAGAACAAGGTGGGGTAAATGCACAATTAAGGGAGGTCAGCTTTAGAGGCCAAGCCAGGCAGGAGCCACATGGCCACCAGGTGGCTTTACAACCACCTAACCTGCCATACAGTCCTTCAGATGTTTGAAGATTGCTATCATGTCTTCTCTTAAGCACCTTTTTTGCAAGCTTAACATTTCCTGCAACCTCTCCTTAACTAGTGATCCTAAATTTGTGCCACAAACTCCATCTCTGACTATTATAACGTATATATTTTTAGACAATCAATCTCATATGAAGGTGAGTTTCAAAGCACTTTGTTACAATCAATACCTTATTAAGAGAACTGCTTATGAGGAAATACTTGGGAAAATGATCCTAAACACATGCCACTTTTTCTGTACCATGGCATAGCAATTTTCAAGACAATCTGAGCTTTCACTTGCAGGTTTTAGAGCACCTTAAAGTATCTACTCTTAGACAAAAAACTGCTTTCAGTGTGAAACTTTGAAAAGTGGAGTCCCTATGCTGTCTTTCATCATAGCGTGTAGCATAGGAATTTGCACAGTGCACATTCTCAGATCTTTGCTGGGGGTGGAACTCAAGGTCATAATTCTTGGATGATGCTCAAGTTCAGTGGCTACTTAATGTTGACTGAAGAACATAGAGACTGTATACCTGAAAGTAACAGTCCTGCACAGCATGTTCAAATCAGTCTGTAGTAGGCCACCGAGGTTTGACTCAATTTGTGGAGCTACTGATAACTTAAAAAAAAATGCTTGAACCTCTAATAGCTTGAAAAATTACTTCCCCTGTGTGGAATGGGTACCAAACACTTAAGTTCAGTTCCCATTGGATGAGGCCAGTATGAGGTGAATCAGTGCACTCAATATTTTGAGCTCTAATAGATGTAAAAAAAATAGAAGCTATAAAATTTTACTGTCAGACGCTGTGTTTTGGGTTTTTGTATTTGAGGAAGCACTTGACTAAATGACCTGAAATTTGGGGAACTACAATTACCTCAGTCCCTCATGAGGCACAGGCATTATCAAGCCAGTCTGAGCGTGAATATAGATAGATTTCAAAATAGTTTATAAATCAGATGTTAAACATGTAACAGAATGACCAGGTCCACAATACAAACTTTTGCTATTATAAGAATGTCAATTATATAGTATGATTTTTTTTTTTATTGCACTTTAGATTAAGCTTTTGGCCAATACCGAGATGGCAATAACAGAATTAAATAGCTTATTTTGGTAGAGCCAGGGTGTCAAACTCATTTGGCCCTGGGAGCCAGATGAGTGGTGCAGGGCTATTACACAGGCTAGATTGGGCTCACAGATGCACTCTTCCCTGTCCTCCATGCTGGATCCAGGGCCTGTAGTATTTGCTTCAAAATCAGCGCTACATATGGCACCTGTCCCAGCTGGTCCCAGACTGCAGCACACGGAGTGCTCCCCACCTGCTGGCTGGTCCGAACTATGCTGCATATGATGCCTCTTCTAGTTGGTTTGGGACTTGTGTTGAGTGCAGTACAGGTCATGAACTGGCTGTGCGCTCTTTGCGGCATATCCTGGACCAGGTAGGGTTCCATGGGGCTGCATGCTGGTCAAAAACAGGTGCAGATGGCACAGTAATGGACAAGTTGGAAGAAAAAGGGGAGGGTGGTTTCACATGTGGCATGGATCACTATGTGTAGCATTGGGCCTGTGCTTGGGGCCAGTCTTGTGGATGCAGCTTGAGGCATCTGAGTCAATAGTAGAGGACATATGGCAGGGCTTCACAGAGCTGCTCTAATTAAAGTACCCACAGCATCACATGCATTCAGTGTCCCACACTTTAAAATGATGATGGGCAAAATGGTGGCAGTCGAATGAGCTTTAGTTCAAGTGCCCCTTCCACTATTTTGATGCATGGGGACACTGAATGCATGTGACACAGAGGCTGCTGGAATGCATTTATTAGCACATGTTGGAGCAGGCATTGAACACATGTATAGGTGCACTTTAAGCCCAACAATCCAGCCAGTTTTCTATCCACCTTACAGTCCATTCATCCAACTCATACTTCCTTAGTTTGCAAGAGAGAATGTTGTGGAAGATATCAAAAACCTTGCTAAAGTCAAAGTATATCATTTCCACTGGTCTCCCTGCATCCCCAAAGCCAATCATCTCATCATAGAAGGCAATTAGTTTGTTCAGCCATGACTTGCCCTTGTAGACTCCATGCTGTCTGGTTAATAACCTTCTATCCAATGTGCTTAGAAATGGACTCTCTGAGGACCCGCTTCATGATCTTTTCAGGGACTGAGATGAGGCTGACCAGTCTTTAGTTCCCTGGATCCTCCTTCTTCCCTTTCTTTGAAGATGAGTGCTATATTTGCCCTTTACTAATCATCCAGGACCTCTCCCAATTGCCATAAGTTTTCCAAGATGATGGCCAGTGGCTCTGCAGTCACATAAGCCAACTCCCTCAACACTCTTGGGTGCATTGTGTCCAGCCCTATGGATTTGTACACATTTAGCTTTTCTAAATAGTCCCTAATCTGTTCTTTTGCCGCTGACGGCTGTTCACCTCCTTTCCAAACTATGCTTCCGTGTGCAGTAATCTGGGAGCTGACCTCGCTTGTAAAGACAAAGGTAAAAAAGACACCGAGTACTTCAGCCTTTTCTGCGTCATCTGTCGCTAGGTTGCCTCCCCCATTCAGTAAGGGACCTGCACTTTCCCTGATCTTCCTCTTGTTGCTGACATACATGTAGAAACCCTTCTTGTTGCCTTAAATGTCTTTTGCTAGCTGCAATTCCAATTGTGCTTTGGCTTTCCTGATTGTATCCCTGCATGCCGAAGCAAATACTCTTATACTCCTCCCTAATGTTGTCCAAGTTTCTACTTCTTGTAAGCTTCCTTTTTGTGTTTTAACTTGCTAAGCCAAAACACAAAAAGGAAGCCAAAACAGACTAGCTTGGCTCTGCTAAGTCAAGCAAGTCTACTGCTGTACTTGCTAGTTTTCCTGCACATATTGATGGTTTGTTTCCTGCACTCTCAGTAAGGCTTCTTTAAAATACAAGGAGCTCTTCAGGTGCAGATGCAACCTTCCCCATTCGCCCAGGAAAGAGGCATCCTGGGCTGTATGCTCATGCCCTGTTGTTGGAGTCGCAGCACTTCACACAATTGTGAAATGGTTCCTAGGTAGTGACATTTTGGAATGGTTCAGTTATGGGTGTCTGCACCCTGTCTTGTAACAGTTGTGAACTGGTTCTCAGTCAGTGACATTTTGAAATAGTTCAAGTGGTATGTGTTTCTACTCCCTATAGTTAGAAACAGACTATAGGTACCATTCTGATTTGCAATATATGAGAAAATGCAATTATTTCTGAACTTGAGAAGATTAGAATTTTACATAATACTGTTGTTTGTGCTCTATTTCTAAGCATATCATCTTCCTTCTCCAGAACAATTCCAGTATATATTTCATCTCTTGTCATTGGGGAGCAGACCAGATCCAATTTGAGCATACAATGAGATTTCATATTTCTGTTTACATCATCCCTACCCAGTTTCCTCTCCCTCGCCTATTTGATGCATTAGTGAGGAGTACCAGTGTGTTTTCTTTACATGACTTTTGATCTGTACTAGGTCATATAGGTCACATGTGAGAGGGATGGAGAGCTTCAGGACCATCCCAACTAATGCAAAAATGATTGAAAAATGACATTGGGTAGTTTCTGTGTTGACCTGTCCTGCATAGAAAAGGTTTGTGTTTCTAAAGTAAGCCATGAAGTTTAACTAGCTTGAATACTGTTGGTCTGTTAAATGGAATTTCATCTCTTTCTAAGCTCACCATGGGAGCCAGTTAAGCAAAATCGTTGATAGTAGTTCAGCAAAATAGTGTCCTACCTACTTAGCCTTGTTTGTATTGAGTGATGAAAACTTGAAAAGATGAAGCAAATTAGTCTTGGAGTATACTGAAAATTGAACTACTTTGGAATCAAAATTATTTTTATTGTGATGGAAATTTTTTGTGTTTCCTGAAAGCAGTGTTATTGCAAAGTGGGATAACTTGTTATTGCTGCGTGTTTTATTGGAAAAGATAATAGCATATTATGCTATAATCCCTGATTCAGAAAAGCATCCTCATTAGTAGAAAGTACCCATGGTTTAATAGGACTTAAACTCATTATAAGCATTCATATTAAGTGCTACCTTGAATCTCAGGGCCTTGCCAAGTAAAGAACAAGAAAACAAAATGTACTTGTTACGGAAAATACATAAATAGAGACTTTTCTGAATGTTTAAACAGTATTTATTTTATACTTAGAAAGTTTTGTCAATCAAAAACAAAACAATTGTTTTACGTCCTTTGTTTTACTTACTTTAGTAAGTAAAATGTAACTCTGAGTAATATCACTCATATTTTTTCCTTTTCCTATTTAGTAAAATACTTCATTTTTATTAGTTTCAAAATGTGATTTTGTAGACATAGCAGATAAAGTGAAAATAGACATAGATACAAACTATTGAAGATACAAAGATAGCTACCTTTGTCTTGAGTGAAATCTGGGGTTAATCCAAAGTTAACAAGTAGTAATAGCTGACTATCATTATCACATTCTCACTGAAAAGCACACCACAAAGGTCATGTTGATTTAACTATGTAACAAATCTGTCAAACTGACTTCATCTGAATCTGATAATTCAGTGCTTACCCACTTCTAATTTCGTGTCTAAAACCAGACTTTTTATTTATTCATCATTTTTTCTAGCCTACTTATTTTTTAGTTTTATGAAAAATAAGCATTTATTCTCATCATTGTAAATTATTTGTTGTTACCAAAAATATTAACTTTTGTCAACTCTTATGAAAAGATAGAGTATGCATGCTAGAGAGGCTAGAATATTAATGTAGCATAAAATGTGTAGCATAAAATGGATGTGCTTTCTTTTAGATATTTCAGATCCCCTTTTTAATATTAGAGATGAACCATTACACATTCTCAGTTGAACATAATTTTGGCATTTTTGGACCACATGTAATAATCCAAACACTGCCTTCACTGAACAAACATAAACATGTTCTGTAAAATGAAACTGTTTCAGAACCTTCAGTTTCAAAACTGTGTGTTGGGTTTATCTTTGTACTCTTTGAGTAATCCTGCAGATTTAAATGAGTCTAACTGTATACAATTAAGTATTTGTATATATTTGTGGGCTGGTGCCATAATTGCAGAATTGTAGGGGGTTTTATTGCACAAAGGGTGGCAGAAATTGATGTTAAAAAGTTACTTTATTTCGATAAGTAGATGTACCAGTGTTTACAGTTTATACTGTATCTGATCTAAAAAAATTGTGTTGGGAACTGATTTCTGTTATTTGTTGTCTTACATACAAGACTAAACATTTTAATTCTTACAAAAATACTGTGAGTTTGTGAAATTTTCTATGATGATATGACATATGTCTTGTTTGTCTTAATATGCTTATTGGTTGATATATAAGGATTTTTGGGGGCATCTAACTGTCTCTTTCCCTTCCCCCCTCTCCCTTCCTTTCTTTGAATCAAAACGCTAGACCTACACAAGTACTAGCAACAACTCAATGCCAGGCTCCTTGAAGAGGTTGGAGGATACCACAGCTCGATTTACAAATGCAAATTTCCAGGAAGTCTCTGCACATACTTCAAGTGGAAAAGATGCCTCAGAGGCAAGAGGGTCAGAGAGCAAAGGGAAGAAATCTGCAGGTCACAGCTCAGGTCAGAGGGGAAGAAAGCCTGGTGGTGGAAGGAATCCAGGAACAACTGTGTCAGCAGCTAGTCCTTTTCAACAAGGTATTAATTAATAATTATTCTGCTTTGAAATGCAATTATATTGGTGGATAGAAATTGTGTACTTAAATTTATTCTTAAAACTGAATAAAAATGTTAAAAAATGCATGACTTCTAGAAATGCATGTTGCTTTTTCAGAAAAAATGGGATTCTCTTTGGACAAAGTTGTAACTCTTTTTCCCATATGGTCTATTTATATAACATGCCTTTTTAGATTGTTACACTTCTCCCATAAGCTTTCTGTTTCCAGCAGTTTATAAATGTACTGAAAAAATAATTCAAAGGTGAAATTCAGCATATAAGGTATAAGCCTAGGGGACACGATTAAAAATATTAAATCTTTTAAGTGGTGTTGGGGTGATGGTTGTAGCTGTGATGGTTCCAGAAATATGCAAACATTTGTGAGTGATATCTTTTATTGGACCAACTGCATGGCTGGGATAGATATACTTAGACAAGCTTTTGAATTCAGTCCATTCTTCTTTAGGTCCTGAAGTGACCTGAAGAATGCACGTTTTTGGGCCAAACACCCTTCTAAAAGCATAACAAATGGCAACATTTGGTATCTTCTGTGCTTTTTCTGTTGGTTGTAGCCGTGTTGGTTTAAGGACGTAGGCAGACAAGGTTCTTTAGGTAGATGTGATATTTTTTGTTAGCCCAACTAAATAGTTGGAAAAATTGTTCTTTGTAAGCATATGCCTGAAGAAGGGTGTTTGTGCCTGAAAGCTTGCAAAGAACAATTTTTCCAACTATTTAGTTGGGCTAATAAAAGATATTCCCCCCCAATAAAAAATATCAACAACCCTGAAGAATACATTACATGCAAAAGCTTGTCTAAGTCTCTTTCCCAGTTGTGCATTTGGTCTGGTAAAAGATATCACCCACAAAAGTCTTTGCCTCTCACATGAAACATTTAAAATATTAACAGTAATCATTTTAAGTTGCTGCATGTAAAAATGAAATTGAACTAATTAATGTTTATAGCTTTATATTTTAAAACGTATAATATGTTCCACGATCCCCCCCCCGATGAAAAGTCTTAAGAGTACACAATTTCTTTTAAATATCTAAATACCTTTGATAGCATTTCAACATATCAGGTACAAAATGCTTGTTTGAAGGAGAACATGCAAGATCATAACAATAGAATATCAAGTTTACCTGTTAATCTCTGATTTTTAAAGATTTGTAATTACTCTACATGTATTTTACAGTTTTGAGAGAATTTTTTTTTAAGAACATTACATTTGAAAGCTTGTTAGATGTATTTTTATTTATATTCTTTGACTTCTATGTTAGAAGTGAAAAATTCTTGTCTAAAGTAATTTAAATTGTAAAGGTTTATTAGTTCCCTGAAGATTTTTCTTGAAGTTGCAGTTTTTATGTAACAAATTTAAAATCTGCATAAAAATTAAATAAATCTTACTTCTTTTTACCTTTCATTTTGTATTTAACTAACCTCCTTTTCTTTTCAGGCTAAAATTTAGACCCAGCAAGTGGGTAACTAACTCACAGGTTTGCTGAGATACTTAAAGATGGCTGTCCTACTCCTGTTAATGGGAGTTTTTTCACCTTGCTTTCGTGTTCTTTATAATTATACAATTTGAATATTAGCAAGAAAAAAAAAAAAGGGAAAGCTCTTTTTCCAAATGAAGGTATTATTAAAAATATGTATTAAGACATGAGATTTGTTTTAAGGAAGAACAACATTTTGGGCAATCATTGTAACATTTACTGTTCTTAACAGATTTCTGTGTGTAACATTTTGAGTTGCTTTCTAAGTGTTTCCAAACAGGCTTTACTCTAATGTTTTCTGTAACTAATATATTTTTTATGGCAAAATTAGGGATGAAAATGCAATACTTCTATTCTTCTTAGTAGTCCCATCCCATTGAAGGCAAAAACACTATTTGCATACATACTGTTTATAGGACTGAGATTTCCTAATAGAAGTTTTTCTGGGTACTCATTGATTTCATAGGCCCCATGTGCCTTTACCTGCATGGGTATAATAGGATCTAATGTGCAATTCATGCAGTTGTGCTTCCTGCCATGTTATACATGCATGGCAAGAGGTGGGATTGTACATTAGCTCCCATTGTGCCTTTCTGCCAGTTTAGGGGGAGCTCAATCCTTTCTCCCCCGCCCCCCAACTGGCAAGAAGCAAACTCCTGTGGCTGGGATCCCCCACCCTGGGGGTGCTGAAACCCTCAGAGGAGGAGAGTTACCACTGTGGCAGTTCTCCGGCTCTGGGAGTTTCCCACACACCTGGGGCTAGGGGGCTTACCACTGTGGTGACCCTTCTGGCCCTGGAGGTTTTCCACACCATGGGGGACAGAGGAAATATCCCTCTGGTGATTCCTACACCCCAGAGCCCTCTGGGGTTTGTGGCAGCTTTGATCCTCAGGACCTGGGGGTTCCCCACACTCTGAAGCTCTGGGGATCATGTTTACTCCACCCCCAGGATCCAGGGATTTTACACTGGGAATGGTGCTCAGCCTCAGGGGAAACCTGGTACACATGAAAGTTAAAGATCAATAGCAACCAGCTATAAAGTTAGTACACATTTTCGAGGTATAACTTTATAGCTGGTTGTAGTTTTTTATTGTGTGTTGGAGCTTTTTGCACGTGGAGCTCATCTCCAGGTAATTATGCTATTAACCAGTTAATAGTGCAATACCTGTAACATGTAGAGGAGGCCATATGTAAAATATATATATTTTAAAATCTTAATATTGCATTCTTCACACAGATGAAACAGATTTGCAATATATATTTATGTATCAGCAAAACTCTTCATTTGTTTCTTAGACTTTTGTTTTTTTAATACTTTACAAGTGAAATACAGAAGCCGAGAGTGGCAACAGAACAATGTTAAAAAATAAAGGTTTTTTTAAAAGCACTGTTTTCTGCTTTTCTAACAAAGCTGGTGAGTGCTTAGTATTTTAAGGTATGTTATTGGCTAGTAATGCTAGATTTGCTAAAATACTATATAGTTTTAAAGTATTTAATATGTCAGTATGCTCTTTATACCAGCTGTAAAAATTAAAGGGTAGAAGAAACATAGATGATGACAGGTCGGGATTGATGATGGAAACCCTCTATAGCTACTAATTAAGTGGCAGGATTGTAGTTTATCCTACAATCACTGACTTGATCTAAATTATAAATATTTATCTAATTGATATTTTGTTATGATACCTTAATATTATGTTATTATAAACATATTAATGTTAAAACAACAAAAAAAGCTTTTATCAGTTTCCTCAAAAGTAATTTTGTGATTCTCAGGTATGTTCTGATACAGTCAGAGGAATTCTAAATCTCCTGAAGTTCAGTAAGTTCAATAAGGACAAGTACGAAGTCCTGCACTTAGGCCAGAACAACCCTATGCGCGGGTGCAGGCTGGGGACTGACTGGCTGGGCAGAAGCTCTGCAGAAAAGGACCTGGGGGTTACAGTGGATAATAAGCTGAATATGAGCTGACAGCATGCACTTATTGTGAAGAAGGCTAATGGCATACTGGGCTGCATTAGTAACAGCATTGCCAGCAGATTGAGGGAAGTGATTAGCCCCCTCTGTTTGGCACTGGTGAGGCCACATCTGGGGTATTGTGTCCAGTTTTGCTGTCCCCCTTCCTCTTCTGCCCTAAAGAAAGGATGTGGAGAAACTGGAGAGAGTTCAGTGGTGGGCAATGAAAATGATGGGGGATCCAGGTCACATGACTTCTGAGGAGAGGCTGAGGGAACTGGGTGTATTTAGCCTGAGGAGCAGTTCAATAGCAGCCTTCACCTACCTGAAGGGATATTAGGAAAAGGATGGAACTAATGTTTCTTAGTGGTAGCAGGAAGGAGCAATGGTTTTAGGTTGTAGCAAGGGAAGTTTAGGTTAGATGTTAAGAAAAAAAATTCTTACTAGAACAGTAGTGAAGCGTTGGAAGAGGTTACCCAGAGAAGTTGTGGAATCTCCATTTTTGAGGTTCTTAAGACTTGGGTAGTTGAAGCTTTGGCTGGGACGAGGTCGTTGGGGTTGAACAAGATCTTCTGAAATCCCATCCAACTTGAATTTTCTGTGGTTCCGTGATTCTAAATATACTTTCTTCAATGACCAATGGCTTTCATTTTGTCTAAAATGTAGGTTTCAGAAAACAGAATGTTAAAGCACACATGAGATAAAGTTAGGGAATGCAATTTCATGCTGCTCAGGCAGTATAAATGAGCCCTAAAGTGCCACTTGAAGCACCTTCTGCCTTTTATGTCCTTCCCAACCAAAGAAATACTCCCATCCTTGTACAGAGGATTTTTGCAGGCATGGTAGAACTAGTAATTGCTCTGTACAAACGGGGTTGCAGAGTACCAAGGACAGATCACAAATTGTCGGGGGTAGGAATTCAGTCCATACTGATAACATAATTATTCAGGGTGGCCACTGAAAGCAGAGTGAAAGTTTGAGCAACATATTCCTACCTTGCACTAGGAGATTGTAGCCATCTTGTTTTTCTGCATCACCTCCTCCTTTTCTATTTCAACTTTGTCTCAAACTCAGGAATGGTGAAACTGAGAATCAGATCTGGCTAAGTGAAAACCAAGAAGCCAATAGAACTAATTCAAGTAAATTACATTTTTTTTAACACCTTTCCTTCTTATTAGTACAAATATTTCATACTCAGTTATATTTTCTAGCCTATCCAACTCTTTCAGCTGATTTAACAGTAGTAGTATTCTTTTAAACAAATCTTTATTTTCTCTTCTTTCTACAGGTAGTTTTTTGGGGACACCTGGCAGTATAAAATCATCTTCTGGAAGTTCAGTACAGTCACCCCAAGATTTTTTGAGCTTTACAGAATCAGATCTACGTAATGACAGCTATGCTCATTCCCAGCAGACTTCATCAACCAAAGATGTACATAAAGGAGAGACTGGAAACCAAGAAGGGGCTGTGAATTGTTTTAGTTCCTTAATTGGCCTCTCATCATCCTCAGCTGTTGTTTCCCAGTCTAAAAATTTTGACAGCTCACCTGGTGACTTGGGTAATTCAAGCATTATTTCAACAGGATACAAGCGAGCTCAGACTTCTGGGATAGAAGAAGAGACTGTAACAGAAAAGAAACGGAAAGGAAATAAGCAAAGTAAACATGGGCCTGGTCGACCCAAAGGAAATAAAAGTCATGAGAGTATTTCCCACCTATCAGTTTCTTCTGCTTCCCCGACGTCATCTGTGGCATCTGCTGCAGGCAGTGCAACAAGTTCTAGTCTTCAGAAATCACCAACATTGCTCAGGAATGGCAGTATACAAAGTCTTAGTGTTGGCTCATCTCCAGTGGGGTCAGGTAGGCTGCTGTTGAATTTATTATTTTGCTGTCTTATCTCAAAACCCATGAGACTTCATTTAGTCTAGAAAGCCACAATTCTTAATAAACTTTCAGAAATGCAGCGTAAGAGTTTAGTTTAATGCTCTTTAAAAAATGGAGAAGTAGAAAATAACTTTCATAAAAATAATGTTGTGCCATATGTGCAGTGTTTCTCTATCCTTAAGCAGCTACTGTCAGTTGATCTGATATGTCTAGTATAGGCCTAACCATTAAGTCTACAAAAGCACATAACTGCATAAAAACTGTTTGGAAATGGCATAATGTAAAATTTAGCCTTGGTAATTAATTTGTGCATGTTATCTAGTTATGTTCTGTTGCACATACAGAAAAAAATTGTTATTAAAACATATCCAGTGTCTTCAGGAGTTGACAGATTGCCCTCAGTTATTCACTTTCCCTAAATAAAAGTTCTTGAAATCTGTTCAAGGAAAAAGGACTTGCTTAAAAATATTTAACAAGCTGTTAATCGTAATCTTGGGCCAAGACACTTGAGTAACCAGCTCCCACTCCTGTATCTTTCTAAGCTGTTGAAATGGTCTGGTTTGTCTTTTGTATCTTAAATGTGCATTTGAATTGGGCCAGAATAGGGCTTTTCTTATTCAGGAGTCTGTCTGTGGAAGAACCTTACTGGGCATTATACTCACCAGAGTTCCCTCTTGTCTTCAGGTCTTCTTTCAAGCCCTTTCTATTTGGATTAAGTAATCTTTAACTATTTGAATTCCTTTCGCACCAGTTTTTACTTTTGAATTCTGAGGGTATTTTTTTTTTTTTTCTTCCTTTTGGCTCAATTTTTTGGCTTAACTCTTGGGGTTTTAAGTCCTATTATACAAATCTTTATCATACATACACAGTACTTCAGATGCCTAGCAATAAGTATTTCCAAAAAATAATTAAAGAAAAAGGCAAATACTGTATTGCACTAGATAGAATTCTATTTTTTTTTTTTTTTTTTTTTAGCAGACAGGAAGTAATACCATTAAGGTCAGAAGAAATTCCTTTAACATTAAAATTACTTGGGGAGGGGAATGAAACTGTGAAGATAAATACTGAGTTATGTTTTTCTGAAACCTACAGAATTATGCTTTGATCTCGCATCAAGTTCTCCTAATACAATCTTCATCTCTGTGCAGTTCAACTGAAGCAACTCTCATTTTTAGTGCTCTGGTAAATGCAGTGCTAGATTAAAATGTAAGGTTTTGGTTTTAGATTATTTTAATTTCTTCTCTAAAGTGCTTTGATATTAATGGACAAAAACAGTTCACATGCTAAGTTATATTTGTTGTTGCTTTTATTACAAGCATTTATTTTAGCTACCCAACTTTTTATTCACATATCCAGATCCTAGCTACCCCTGGGAAGTGGTTTTCTCTGAAAGTGCTGTGTTGACTAGTAAGAATATGGACAGGAAGTCTATGACTTTGACACAGATGAGACCTGGGTTCAGATCCCTGGTCAGCCCTGTACTTTCTTTCACTATATTTTTGTTTTTATGCCCCAGTGTTTCTTGTTTAAAAAGGCAATAATTCTCTTCTCCACTTCACTCACAGAACTATAGAGTATAAAAATCTTTTAATAAATTTGAGGCATTTTGACACAAAGTGGGTTTGTTTTATTATATAATTTATTTGTAGTTTCATTAATTTGGGGAAGAATTTTAGCCCTGTTCTAGTCCTTTAATACTGATTTACACATATGGGTGTAGTGAAGTCCCTGGATCAGGAACTCCAGGGATGGGTAGAGGAAAACAATCCCTTCAGAAAGCTCTGGCAAAGATAGAAGATCAGGAGGGTATATGTTATGGTTGAGAAGAGCCAGTTACTGCTTCAAGGATTCTCAGTTTCTTTAGAGTAACCCATGGAATTATAGAATCAGAGAAAGAGGCTGGAAGAGACCTGCAGAGGTCATCTTGTCCAATCCCCTGCTTGAGCCAGGATTATCTCTATTGAAACCATCCTATACAATCTATAATCTAAACTGTATATAAGACTATCATGAACCCTGACACAGCACAGACCTAACACCCTAACCTGCCATAAATAAAGCAGGGAAATCACAGCAATCAATGTCCTGCTTCTATGAAATGTTGTCAATATATGCTCAAGAGATCCCAGGAAATGGGAATGTCTAAACCCCACTCTCTATTACAGAAGAAAGGAAAAAAACCCATATTCCATACCAATCTGATCATGGTATAAAATTATTTCCTGATGCCAAATTATGGCAGTCAGTCTGACCATGAGTGAAATGGCAAGACCTTCTAGCCAGGAACCTCTGGGCTAAGTTCCAGCAGAAGCTTTGGCACATTCCAGTCAAAATTCCCTGCTTTGGCTGCAGCCAGCACCCAGTGCCTTTGGGAAAGGCTTAAGAAATTTGATGCATGTAGCACAAAGGGAGGGCAACCAGCAAAGCCAGAAGCATGAGAAATACCTATAGTAGAACGTAGGCATAGCTATGCCTACATCATCCCTAACCAGTGACTATTCAGCCTCTTCTTAAACATCTCCAGTGATGAAGAGAGTCCATAACTTCCATAGACAGTCTAGTCTACTTAATCCACTATTTCAACAGTGAAGAAATTTTACAAGATATGTAATTAAAACTCGCCTTACTGCAGCTTCAAGCCATTAATCTGTGTCCTCTGTAGCAAGAGAGAAAGTGCTTTCCCTCTTCTTTGTCAGACCTTCAAATATTTGAAGACTGCTGTCATGTCCCCTCTTAAGTGCCTTTTTGTAAGCTGGCAGACAGGGTTCCTTGGGTTAATCTGATATCTTTTATTAGATCAACCCAAATAGTTGGAGAAAAGTTATTAAGCAAGCTTTCCAGTTCAAAAACCCTTCGTCAGGCTAAGGAAGTTTCAGCAGTTGGTGTGTGCTCTTCCTGGATGGAATGAGAAGTAAAGAAGGCAGGAGCTGGGCTGGGCTTGGGAATTAGTTGCCAGGCAGATTATAATGTATCAAAAAGCCAATGTCTGTATTTAGTCCATGGTCTCTAGTATCCAGCAGGTTGATGAAATGGAGCTCATAGGCTCGTCTCTGGGAAATGTTGTGTAAGTTTCCCTTGAGGATCAGGACTGAGAGAATGGAGAGAGAGAGTGGCCCTCTTGTGAGAAATGTGCCCCCCACCGGTAATTGGGTATTTCTGTCTTTGATAGATTTCCGATGTGCATTCATTCTGATGCACAGTTGTTGTTTGGTCTCTCCTACATATTTTCCATCAGGGCATTTGGTGCTTTGGATGAGGTATATTACATTTCTGGAGGTGCAGCTGTAAGATCCAGGGATGCTGATGGCTTTGTTGTGCAGTGTAATAATTGTGGGGGTGGTGGAGAT